>JAQFVV010006246.1:3408362-4008362 GCA_028023455.1 Epiperipatus broadwayi | reverse complement strand
TAGCCTAGGAGTATATATGTGCATACAGAAAAATATGAATTATTAATAAACTTTTGTTAGATTATTAACCAAGTACCGCCTCAAGTGACAATCAATAGACTTCTGCTGTCATTGAATGAGTGGATTAACAAAAATAACTTTGGAGGAATTATTATCCAAATATTGTTATATAAATAAATATTGTTACATAAAATAAGCTATCTGTCAGTTTCATTCCACATCACTTGTCATTCATTGCACTTGTTCACAGAAATCTCATGCCTCCTGAGCTATGTTCAGCATAAACAGATCTGAATAAGTAATAAGGGAGTGGTAAGCTGGAACTCTAGCTGCACCATTTGGAAAACCAAACAAACAAATTTTCTAGTTGTTTCCAGTCTCTTTAATCCTACATTCTCTGATGAGCAGGAAATATTGTTGTAGGGGGGTAAGATAGACATTGGGTAACACCAATTGTTATTGCTATCTGCAATATGCTCATTAGAAAATAAAATCAACCGAGAGAGGGGTTGGTAGATCGGTCCGGTTACAATATATTAGAATTAAATTTTACAATTTATAAGGCAGTCCAGTTACACTATATTAGAACTAAATTTTACAATTTATATGTAAAAAGATGCATACAATTTTATATAAAAAATATTTTAGTTTTAAAAAAATAATTTTTTTTCATGTAGAAAGTTTTTTTTAATAATCAATTTTTAATTCTTTTGTTTAAAAAAAAGATAAAGAGCTTCTGGGAATTTTAATTAAATTGAAACAAACACAATATACAAATAAAAATAATTAGAATATTAAGATTGAAACTAAAATTAGATACTTTATATATTGTTTGATGTTATCAATTTAAAAGATTGATTAATTCTGATACAATTAAAATCTTGATATATTAATCTATAACTATATTTTCTATATCTATTGTTTCTTTTGTTGTAACTCTTTCCAGAAATCTAATTGTTACAATAGTTTTATTTAATTATTAAATTAATTCTAAGAGATTAACACTCTGCAAATGAAAAATTTATTTTAATTAGTTTGGCTAAATGAGTTAATTATTTTTTTGTTTTCAATATGCTTCAGAAAGTAACTATGAATTACTCCATTATGAATCCAAATCCCATTTAAGTGAATCAAAAATTCTAATGCATTATTAATCTGTATTAGGTTGATTTAGACAGATAGCTAATTTCATTAAGAATAGTCTTGAATGGCAGCTAACCAAGCTAATCACTTTAATTGATAATGAAAAAAAAGAAAACCCCAAATGTTTCAAAATTTGTGCAAATCCTGATATATTACTTACATTTTTAGCAGAAGCTATGTAAAATCAAAGATCCTTCATAATAATCATAAACCATTACTACTTCATCTGTCAGTGTTCTGATATGCATGTATACACACAAAATAAATTTGTTAAATTGTAGTTATAAAATCACTATGAAAACTGTTGAATACCAAATAATAATAAGAAATGCCAAAATATATATTAATAAGTATTTATTAAAGAAGACTTTTCATTAGGTGAATATTATATAATAATTTTCTAATGTTAATAAAAAATAAATGTTAAAATAATTAATGTTTGCAATAAAAAAAAGCAGACATTAATATTTTGTCATATTTATAAATAAACAGTAAATACTTTATACATATTAAATACTGTCTTAGTATAACAGTTTATTTTGAAATCATGTAGAAACTATATATTTTGTGTTTATATTTATGATATGAAAGAATAAATACAATTTTCTATTTTAATTCATAACAATGTCAATAAATTTTTTTTCATAGTAATAACTTTCTCTATACAATATTATCACTTAGTGTAAACCATAGTACTCAATGAATGTTAGAAGATTAGTGCATCAAAATCCCTATTTAATATCTACTGGTCCAATATCCCCAGATGTTTTTCACTTATGGATTTCATCAGCAAGGAGCCTTGAGTCTGAGAGAACTGCGCCTAGATCTTTGATTCTAGTGCATCACTCCAATACCATATTTTATTTTTCAATTAACTACAAAGTTATGAATTCAAACTGAAAACACAATAATGTTTTCAATCCAAACTAATCATACAGATCTAAATCCAGTTCAGTATCTATATATTTTGGTGTTTTTTTCTTTTTTAATAACCATAGTTACCAACATCCTTTGGCTAGAATTTGAATAATAAATAAGAAATGGTGGTCATGTGATATTATAATAATTTAAAAATTTTTTCACATGCATGAGGACTATAATTAGTAAATAAACAAATATTTTAATAATATATACTTTCTTTATTCTTATAAAACAATATGCACATGAATTAAAATATTTTCTTTTGTATTGTAAAAATGTGTAAAGACAGAGTATGTTAAAAAAATAAAAATTATAGTCCAATTAAAAATCTTAAAATGAGATTTATTTTTGTATCATAAATGTAGACACAAAATAAGCAATAGTATATGTATGCTTGTTATATTTTCTTCCTGAGAGCATCTCAGTGTAATCAAATAACAATTGGTGATTGCAAACGAGAGTATCGAAAATTAAAAGGAAGAAAAGAAAATGCTCTTGATAATGCAGAGATATAATATTCGATTTGTGACTATAATATGTTTGATAGATAAAGTATTTATATACTTGAATATCACCAGAATAAAGTTCAAATTAACTAGATAATATTAAAAAATATATCACAAATTAATGTAAGATTGGAAAAAGAGATGTTATGGCAATACTTAACTTGCAAGTAATGTTTATCATAATCAAAGAATAAAATACTATTTTATGTATATAAATTATGCGTTATATAATATATGGCACTAAAATTATGTCATTTCTAATGAACATTTTTAAATACAGTATAACTAAATAAATTAGAAATAGATTCTAAATAATTACATAAAATAGTCAATTTTCATTATGGTAAAATACTAACTATAGTTGACGTTTATTTATGATAAAAGGAATTACATTACCTTCAAAATGAAAAGTTAATTAAGTTAATGTTTTTTTAATAAAATTAATCTAATATGGCAATTATTTTTTAATACTAAAAAATCATTAATTTTATTTTAATGTTAATCAATTAGTTTATACCAGAAAGTTTATTATTCAAAACTGTCACTTCTCAGTTTAATCTTATATGTTATTGATCTTCAAACAAATCGTTTCTAAATTTTAATTCTTGGTATTATGGCTGTCAGTAACTTGGGTACCATACTTTGCAAATATGTTTCAATAATTGTTTTTGGCTATGATGAATTTCATTATTTTAATTTTTTAAAAATTAATATTAGTTTTTTTCCTAAAATTTCTTAGACTAAATTTATTTAATTTCTATAAAAAAGGAAATTTAATACAATGTAGTTTTTTTTTCTTCTTTACAAAATTCAGCACCCATTTAACAACTCCTTATGACAAATATTTAAATAAAACAAAATTTAAATAATATTATTGTCCTATACCTTTCTCAATTTATTTGATGTTAATAAATTTTTTATTTCTCTCATGGAAATTTATTATAAATTAATGTTCATCCAATCTATACTTTTTCATTTCAAAATATCACCCCCTCCCCTTCTTAGAAAACCAACTCAATCCATTTATCCTATTACAATATTAAATAAACAATATAAATAAATGCCTGTCTATCTATTCATCTATTATTTCCTACATCACAACATTTATTTATTCATTCATCTATTATTTTTATATATAATATACATACTTAAGTTCTATGATATGGTGTTGTAATCCAACAATGTGCCATGTACAATTTTGGATTGGTGAGAAAACATCCATTTTACTAGGTGACGAAATGATTCCTGTTGGAGATGTTAAAATGCTCCCACATTCTGAAAATGAAAAAACCAAATTAAAGAATTTTAAAACAATACTACTGATTTTACAATCACTAGAACTATATCCTATAATAATTTAAATCCAAGATTAAATGAAAAGGTTGTCAAACTACTTCCCAGAAGAATTTTCAATTAGCAAATCAATTTTCAGCATAAAAAATCATATGAACATATATAAATAAAAAATTCTTTAAAATAGGTTAGACAGATGAAGACCTCTTCTATAGCCCTCATAAAGGAACCAAACATGCCAATTATTGGAATAAGAATGTTAGAACAGTTTATCAGTTTTGTTTTACACTCTATAATAAGTTGGATACTCATTTAATTTGGATAATTTGATAGACTGGTTATGGAACAGCTACCTGAAAGAAAAAAATATTAAGTTGATTGAAAAAAAAGTTTACTTAGCTTAAATTTGAGTATTCGTATTTGTAATTTCAGAATGTTAGTCATGAGTTGGGGAAGTATGCTTTTAACAATTACAAAAAAAAAAATCAAGCTGTAACTACCATAAAAATATAAAAATAATTGGTTGGAATAATAGTGGAAAGATGAAGCATACATAATATTAATTAAATTTGAATATTTTTTAACTATTTGGCTGAACAATTTCAGCATTTTTTGATAGATCTTTTAACATATATAATTGCAATGGAAATATCTTATCTCTTCATAATTATAAAAGTAATTCATGCATTATAAATTATGTTTATGTGATTAACTGTTCTTTAAAGTAACCTAATCATTGCTTTTACATTAAATCTTCACAAACAATATAGGATATTTCATATGCTTATAAATAAAACTGAATACTAATATTGCAATGATTTATTGCTAAAATAACGAATTTATAATGCACATAAATGCTATTTAAATCTTATATAAATGATTTGTCTATCTTGTACTTTATACCAACTTTATAGTGATTAGGTTTGATAAGTATCACAATTAATTCTGAAAATTTTTTAATGTATTGGAATTCTGCAATAAGCATATGTATCAAATTCTCAATATTAAAAAAAAATACTGTGAAGATATTGCAAATATAAAATATAGTAAAATAAATATTTAAACATTCATTATTTTAAATAGAATCATGAATAAAAATAGAACACTAATAATAAAAACTGAATCTTCTATAGTACCCAATAAAAACTATCCTTAAGATTACATATTTCTCAGTAATAATTTTTAGTTATTATAAAGTTTTATTTATCACACACACACAAGATATCAAAAAATGAGTATCATTAATTATCACATTTTCATTAAAAATAATTTCCTGAAAAAAACAACAACACTTCAGTCTATTTACCAATGCATCAATATATGAAAGATACATTTACATTGTAACAATAAGAACATAGGGTGGAAAGATAGTAATCATCATCATTCCAAACATTACAACCAATGAGCAACATTAAAATGAGCATTTGAAGTACAATGGAGTTGCACACTATACTGTATCTAACTATGTGATTTCAATGATATGCTATTCAAAGAAAAATGCAAACAAACAAAAATGTGAATAAAAAAACAAAAGAACTATTAAAATTGTAAATTTTATAATCGATCAGCCATTTTTTTTAATATCTGAGCATTGAATTAACTAATAAAATTTATTCAGTTTATGTTGAAAGAATATACATTTTATTCTTTTTTTAAACCTTTCTGAATTTAATGTGCAGTATTTTGTATAATAAATTATTTTCTAAAAGTAATGCTAAGTTTCATAAAATTTTAAAACAAATTTAAAAATAATATTCACTTAAAAACAAAAACAAAAGATATCATAACTTCTTGTTAAAGAATTTAGTCTATTATGTTTTTAAAAATCAGATGTGATATTCCCACACAGGTTTGAATAGTGTCGATTGTACCAATTGTATTATCTAGGCAAGTGGATTATGAAATTAAGGATAAAAAGATAGTTGTTGTAAATAAAAATTTATCCAATTAATAAAACATATTAAAATGATATGTTCCATATGAATATATTCGATTGATATATATGTTCAATGTATAGAAAAGAAATTTTATTTAATGATGTAAAACATTCTGCACTCTTGATAATAATTTAAAAAGAAAGTCAATATTATTATAATTATACAAAATATTTTTAATAGAAATCGATTGTTGAATTAAAAATGTTAATTTATAAGGAACTGATTGCATTATTTTTGTTAAATATTTTAATTAAAGTGCAAGATGATTTATTGTTCTGTTAGCATTTAGCCAAGAATAATTTGCTTGTAATACTGATTGATCACATGAACGGATTGGATCTTGGTGTTTTTAAAAAAGAATATTGAATTTTAGAACTCTTAAAATGAATTTTTAAGTACCTAGTTTTGTCCCAGGAAGTATTGGGTATTTGAATATAGGAACTCTGAATATTAACTAATAAATCAATGAATAATACAACAAATAAATCAATAAATGGTAAAATATAATCAATTACAAAAAGTTATTGATACATACAAACACAGTATACACAGTTCACTTCAGGTTCACTTCCCACAATGCACCCAACAACTGGCTGTTTTCTGGATGGTTTGCTCTGGCGTCAGTTTTGAAACACTCTGGCTCCGTTCAGTTACTGCTTGCATTCATGTTGGTTTCACACTAAAGCCCTGCACCATCACTCATGCTTCTTTTAACTACTGTCCATTAAAATCTCCTACCAACAGTTCTCTTGGTAAATCCATTGAAATGAAAACTATGCACTTTGCTGCACATACTATTTATCCCCTCAGTTTGGTTTCTGGAAATCCAGGTTTCAACTTGATTGTCATCAGTCTTATTTTCCTCTCTTGTTTTTAATTAATAGGTTCAACTTCTATTGTAGCAAGAAATATTTGTAATTAGTAAATATTTCTTGTCATTTACCAAACACAATTTTCTTATTACAAATTATGTAAATATTTTCCATTGTTACATTGTATGCAAATTTAATCAATAATTAAATCCTTATCAGTTAGTGATCTAAAAATATATTTTACTTTGGAATACAAAAACTTATAATTGAATTTCAATGTACATATTTTTACAAAGACAGTATCTCTTCCACTTCAAAAAACCCTGTTTAGGTTTCTTAGATGTAATCTTGTAGTCTGCTAGGACTTCACTTCTCTTTGCCAGCTTGAGTGATTTTCCTTCCTGTTTCAGTAAACCCTGTTCTACTATCTGCATTTGCACATTTCCTTTTTCCCACATGCTGTTGTTTAATGTGATCACTTACTTTCTTAAATATCTGTCTTTGAACCCTTTCTTTTTATTTCTACTCTTGTTTTCATTAGGTCAAAATCATACACTTTTATTATTTCATAAAACCTGACATGATTTTCATGGCATTTGTATTTCACATTATTTTCTCTTCTAATTATCACTACAGTTGAACATTTTCTCTAATGTTACCTTTATCCATGTCTTTCTTGGCATATCTCTTATCCAGACCACTGTTTCCATTTTGAACTTTGCCTTTCCAAAAGTATTATCTTTATTTTGTCATGATCCATTTTGTTTTGAGTGAATTAATGATAACTTGGTTCTTAATTAACTTCCCATTAGTAGTTCTGCAGATGTACTTCCAGTGACTATGCAAGGCATTGCAAGTGGCCCCAACATTATCTCCTGTAAAGTATGTTTAAAATTTTGCTATTATTTTTTCTCAATGCCTTTTTGATTTGTTGTTCTGCTTTCTCCACCAAACTGATGGGTGATATGAGGGGGTTCTGATATGTTGAATTCCATTAAAACTAAAATATTGCTGTAACATAAATCCAGTGAAAACTGTTGCATTGTTTTAAAAATCCATGTATCATAAACATGTCTTCTGCACTGGAGTTTCTTACTTTGTGGCATTCTGTCCACTTTGAATAGGCATATACTATTATCAGAGTTTCACTGCAATAGAATCTGTATGGTGTATGGGTAATCTCTCCCATGGTCCCATTGTTCTTGACCATGGCATGCATATTTTTGGTGCTAGTGACATCTCTGCTTAACACTCAGCACATACTTTAAGGCATTTTTCAATATCCATATTTATATTAGCCACCAGATGTAGCTACAAGCTAAAACTTTTGTTTTTAACACCTCTAAGTCTAAAAGTGCCTTTCATTCTGTGGGCAGTATCACCATTTTATCTCCCATTATTATGCAGCCTTTACATAGATAGTTTTCCCTGTTAACGCAAAACCCCTGACCTCAAAATTTGGTTTTGCATTTGGTCAGTCTTCCTATATCCATTTAATAAGCAGTTGGTAGTTTGTCCATAGTTCAACCGCTTTGCTATTTATTATCTTTAAATTTATCTCATCTATGTAATTTACCTCTATTTCTGTGTTTATCAGTTCAATAATCAAGGCATCTTGACAGCAGGTCTGCATGTGCTACCTGTCCTTTTTGTAGGTTAACTGATAATTGTATGCTGATAGGATATTCCCCAGTGTAACATTCTCAGGCTAACTTGTTCCTGTGCTAATTTATCATTTGGCAGAATTCCAAGTGAAGGTTTATATTCTGTGAATATTCTAAAATTTCTACCCCATACATAATGGTGAAACTTTTTCAAGGCAATAACTATAATCAGTTCTTCTTTGTCTACTTGACTGTAGTTTTGTCTTACTTTAGAAAGTTTGCTCAATGCATAGGCAACTGATATTTTGTCCTTCTCATTGGTGTGGGATAACATTGTTCCTAACCATATTCAGACACATCAGCCATTATTTGAAGATCTTGGTCACTGTTGAGGCTGTCTAATGTTAATAGTACTTTTTTCTTCTTGAAGGCTAGATTGTGCCTGTGTGTACATTCCCATTTTTTGTTTTTCTTCAGTAAATCGTATAATGGTTTGGCCATTGCTTTATTTTCTAGGAAAGGCTCAAAAATATTAACTAGACCCAGAAATGCTTGCAACTGTTTAATGTTTTCCAGTTTATCTGCATTTTAAACTGCCATAAGCTTTCTCTGGGCAAGGTTTTCCCTTGGTCCAAAATGATGTGGCCTAAGAAAACTAACTCTTGTGTTTGCCATGCACATTTCTTCTTACTGAGTTTGACCCCCGATCTACAAAGTCTTTCTCAGACTTCCTGTAATCTGTCTGCTGCTGTGATTAGTAGGTCATCATAATAAAGCATCACTCCAGTTAGTCTACTTAATATATGATCTATTTTAGCTTGAAAATTATTAGAGGCTGTTGAGATCCCAAAAGTAGCCTGTTTGCTTGAAAAATATTAAGGGCAGATCTCAAAAGGAAGTCTGTTGTATCTGAAAAGGGTGAAAGATGTTGCTAACCTTAATATTTTTTGTCATTCTTTCTACTACCTTGATCTAGTAATGAGCAGCATTTAGGTTTAATTTCGCAAAATATTTTGCCATCTGCTAATTCAGCCAGCACTTTCCTTACATTAATGTATGGAGCATGCACTTTTATTTAGCTATGCATTAACTGTGATTCTGTAATCTCTGCAGGTTCTAATTTGGCCATTTGTTTTAGTAATCACTACTATCAGTGATGCTCACTCTGCAGATTCTTCTCATGTGAGTATGCCTTCTTTAACTAGCACTCTGATTTTTCTTCTACTTTTTCTGTTTGGGCTAACAGTATTTTTCTGTCTACACAAATGGTGGGGTTGGCTTTTTCCACTAATTCAATGTGTATTGGGTTTGATATTATGGGTCTAGTTCTTTTGTGAATAATTATGAAAAACTTTGTTGTATCTGATTCTATTGGCAAGTTCATGACTGTATTTATGTTAATATTGATTCCTATTTCTCTAAACCAGTCTCACTTATTAGTGACCTGACTTTGTTCTGTATTATATATAAAGGCAGTTCACTGATTATTTAAATATTTAATAGAGACTATCACATAGCCTACTATTCCTAACTTGTTTCCACTTCTACAGTCCTGATAGATTTTTGTGCATTTTAATGTCTGTATAATCTCCTCTAATCAGTATCAAGATTATTCTGACCCATCGTCAATTTCCATGTCTATTTTTTTGTTGTCAACCTAGACTTGTAGAATAAACTTATTTTTCCCCATTTTAATTTGCTTTGTTGACATTACCAATGCTAACCATTGTGCCTGAGATGACTCTCTTTGACAGTGTTCTTCATTTCTTCTATGTCTTAGTTAGGTGTGGTCCATAGTTTCCCTTCTATAATCTTTATTCTATGTTTAATCTTCCCATACCAGTTTTTTATTTCTGTTCCTATCAAACTTGCCTAATGTTTTTCCCTGTACTATTTCTTGTATCTGTACACTTGTCTATTACTTTCTTTCTAATTTTTGCTGCATCTACAATTGTTTTAATTCCTGTCTCGGCCTGTGTTATTGCCGGCTGACTTCATGACATGCTTAGTATCCATAAACTTGTTAGAATTTTAAAAACCTATTCACTATTCATAGATTTGAGATGGTGACTATGCCTACTTGTTATGCATTCAAATATAGGCACTCTAAATACCAACAAATAAATCAATGAATAATACAACAAATAAATAAATAAATGGTAAAATGTAATTAATAGCAGAAAGTTATTGATACACACAAACATAGTATTGAAACAGTTGACCTTAGTTCAAGGTTGAGTTTCACCTTCTACCTTTGTCCACGTGTCATCATGCTCCATTTTTTTAATGTAAAACGTATATTATAGGAGCGTATATACGTAATTAAAAATATTAGGGAATTTTGTATTTTTTTAAAATTGTATTTTTCTATTTTAATACATTGTAATTTTCTTTTTCATAAAACAAAATGTAAATTCAAGATAACTGTCTGAAATAATTAAAGGGGTGGGGAGTTTGTCTCATGATTTTAAACCAGGAAATTGTAAATTAAAATTAAAAAAGTAAAAACTAAAACAAAGCTAATGCATTTTAGTTAGCTATTAACATTGTTTTATTCAAATCCATTTCCAAGCAGGAAATTGATTTGAATTGATTTTAGACAGTTATCTTAAAACTGAATCTTTACTAACAATAGAGTAAAGATTCTCCTAAAATAGAGATCCATTAGAGGCAGGAAATCTATTTTAGAATAAATATTCTCTAAGGGGCCAAAAACTGATATAAATAAAGCTAAAAATCTATTATGTTAGAGTTGGGTCAGGCATTGCTAGGTGACTCCACGTCCATTTGAAATTTTGGAGAGCCAAGTTGCCATCCGGCATCTTCAGCCAAGCCTTGCCGCAATGTAGCCCCAAAGAATGCCACCTGCTGCAGCAGATTCGCCAGTGCTTCCAAAGAATCCTGAGGTAACCAGCCAAGACTGTATAACCGCCTTATCCACTTTTAACTATGTAATTTAATTTGTAAGCTAATAATTTCGTTATATTTAATGTTTTTCTTAAAGCTTTGTTAACCGTTTATATCAATTCTTTGCTACCTAATTATTATTTCATCCAACTCACGCTTATTATTATTTTTATTAGTTAGTGTGGTTATGATTTAAGTTTTATAATATTTTTATATTTTCTTCCTTTATTTATCAATGCCACTAAAAACTTAATCTTATGAACTTCTATTAAAAAGGGAAGGGGTGGGGAATTAAAATGAGTTCTTATTAATTATTTTAAATACTTTGTAAGTTTGGGTTATATTTTAAATGAATATTTTTATCTAAATGTTTTGTCGTAAATTTATATGAAATGTATAGATATTTCTGCAATCTGGGGTGGCTATTGGTGTCAGTTAGTGTTATAAATTTCTTATTAATCATAATCGCCACAAAGACTGGTGACTTAAACTGAGTTTGATAATTTGTATTCTTGTAGTTTTGCTTCCTGTGCTTAAATATTGGTTCAGAAAGGGGGAGCAACGCAAGCTTTATTAATGCTAATTAATTTATAATCAATGACCTTATATTATGTAGGTCATTATACTCGCATGTTATTACATATTTGTTAAACAATTTAAGGCTTTTCTTTAATAGTTAAATTTATTGATTTTATATTATTATGATAGCGTTGCTAGCATATATCTAATTATTTATAAGCCGCAAATGGCTTTGATCTGATTCGCCTGTACCTCACTCCAGGGAATCACGATCATTTCGCTAGTCATTCTTCTCCTCCAAGTATATATATTATATACTGCTTTGAATCACCTGTACCTCACTCCAGGGATTCAAAGCCTCATCGTTCATATCCTCGTCATAAAGAAGTCTACGTTTACTTCTAGATTATTCAGGTTAGAGTAGATGAAGCAATGTATAGTTTGTTGTGGTCCGGCCTATAGTATCTTCCTACCAACTTTCTTCTTCCTGTACCATCTCAGCAAAAAGCTGGCATGTACCATCGTTATAAGAAATTGGAGAATGACCTTATCCTGGCCAAAATGTGCCATTTCCTCTCACTGATATTATACTAGCACCGCTATTTCTTACAGTTAGTTTCAGCCTGTTTAGCAAAGTAAAATCATAATGATATGTGATAATAAAACATTCTGTTTTCTCTATTTGTTGGTGTTTAAACCCAACTTCTCACGAAGCTGCCCTCCCTCTTTACTGTAATAAAGTTTTCCCGCAAATATTGAGCTTTCACTATATCCCATCATTAAATGTTGAAAATATAAAAGAAATAATGTTTTATGCTGCCAATCAAAATGTATCCGCATTGTAATTATTATAAATGAAATATCTAAATAAAAACAATAAACTTATGTATTAAAATCTTTTAATTAGCGAAACTCGATTATATCTTTATAAATGTATTTTTATGTATAAAACGGCCACCAAACCATTCCGACAAATCCGTCTCTTGTAACCCCCACACTAACTTAATATTTGTCAATATCAATATAATCTTAATAATATTCTTCAATGTGTATAATCAAAATAGTTTTATAAACATAGAGTCAATTATATATATTTAAACTCATCATCAATTATGTTAAAATAAATATTTATATTTTAAACTTAATCCAGTTGTTCGAATCTCATTATTAACATTTATATTTATGTATACTCGTAATTTAATATCTTGGGTTCACTCAACTCTCATCATCATCACCAGTTGAGTCTCATGTAAAATGTTGTAGCACCGGGCCGGGATGTAATGAATTTATGTGGTATCACCGTAGGTGTTGTTCATAATGTTATAGATTTGAGGAATGGGCAAATAGGTTAGAATTCATGATTGCTCCTGACCTGTGTATGTCGCACATGATTGGATTCAGGGTACTTTTGCTTAGATTCTAAATCTTGTTGAATGGACATACATTTTCGACCGGTACAGTATATGCATGTTGACTTAAGTATATACAATTCACTTAAGGTTCACTTCCCACAATGTACCCAACAGCAGTTGCTCTCTGAATGGTTCCTCTAGCCTCAGCTTCCAAACAGTTTAGCTCTGTTCAGTTGCTCTTGCAATCTCACTGGCTTCATGCTAGAGTGCTGCACTGTCAGTTTCTTTCAGCTATTGTCCATTTAAATCTACAAACATTTCACTTCGTAAATCTGCCAAAATGAGAACCATGCACTTTGCTGCACCCACCATTTATCCGCCAGTTTGACCTCTGGCAATCCAAAGTTCTTCCTTGATTGTTATTAGTCTTGTTTTCCTCTTTGTGTTTTTAATTAGTAAGTTCAACGTTTAATGTATCAAGAAATATTTGTAATTAGCAAATAATTCTTGGCATTTACCAAAAGTAATTTTCTTATCACAAATTATGTAAATATTTTCCATTGTTACATTGTACTCAAATTTAATCATTAATTAAACCCTTATCAGTTAGTGATCTAAAAATATATTTCTCTAATATATTTTCCTTTTCCTGGAGTACAAAAAACTTATAATTGAATCTCAATATACATATTTTATACAAAACATGACAGAAAGGCAGACCAAAGCTCAAATAGATAATCTATTCTTATATATCTTCATACTTTTTAAACCATCAACTGCTGCAAAAAATGGATCATCATGATGGACAAAATTGTCTGATTCTGTTAGCTGCATTTTATCAGTTTATTCAATCAATTGCCAAAAGGACATCAAACTTTTACTGATAAATAAAACACAGAAAATAAAAGCAATTTATAAATCTTTTATGAAATATATTGAACCATATTAAAATACGTATGGTTAATAAATACATTGGCATTTGGTAATATTTAAAAAAGCTAAGAAAAGAAAAATTTAAAGCAATTTAGTTTTCTTTTTTAGTTAGTTTAATTTATTTTTTAAAATATACAATGAAAATTAATTTTTTGTTTCATATTTATCTATTTAATTTAATTGAAATTAAAGTTGGAAGGAATAAAAATGTAAAAGATTACCATCGGAAAAATCTTTTTAACTCTAATTAAAGATGGTGGAAATATTTTATAAAAAAGAGACGTTGTAACTAAAAAATAATAAAGAATTGTATAAAATTACAAAACTTGCCTAATGATAAAATAAAAGATAATGTATGAACAGAAATCTAAAAACTGATCACGAGTATAAAAAGAAAAATTTTGATCAGTGTCTTGTGTCTTTTCCTTAATTAGCAGTTTCCGTTAGGTCCGGGATAAAGAAATGTTCTATCTCAGACTACTCATATGCAGGACTACTACTCATCTGCTGAAGTAAGTTGTCAGATGAAAGTGAAACTGAAGCATTTACAGACACCTTTCATCATAAAGATCACTCAGAAAAAATCTTAAAGTCTAGCCTAGGACAGACCAAGAACATACAAAATGTCAATGGAGTAAAACTAGTTAACTTCAATGAGCTCTTCAAAATGCATACTACAAACCTTGTCAGTAAGCTTAGATTATCCATATCCTGATTGTGACTAATTAAATATTTGCAAACTATAAGCTTATAATACACTACCGATAAAGACATTCCCTGATTTATTATAGACATTTTATCCATGAATTATTGTCTAAGGAGAGAACTAAAAGAAATGATTTGTTTTAATTATTTAATGTTAAAATCTGAATTAGCATGCATGTTCTTTCCAATTTTAATTAATAATTTATCGTTTAAATATTTTAATTTGTTATAATAAAATATTTATCTTTAATATATTAACTTTTCATTTGTACATTCTTAATTTTAGTTGGTTATTTTATTAGTAGGATTTAAATATATATTACCTTTGCCAATAAGCTTGTTTAGTTAAGCTCTAGGAAAAATTCATATAAAAGCTTTACAATGACAATAAATATTAATTCCTGATCTTTTTAATAATTTGCTTCATAAATGATGATGTGACAAGATGGTTATCAGTGAATTCTTGTATGAATTCTGGCACCCTATCTTAAATAAATAAAAAACTGATTCCACCGACAGTGTACATCATAATAAATAGTAGGCCAGTTAATCAGGAAATATAGCTATGTTCTTGAAATATCCATACTTTTAAATGATCTGAATATATATTCTTTTTCATAGCTTGATTAACTCATGCATTCTAGTGCGTAATAGAAGGCCTGACCGAACGTGAAAATGTGTCAGTATATATATTTTTAAATAACTTTTCGATAAATGTTTTTCACTATATAACTATTAATTAATATTAATCTTCTATCAGTTCTAAACATTGTATAAATTTATATATTGTAAAAAAAATATGTATTTAAATTAAGCTTTTCATATATTCTATGGAATAATCAAAATATGATGTAAATTTGAATAATAATAATAATTTGTTATTATTTGTGAAACTATACTGACATCACATTTTGGTGCACATTGCAAATATATAAAATTTTTATTTAATGATAATTACTTATAATTTTATAATAGTGTTTAATTGCTAATAAATATTTATTTTCTGTATGATAGTTGGTCAATGTTGCATGTATTGGCAGTTTGAATATTGTGTGATCGAGCATATTTAGTTTGATATTATTAGTACTAGCTGTAAATTTTCCCATGGTTTCATGTTTTATAATGATGTAGTATTGTAATAAATACTTTTATAAGAGCATGGGTAATGTCATTAAATCTTAATGACTATGGTTATAATGATAAATTAGTGATTAATATTATATATATATATGGTTTTAAGTATAGTCTTTTAATGTCATTACTTTAAGTATTATTATAATATTGAATTTATTTTATCTTAACAGACATTTCATCCATTGCTTAGTCTTATAAGACTTAGTGTATAAATCCCTGGATTACTAATTATTTATGCCAAACTGGCTAGGCTTAGTTTGGCAATATGTTGGATTGTTAATCATGCATGCATTTTTTAAATTTTAATATGTGAATGTAAATATTAATAGCTGTTACATTAACATTATAGTTACATTTTTTTAAGTACATTATTTTGTTTGTTTAATATATTATAACAATATGTATATGCATTTTACGAGTAACATGATTTTAAAATAGAAAAATAAAATATTTCAATATTTAAGTGATTGGAAAAAAAAGTTAAAATCAAAAATAAAAGTACAAATATTGGGAAATAAATGAAAATATTAATTGTAACTTATTTGTCTTTTCTTTTCTGTATTGTATATAATTCTTTCAAAGGTACTTTTGATTAAAAGTACTTTTAATTAAAGGTTTATAATTAATTGAAAATTTTTTTGTACAGTTTGTAATCAGGTTGTGGAGATCAAGATTCCAGACTGATTAAACAAACAATATATAACTAATTAAGTTGTAATTACAATTGAAAAATAAGGGAATAAAAAAATGTTACTAACTAAAAATAAAGATGAAACAAATTGATATCATGGGTTACAAATCAAACAGTGGATACTGAAATAAATTATTGTTCAAGATTAATATCCAGATTTATAGAAACATACAGGGAAAACATTAGAAGAAAGAAAAAAAAAGAAAACAGCAGCAGCAACAAAAAGCAAAGAAGAAAAATAAAAAAGCCAGTTGGTTGACCAAAGAATCTATAAGCCAGCTAAAATGAATAAATCCAGCAGGATGAAACAATATTTATTCAGTAGTGTTAATAGAAAAATGCATGGCTAGACAAAAGGCTGAGTGTTCATTTCTTTTCCACCACCCATGTCTTGAGTATCATTAGCTGGATGCAGTGATATATATATATCTGACTTGCCTTTGCAGATCTTCATACCCACCCTGAAACCTAACTGTGGTCTGCTAAACCAGAAAGAAGTGACCAGCTATCATAAAATATAAACCCTCTATAAATATGACAGGATCAAAGATATCCCAGATTTTATACAAAAATCCTAGGTAAATATAATAAGATAATTTTATTTGTAAATTAATTCTATGAAATTTATATGTGAAAATAATTAGAGAACTTATAAAAAAAATTACAAGTGACAATATTTCTAGTCTTATATTTTGATTAAATCCCATGTGGCTTTGAAGATTTCCTTATGTGAGTTAATACTGTCTATATTTTTAATTTCTTTAATTTTGTTCAATAAAAAAATTGTTGAGTTTGCCACATTTTGTTTAAAACATATGTGACATCTTAGACACCATAATGCAAATATTATAAAAGTGGATATTCTAATTTGTGGATAAATTCCATCATGTTTTAATATTTAAAGTTCCTATTATATTGTGTGTTAAATTAGTTATATTGAGTAAACATTCTTTAGTGTTTTCCAGTACACAGCATTGATATACAAAGTGTTTAGTTGTTTCAACTGATTTTGAACATATTAGACAAATGAGGTTTATTTTTGAAATACCATGCTTTGTGTGAAGAAAAAAATTTGTAGGTAATGCTTTTAGATTAATTTTTACAAGAAAATCAAGGTATTTTGTTTCTAATGCCTAACGTTTAAATCTCTTTATAATTAGTTTATTAGTGACTTATAATAATGTGGATTGATTTGGATCTATATCTTGTGTAAATAATAAGTTTCCCAGTATGTTATTTTTTTTCCCGGCAATTGATCATCCAAATTTAGAGAATTTTTTGTAAAATTTATCATCGGTAATAGCCAACTTTTATTTATAGGTGGAGGTGTGTCTGTAGAAGTTATAGCTGTATAATAATTTAGATCTTGATAATAACAAGTCTATTAATCATATTGTTACTTTTTTGCAAAAAGAAAGTATTTATGGAATGTAATGATAAACCATTATATTTGATGCTTTTTTGCATATTTTTCAAACTGATTGCAACTGTTTTTATTCTCCAAAAAAGTTTACCACATAAAGTGTGAATTCTTTTGATAAAAGACTTAGAAAAATTCACAATAGGTATAAAATAATTAACTTTTGTAAAAATAAAAATATTTATAAGTGAAGATTGGGCATAAAGTGAGAAATAGGCTTTAGTTAATGATTTGATACAAGATTGAGTAGAGTATAATAAATTTTCTTGTATATGTGATTTCATTGCTCTATTTGATTTGTGCATTGGAAAACCTAAAACATTATGCGGCTGTGCAATAAAAGGAGATGCTATATTTTTACGAGTAGCAATGCACCAAGTGGATGATTTGTTAAGATTGAATTTAAGTCCAAAATTATTTGTGTAATTATTTAAAATGGAGATAACATTTGGAAGATATTTTTTATTTAGAATAAAGATTACAATATCATCCATGAAAGCAATATGATTAATTGATTTCTTAATTTCAGGAATGTATAATCCTGGAATTTTATTATTTAAATCAATATGTAATAAAAAATAAAGAACTTAAAGGCGATCCTTGTGGTATTGAATTACTTAGCTTGAAACTTTGTGTAGCTTTTCCATTTAATGTTATAGATATTTGTCTATGGTATAATAAATTTGAGATTATAAGTAAAGTTTGATACGGAACATTATAAGATTCTAATTGATTTAATAGTATATGAATAAAGACCAAACAAAAGGAGCTGATATATCTAATTGATTTATCGTAGGTCCTGTTTTCTTTTTAACTTGTTCAGTAATAATTTTAAAAAGTGCAATTGCATCAGAAGCAGAGGCACCTTTTTTTGCAAATTGAAATTCTGAAATTTTTGGTAAAATCAATTACTGAATTTTATCTTTTATGATGGACTCTATAACTTTTATCATAATGGGAGATATGGAAATGGGTCTAAGGTTGTTCATTGGTGAGGTGTAATTGTCTTTTTTTAAAAAAGATACCATAAAGATGGGTATAATCCATTCATAATAATATGTTTACTAGATAATAATTCAATCATATTAAATATTATAGGAACTGAAAAATAACTAAGGTGAAGTAAAATAAATTTAGGAATAGCATGAGGGCCAGGATGCATTTTATCAGGACATTCAATAATTTTATTTAATATATCTTTTTTTGTAATGCTATGTTACTCAGACTGTTAAATCTTCACATAGATTTTGATAGTGATCTATCTTTTCTCCAAGTTTTTCATTAAAATATAGAAAAATTTCATTCATCATATCAAGTCCAGTATAACAGATACCATTACTTAAGATTGAAGATAGTATTTTCCTTTTAGTTTTGTAACCAAGGGTCCATCTAATGTAACTTCTTGTCCTAATATGAGTTTGTTCTAAAAAATTTTTAGTTTTCTTTTTTGATATATATTCGGCAAGTATTTCTTGATTTTCTTTAATTTTTTTTTAAAACTCAATAATAGTTTTAATAGAATAGGAGCAATTTTTAGAATTATATAATTGATTATTAATTTCATCCATTTCTGTTAATAATTTAGAAGGTGGTTTGTTAAGTTTTGTGTAATTATTAATAAGCAATTGTAAGATATTTATGAAAGATAGCCAGGCTTCAGCAGGAGAGAGTGAGAGAATATTTACTTTGTAAAAATAAATATATGCCTCTGAAATTACTGCTTCGTGTAGTTTTCTTTAATAGCATTCTGATGGTATTATTATAATTATAGTTTGAATTTTGATTTAAATTAAGTTGAAGATTTATATTTAAAGCAAAATGATCAGAAAAGACAACTGGATTAAGATATGTTTCCATTATAAAGTGTAGGTCAGGCATGTAGAATAGTAGATCGATGAGAGATTTGTATTGTTGTGTATAAAAAGAGAAAGCATTTTTAGGGAAAAAACCTTCTCCACTCATAAAATTTTTATTGAATAGATGTAGGTAATTATTAATAAAAATTGAATAATTCATAAAGTCACAAATAGTAAAGTCGGAAAAGGATTTGATGAGAGATATATATTAACTTGATAAATTAGATGTATAATCAAACTTTGATTTTTATATAAATAGACAAATACTATATTAATAGAGAAAGCTTGATGATGTAGAGTAACAATTATAAGATTTTGTTTAATATGTAGTAACTTATAAAATGATAAAGGAAAATTTTTATGTATTAATAAAGCAGTGCCTGCTGCTGGAGTGTTTGAAATAGAATATTGCAATAGGCCAAATCTACCAAAAAAATATGTTTAGACATGTTGATAAACTTTTAAATTTTATTTCAAGAGTGAACTTTTAAAATTTATTTCTAGCTAGAACTGTGTAAATATCATTTCTATTTATTAATTTTAAAATATATGTAAATAAGCATTTGATTGTTTGAAAATATAGTTTAATAAATGTTCATATTATGTGTTTTAAATGTTAAATATTTCTCACACATAATCAATGCGGATTACCAATTCCTCAACAAGCTTTGTGATAAATGCTTAGCCAGAGCAAACATTTTAAATATCTGTCAGAACCCCCCCCCCCAACTCTGACCATGGTTTCATGCTTTGGTATACCTCAGAGAGGTGCTATGGTAGATTCAAACACTAGATCTCATACATTTTTTTTATCTTTTAATAAATATGTATAAATTATTAGTGTGATTTGTGTTTCTCTCTCTCTCACTTTATCTATGATAAAATACATAATTGTATTTTAGATATTCTGTGTTAACGATTTCAGCACTTTAAGCATGTTAAGGTTGCCTCTTGGGGTTCAGTCTAGTTGACTGGATGGCACCCATAGGATTTAAATCCATTATAAATATCCCCATGATGTATTTAATGTTACTTGCAGCCACACATACACACGCACACACACAGAGTGCGAGCGAGAGAGAGAGAAAGAGAGAGCAAGTGAGCGAGAGAGATATTGATCGATCAATCTCAGTTTAAAAAAAGTGATCGTTTTAATAGTTTTATAAATCTCGGTCTGACCGGAGTATGATTAATATGTAAGTATTAATAATATTTACTCCTCTGCTTGTATAATGGGATCTTGAAAATCATATTAAAGATTAATATAATTTAATAAAGTAAAATAAGTAATTGGACATAGAGTAGATCATAAAGAAGATAAAATCTGGTTACTAACAGGTAAATCCCATTACAATATATATTTTATTTTATTATCGACCATTAATATGTGTCCAAATGTAACTCATGCTGTGCAAACTTGTTTCTTTTCTACCTGTTTTGTTATTAGTTGAAAGAATTTTTTTTTTTATAATTTATGTCTTCCAGTTACATATAATAAATATATATGTGTTTCTGATCTCTGCGACCACCAAAATAATTAAAAGGAAAATAACTTTGTATGGTTACTAGGTTTGTGTGCATGTCTTTGCTAGTAAAGTTGGCTTCTTTCTTTGGTACTTGCTTTCATTAGTTAAAAATATTAAATAATAATTTGGTATATGAAAGAGGTCTAAATTTCTTATCTAGTAATGCTTTCTGGAAAATTTACATATCAAATTGTTTTATCCATTACAATTGAGAATAAAAACTACATCGATGAGCTATAAAGAGTTTACAGTAGATTTCAAAAAGTGATTGGTATTATCAAAAATATTAATAATATTTCTTTAAAAAAGTAAGAACTTTAAAATGTTATCGATAATCATTATGAAAACCTAAAATGATTGCAGATATTATGCATAACAAATCCAACTTATCTTTATTTTTAAATTATAAAACAAGAGAAGGAAATCTATATATATTGTAATGAAATTGGCTTTTTTTCTGATGGCTATATAACTAATTTAATATATGTGAGGATGCAATATATTTCTTTATTTTGGTACTTCTATATTTTTTTAAAAACACTTCGTAATATTTAATCATATTCCTTGTCCAGCATGTTTATGGACATCAATTTCTAACTCCAAGCACCAATCTTATTTACATAAGAATTATGCCGGAAGAGATGGAAGAATGATGGGGGATACTTAGAAAGCCTGGTCACTAACTAGGCTCACTCAGGGCAGGTAGTACATATACTATGAGAAACATACAGGGAACAGCAATAATTAGGTATTCAATTAATTTAACTAAATAATTACTAGACATACATATATTTTTTTCCTTAGCTACCTATATGAAATTCGAGATAAAGAAACAACATGAATATTTCATTAAAATTTAATATAACAAATAAATATTAATAAATATTATTTGTGTTCAAATATTTTTATAAAACACAAGCATACACATACATTGTACAGATAAGCAAATCAAATAACAAAGAGAGAAAATAATGTCCAATCAATCCAGATGTGAAATATAATTTTAATGGTGAAGAGAGCTGATAATAATATCATCATATAAAAGTCTTTAAACATTAATAGAAAAGGTGCACTAATTTGTAAAAAAAATATATATATATAAAGTGTACATATTACCTGGAATTCTCCAGGGAAAATAATGGATTCAGATTGGTAATGAAAGTGATTTCCTTCGATGCTATGGCCATTAAAGTTGCTCATCATGGATGTGTTGTTCTACTTGGTTCATTGAATCTCTATTAATTTGAATATTAACTCTAATACAGATGTTCAGGAGCAGATTCCTTCAGGTTCAAGTAGTGGTTTAATAAAGTAGCAGCTTATGTATCTTTGTGGGACCAGGGTCAAAAGCCCAGCACATTTTAAGATTTTACACCAGTCTGTTTATAGTTGGTGAATATATATATATGCTGATTTCAATAAGTTTCTGAAATATTCAACATAGGAAATTAATAACACAAACAGACAGATGTAGATAATTTACCTTCAAATTTCAGTAAAATATATCACAAACTAATTCTTGTTCTTCCCTCCCCTTTTATAGTTTTTTTCTTTTATAGTCTAGAAAGTTCCAATTCAAGAATTTCAGTTACTTTTTTTTTTTATATCTAAGCATGTGGTATCCAACGTCTGGCTTCTCTTAAAACAAAAGCAAACCTTTTAAGCACCTTTTCCTTCTTTGTCCTAACCAAAAATTCTGTACCTTTAAGTTATTTTTTTGAAAATAACTTAAACTTATGCCTTTGTTAAAAGGCATTCAAAAGATAACAATCTGTGTAGTTTTCTCTCTCTCTTTTTTATATTTTCATTAAAAAATATATTTTTCATTTTATTAAAATTGAAATATAATGAATGTCATCATGAAATAATGTGTATATTATATATTTCTTTTAAACAATTCCTTCCATTCACTTGCCTATACAACAATATATATACACACATGCTTTAACAAAATAAATGAGCACAAAATGCCCCCTCCTTCATGCCCATTTTAACTTTTTATTTAACCATTTGAAGAAAATATATATAAAAAATCAAATATAAAATACAGACAATTAATAATATAACTATATGCAAATGCATGAATATGAAACTCCCTTCTTTTGAATAGGGTTTGATCCCCATCCTGTTACAATATATATAATATAAAGTTAAGGTACTTATATGAGTTTTCAATTTAAACCAAGATGGCAGCCCATATTTTTGATAATTCTACAGTTTCAGAAGCCCTCAAAAAATATTTACAAAAAATGCCTGTTAGGAAACATTCTATTTAATATTTAATTTTATTTTTTATTACTGCTATTTTAAAAAAATAAATCATTGTGAAAAAATTAATTACAATATTTACAGTTTATTTAATTTTTTTTTTATTAACTTATTAACAAAAAAATGAAAAAAAAAAATACAATATTTACATATTATTCATGTCAGTGGCATGCAATCATTTCATAACCATTACCACACAATTTTTGGCAGAACAGAATCCAGTAACTTTGAAAATAATCCACCGCATCATGTTCTGTGACAGAAGAATCCAAATTTTTATTGACATTACAAATTAAATATTAACAAAAAAGATATTTATTTACTCAAAGCCATATACAGATAGTAAGATTGATGAGATCATTAATTAACCCTAGATCAATTTTGAAATTTTTGGAGATGGATTTCTCTGGTTCCAGCACTTATTTGCCAGAAATACAATTACAATATTCCCAAAACAGTTCTTTGCAAGTTAAAAACAAAAGAGCGATGTGTAAAAAATGGGAATTTCTGATTTGCTCTTCTATTTGTCACTTTAAAATGTTATTTATTTTTCATTCTATCTAGTAATTTCACTATGCAGAGGACAAAGAAAGATATTTAATTAATTATAATGTTTTTGGAAAAGTCAATTCAATTATATAATAGTTTCTATTAAGTGAAAAAAATTATTCCAGTTAATAATAAAAAGATAATTAGTTTTTTTTTCTTATTCTTCTTAATTAAGTAAATGCATGAAGGAACAAACACTAAGTAAAATATATGTAAATGTGTCCCTCTGAATTTTTTATTAATAATTAATTATTATTATTTAAAATTTTGTTTACACATACATATAATGTCATTGTGTTATATATATATGCATGCATGTGAAAAGATATTGCCTTGCAGTTTAATAAACAATACACATTTTATTCTAGTCAACGTTTATCAAAACTAGTGGGCTATTATATGCTGTATATGTTGAATGCAAGAGGGACTTGTAGTAAAATATAGCATAGTTTGTGGCTTTAATGTAAATAAAAATAATTATATGAATGATAAACCTAATATAAAGAAAATCAACAGACATCCTTTGTGATTGGATTTAAAAGATATATATTATAAAAAAGACTAATCATCCTCTATCGAATGCCAAAGTCATTAGCATAGTAACAAAAACATATCCCATATTTTAACTGCATACAAATATTTAAATGCTAAAAAATAATTATAAAAATAAATATTAAAAAATATCCAGATCCCGATATCATGCCGATTATCCTTGATGCTCTAGCTATAAACCATGAGTGTATTGGCCTTCTATAAATTAATTTTAAATCTATCAAATGAAGTGAAGTGAGTGAACTTTAAAGGTAATTTTTACCATTGCATAATCTAGAGAATTCTCTGTCACCTACATAACCCATATCTATATATTGTAAAGACCATTATTCTTGAAACTAGTTTGGGACTGCAAAAATCCTAGAGACTGTGAGTGTGAATAAAATAAAAAATATATGTATAAACTTAATCTATTCTAATAACAAATAATTTACTGGGACCACCTACAAATAACTTAAAACACCACTATATAATAAAATCAATCACATACACTGCTACTTTCATAGAATAAATAGATAGAAGATTAAAGACACAACAAAAATAATTTAAAAAACTACTGTTTTTAAGAGAATTGTTATTTAATAGTGTTAATTAATAAACAAAATAATGAAAATGTTAAAAATAATAATAAGACAAACCAAAATTTTACAAATAATTTCCTACTATATATATGATTTCATATAATACTTTTAATCATTATTCCCTTCTGATTCTTAAAATAATAACTCATTTAACTTAAATCTTTTCCACACTTTTTTTTTTTTTAGAAAATGAACCTACACACTTAACATAAGAAAAAACATGTTTTCAACAAAATAAGTAAAAAAAAAATTTACTAATGTCAATTATTATTTATATTATAAAAGAATATTTGTAAATATAGATGTGCACACTATCATACATTAAGTATTACTGTGAATTATTTTTCTTTTAGTCTTTTTGTGCTTACCTAATTGAGAATTTTTTCTTATAACTTTTTCAGTTAACAGTTTAATCAAATCCATTTAGCTTTTCTTCTTTTTGTAGTTCCAAGTTTCAGTTTAATAATTATTTTAATTTTGGTTCTTCATTAACATTTTTTCTTTTGTAGCTCTAGGTTTTAGATTATCAAGCATTTTCATTTCAGGATCACACAGGTTTCATTTTAATAATTATTTTCATTACAGTTTTTTCATTTAAATTTTCTTCTTTTGTAACTTCAAATTTCAGTTTAGCAAATATTTTAATTTCATATTAACACAAGTTGCATTTTACCAATTATTACCATTAAAATTAGCTTTTCTTCTTTTACAGTCCTAGATTTCTATTTAATAATTTTCATATCAGATTAACACAAGTGAAAACAGTTATTATTTTGGATAGATTAAAACATAATCTGTTTCTTTTCTTTTGGTGAAGTTGATTTCATAGTTGAGTTGGTAATGCTCAGTTTTTGGCTATCACTGTCCACCTTACCACAGCTAAACTGCAATTGATTTGACTCTAAAATCTACTGCCTTCTCTTACTACTACACTATCTTATTTTCTAAAAACAACTCTGATGTCCATCCAATCATGGGACATCTCTGAAATGACAGCATTAAGTCTTACAAAAAAAAAATTGTTTTTAAAAATTTTTATATTATATTTTAATTATGTGAAAAATCAATGTTTTTTTGTTAATTACTTAAAAAATACAACATTCTATTTATAAATCAATTTGGAAAACATTTTATTTCTTCAAAGAAAAAAACCCTAATCACTTTTAATTAATTGATATTTTTTTTTTTTAAAAAACATCTTAAAATTAATACCTTGTCTTTTTCCTCAAAATAAATAAATAAATAAAACTCTTAAGGAGTGAGAGAAAACATTTTTTTTTATCTTAAATATTCAATTCTTTCTCTTCAATATAAAAAATACTTTTTTTAAAATTATAAATTTAATATTCTCATACATACTTAATTGCTATTAATATTAATGAAAGAAAATAATATCAGAATTTATTTTTCTATGATAAAAATTCATTCTTGTTTTAAAATTCAAACATAATTCATAAAAAAAAAACTACTCACCTGAGAGACTGTAAATCAATTTAAAATTTCTAGAATATGTGGATGGTGAAGTAATCTGGTACACAATGTGCATTGATCCCAAAGAGGATAGAGAAACTGCTTTACTTCTGTAACAGAATATATTCAAAAGTGGACTGGATGAACTGTTTCCAGCATAGATGTGTATAAAATCATCTTCACAGGAACCTACAATTAATAATTAAATTAAATTCATTCCAGAAAGTAACCACAATAATAAGTTACAAATAAGCATATAAAAGCTCCAAATAAAAATAATATTGTGCTATAATTTTACATGCATTAATCAAGAAATTAAAAAAAAAAATAACAGTATTAAAAGCAAAATAAAGAATAAGACATAAATTAAAATAATTAAATAATATAAATAAAAACATATATATATATAACTTTACTGTGCAATCAATGATGCAAAGCTTTTTCTAAAAAATACATAAAATATTATTCAAATTCAATGAATAATCATATACAAATGTATTAAACAATTAAGAACAAAAACAGACACACTATTTTCTACTAGATTCCTTGAAAATCATGGTAAAGTCTATTGAAATCTATTTGAAAGATAGGTATTAATTAGAAACCCTAGGCTGCAGAAAGAGTTTTCTATAATGAATTTCAAATATGATCCTATATTAATATAAATAAATGTCATTAAATATACTATACTTTTTAAATATATCTTGAAGAGAAAAGGATCAAGATTTGCCAAAGATAGTATACAAAATATAATTTTGTAAACTTACAAAGAAGATAAAATATAAAAGCATTTACCCCAAATATACATATTCTAACATGCAATATTCTGATACTAGGAAATATAAATAAAACAGTTGACAGGGGCCTTTTTTTACTAAATAAAAGAATATATAATTTATCTTAAATGAGAAAAAAGATATATATGATTTAATCATAGCAATCTGGAACCAAACACCAAATAACAATAATTATTTATAAAAGGAATATTCTTAAAAGTACACACATTATAAAAATGCAAAATATTATACTACACATTCTAAACTTAAGAGAGAATTATACTAGCAAGAAAAAAGAAATGCTTTTATTTTATTCAAGTTACTAACAGATGATAATGATAGTAATAATAACAATACCACAAACATAATTGCTTTCTAAAAACACAAATTAATGTAATTATTTGAAAGAATTTAAATTTATACATAAGATTTTATGAAAATTAAACATCATTAATATCACTTTTATTACTGTCAGATATTTGTTGCAATCAAGTCTCATTATGATCTTAACCAATTTTCTACAATCCTTTTTATTCCTTATTTATTTTTTTGTCTCCCTTCAAATAATCTCTAAACTTTTTAAGTCTTTGCATTTTATTTTTAATGTTCAATTATTCTTTTCAAAATTTTTGTATTCTTAAATCTATATATTTCATCTTTTTCATTTTTTTTTTTGAATTTATATCTGAAATGCCTCAAACATTTTCAACCTCTCTTCTGAATCTGAACTAGTTTTTAAAATTTAGAATGTACATTTGCTTGTGTGCAAAGTATTTTTTTTATCTATCATGTCAGACCGTCACTTCAAAGTCTTTCATAACATTTATTTTACTCTTCAGCAATTCAAAACTATGTCCATCCTTAAATCTTTTGGCTTATCTTTTTCAAAATTACTCTGCCTAAAATACATGTTTAATCAGTACCCTTTTTATTTATAATTTCCTCAAAAAATAACTTTTTCTGCTAATTCTTTTCATCACTTAAAATTTTTTTATTATATCTTTTCAATTTATTTTTTCCATCCCTGTTGAACTCTACTTTTAAAAGCTTTAAACTTTTCTTATCTAATTACTGTACCTCTAAATATATCTAAAAAAAATTTTTTTTAAAGATTTACTTTCAATGGGATACAGACCAATCCTCTATTCTTATTAAAAATCCAATTGCCATTACAATTATGTCCATAATTTCTCTAGGTTACTTTTACCATTAGTTAATCAATTTTCCAAATATTTAAAGGCTTTATTATTTTCTGCTTCATACTTATTTTTAAGTCCTTTCATCCAATCATATATTTTCATTCACTTTTATTTTATTGCCATGCTTTACACGCTCTTTAAATTTTCTAAAATATTTTGTTGAATCATTTTCACTAAATCCATATTAATCAGTAAGCCTGATATTTCTCTTTCTCAATATTTATCAAAATAGCAATTTTTTCATAATTTGTCTAAGTATATTGAGACAATAAGAGTATCAGATATTGAGTAAATTTAATGATTTGATTATATATAAATAAAATTCTATATCTAAATATTGATAATTGTAAAGTTGTGCTAAATACATTTTTATTTTATTTTATAAATTTGTTTTTATATTTTCTAAAATTAAGCATAACTTGCTTTGAAGCATTAAATGTAATTAACTGTGATTATATACATTTTGTTGTTTGTGAATTTTTAATATAATCTGTGTACAAAAAAAAAAGCCATCAACATTTGACTGTTATTCTTTTACTTTCATAAACAATTTTGAAGCACATATAAGAAAAAAGCACTGATAGTTAAGTAAGTTGGAGATGGGTTTTAGTAGCAAAACAATGAGCAAGACGGAAAGAGATGATTAGAAGAGAAAAGGTTTCCTGAGAGGATCAGCATAAAATATAATTAGCATTAAGATCTACAGACCATTGCTTCTGTTGTGCATAATGTCATGATATTGTTGAATGGTTGGCTATGCCAAACTCTTTGAAATTGGATTTTGAATATCAAATTAGTTATTTTCCTGCCTTACATCTTAATTAAATTAAACATTTCTAGATTTTGACTTAGAACCTTTAAACAAAACTATTACAATGACATTGTTAGACCAAAAAAAAAAAGACTTTATCAATTATTCACTGTTAAATTCTATTAACTCATCAGGAATATACTTATAGCTAGCTGTCATCTATAGACTATAAAAAGAAAAAAAAATATTAATAGACATGTGCATTGGCTTAATCGCTAATATTACTATTACATAAATAAACATAGCGCTATATAAAATAATATCTCATTATTAATAGACAAGGAACTGAATTTAACTTTTAAAAACTGGATTACCATTTTAAATTGCAAATAGTCTAAGCCAGCAGGCTGCATGTGGTGGTCCATGGACCACTAATGGTCTGTGACATAATTTTAATGATCCATAAAGAAATTCAGATATTATTTAAATTCACTAAACTCATTTAATAAAATTTTGTTTAAGTTGTATTAGTATTATATGTAATATAGAACAAGAACATTATAATTGATTTGTTACAAAATACTATTGTTACTTGCAAAACATCTATCTCAAAGGCGTTTAATAATGGTCATGGATAAAAAAAAAGTAACAAAGTAAGAATACCGAATTCTGTGCAATTGACTAGGCATCAAATTTGAACTAAAACTAAACAATTTTATTAAGAATTTTGAAGGAAAACACATCTATAAAAATTATTAAAAAACAGAATACTATTAATTATTAATCTTAAATAATTTTTGTAGATACGAATTAGAAAATTACACATGTAAAACATAGGAAATACGTATTTATACATTCATTTATTTTTATAAAATAAAATGAACATTGTATTAACAAAAAAAAACATGATTCTTTAACAAGTTATAAAACACATACATAAATATATATGTATATCATATTAAATGCTTGTATTAATTCGTATCTTCAAAAATTAGGTTAGTGGTCCGCCAATATCTAAAAGGTTGCCGACTACTGGTATAAACTATTAATAGTCTTCTAATTAAACCATTCTAAATGTTAAAAATCTAAAAAGATATGAGATCATTATTTTTATTATATCAGCTAAAATAGTGTTATTGTAAATATTATTGTGATAAATTTTATAGAAAAATATTATTAAAATTACTAGCTCATTTAACTGGTGATATGAATAAAAAAATGCTTAGTAATAATACTTGTTAAGCTCATTCTTATCAAGATTTGTATTTGGAAAATTCGATACCTTCATTAAAAAGTATATATAATTTTCTAATAACTAATTAATATATTGATTATCGTTATTCTATCATTTAATTAGCTATATAATATTTTGTTCAATTTGTAATTTTACTTTAGTCTTTTATGGCTTAAACTTTGATTATATTGATGATGTCTGAATTCACATTTTTATGATATATATATATTTAAACAAGAATATTATAAGATATATGTGCATATTTAGTTGCCTTAATGCATCTTCAGTCAGTATCATATATCACTGTAGAATAAAGGTCTCTCCAAATTCAATCCATCTTCTTTGATCTCTAGTCTCTCTTATCCACATTATCCTAGCACATTTCTTTATTTCATCCACCTATCTCACATGTGGCCTTTTTCTAGATTTTTTACAATCTCTTGGAATCCAGTTTAAGATGTCAACTGTCCATCTATTATCATTTCTTCTAGGAATATGTCAAGCCTAACTTCACTTCAGTCTCTTAATTCTTTTAATGATGTCAGTTATAGCTGGTTGTTCTCTTACCCATGTATTGCTTTTCCAATCTCTTTTTGTACTCCTAAAATGCATTTCTTCATGCATTATTGAATGGTTTGAATACTGTATTGCTCTTCTGTTAAGTGTCCAAGTCCCAGATTCATAAATAAAAATTGATAAAACACATTTATTAAAAACGTTCCTTTTCAAACACATAGGCATATTTTATTTCAATTTTAAGTTATTTCTATCAAAAACACTATGACTAAGTTTTAATTCTATGATTTAATTTCATCCATTATGTTTCCATCTGTAGTAATAATCTACTACAGTATTTGTAGTTGTTAACTTCTAATTCATCATTATCAATCTTTATTTTCTTCTTTTGAGAAAATCCATTGAACATTATTTTGATCTTTTTAACATTTATCTTTAGTTCTACTTTCTTATTTTTATGTGAGAACACTTGCAACGTTCCTTGAAACTCTAAAACATTACTTGCAAAAACAATTATATCATTTGCAAAATCTAGATGATTTAAATAATCTTTCCATTTATTTTTACTCCCTTAGCTTCCCATTTTAATTCACAAAATATTTCTGGCAAAATTGTTGTAAAAAGTTTTGGAGATATTGAACCACCCTGCCATACACCCTTCTCAATATTAATCTTCCTAGTATCATAATGTAATCTAATTGTTGCTAATACATTTTTATAAATATTATTCAGAATAGGATAATGTTCTGAATCCATACCTTGACAATCCGATGCTTTAATCACTGAAAAAATCCTTATAGAATCAAATGTCTTTTCATAATCTACAAATCCAAAGCATAATGACAACTTATACTCATTGGTCCTTTCTATAACTTCTCTTAATATGTGGATATGATTGAATATAATAAAACCATTTTTAAATTCAGCTTGTTTTTTTGATTGGTTAAAATCCAAAGTTCACTGTAGACCCTTTTTAATTATCTTGGTAAAAAATTTTGATAGCATTGATAAAAAAACTGATAGGTCTGTAATTTCTAATATCTTCTTTATCACCATTTTTAAATATTAATATTAATACTGCTTCCAATCATTTAGTACAACTTTAGGATATAACTTTGAAAAAAATTTTCAATTTTTTCACCTGCTTCTTTCTCTATAGATTTAATTGCATGTCTCACTTTTTCATTTAAAATCCCAGGCAATTCATAAGATATAGTTGTTGTAGGAAGTACTTTTCCTTGTTTTTCATCGCTATATATCTCTTTATAAAATTCTTCTATACATTTTTTAGTAATAATTCCATCATTTTTTCTTATTATGGAAATAAGTTTCCTACCAATAGCAAAATGTTGGTTTATACTCTTGAGAATTTAATTATATTCTATAGCTTTTCATGCTAATTCACAATTATACCTTCTTATATTATTATCAGCTCTTTTTCACACTATTTTACAAAATTCAAGATATTCAATCCATCTTCTTTTCTTCATAAATTGTTTTGTAGAAATTTTACTGGTCAATTGCTATTTTTTTATATTAGCTATCTTTGTTGCAATTTTAAACTTTAACTGTTATCTTCCTATTGATTCAAATCTTTCAACAAATATTTTCAGACTAATGCTGAATACTAGATTATGAGGAGGAATAAAAAGTTACTCTGTGGATGGATTAGTGAATCAAGGGTTCTCACGACAAATTCCATTACCTTGGGACCAAACATCATGCTGCTTGAGGAAAGGAACACCTACTTCAAAATGGCATGATGACTTACATGCCTAGCCTGGCTTTAAATTCAGGATTCGCTAATGCACTATCCAAAAAGAGAAGATTTGCTGGTTTAACCATGGATCCATCTTAATAGAAATACATATGCAGCAAAACGTGAAATATTGAATAAAAAAATCTCTTCTGCCAAGCAATAAGAAGTATTACATGTTTAATATCATATGTACGAGGACAATAGCTTGATTAGCTTCATCAACAGGAGCCAAACCTCAAGTAGCTTTGTAATATACACACTATTAAAAGGAATAATTATATAATCTTTACTTTCTCCTGTTCAATCTACATATGTTATTTACTACCTAATTATTATCTAAGGAGGGAAAGTATATTCAAATGAGTTTAGAAAAATATATTAATAAGCAAATATACTTATAAATGTCCTCAAGGCTAATTTAATTCTTGATACAAAATAAATTTCAGATTGGGAAATTTATGATTAAAGCAACCACATTATAAAATTAAATCAATAAATAATTAATAATAATAATGAGCACAGAGTGATTCATTATTATTTATAAAATAGGATTTTGAAACAGCACGCAGAAAGATAATGCTATGAAAATAACTATGTTAAGATACTTAAAATATTATCTTCTTTAAAATGTATCAAAATTAAGTGCTCGCTGTTTCGAGGCATTGGCATATAATATAACAAATATTTAAAATAAAAATAATCAAAGGGAAAATATAGACATAACCACAAAATGATTTAAATAGAATTTGAGATATTATTTTAACATTAGGAAAAGATTTAACATTTAGATACCTTTAGTTACAATTAACTGTCTTGAATTTAGGATTTTAGAATTTAAATAAGAATTACACAGAGCTCTACAGTTTTGAAATTAATTTTACTAGTCATTATTCAGCTGGAACATAGGTGCTTGAACTGTGGGTTTGGTGAGCTTCTTTCTTGGATGGTGTTGGCATTATCTTCTTCAATAAATTAAGTGGTGAATCTTCTTATGGTGGTGTTCTGGTTGTTGCGGCATGGGATGGGAACAAAGCTCCACCATTCCCCTCATGAAGAAAGCAGTAAAGATTGCCCCTTTTCTAGCTGGACATTTTAAAAATAAACGCATGGATTCAGGTGGCAACTCCTTTATGAAAATGGAGTCTGGATACCTTAAGCTTAAAATATAGCCTATTTATATGTTTTACCTCCAAACCACTTACACTTTAGGAATTTACTTCACTTCAAAACCCATTAACTCTAAAATTTACTTTAATGTTACAAGATTATACAATTTTGATTTTTAATCTTATTGTTTAAGTTTCTAAGGCATTATAACTTTTCCTTAGACTATCAAATAGTGCTGATCCAGCGACTTTACTATAAGACCATTGATTGTAAATAATTTCAACTATATGAATTAGCACAATGTAGAAAATGATTTTTACCTTTACTTATTGCAGGTGTGGCAGTTAATGTAAATTTTTGTTTACAACAAAAAATCAGTTTTAATTATTAACTAAACTGTTTGCTTTTAGTTACTAAAAAAAGGAAAAAAAACCTTTTAACATATTTTAATGATGCCACCCATATATACATTATAATATGGGTTGGATTATCTATCTACATACGAATTTATAACAATAATAAAAATTAATAATTTGACTTCTAACATTAATTCTATAATAAAACATTTTTTACTAAATATTATGAGATATTGATAAGCTATAATTTATTAATCCTATCTAAGTATAGAATTTGTTCATATGTAGATATATAATGCTGTATAAGAAGCCATGATAGTAGATTTTAAAGCTTGATTTTATATAAGATTTACACATTTAAATAAGGTTTGAACCTAGCACAGACGAGTAGGTTGATAGTAAAATGGTAAGGGATTGGAAAGTTACCACTTCAGTATTTATAATTAAATTGATTAATTAATCTTGTCACTCTATCTGATACATCATCAATCTCCATAAGGTTGTACTTCCACTTTTTATTTATAATGAATTTTATACCATTTGTAAATGCCAATATTGGTGCTTTTATATTAAAGTACATATTCACTTTTTAAATTGATTCTCTCTTCACCTTTTCTTCTAATTTCACAAAGTGCAATAAGGTTACATTTAATATTTGACAGTATTTCTTCTTTGCAATCTTTCCTCACTTGAAAATGATATGTAATTTTAAGTACCTAAATAAAAGATCATCATCAAATAGCAGCCTGGGTCTGCAATCATGAGTTTCTCAGCATCCAATATTTTTGGCTGCGAATCACTGTCTTTGCTGGTGACTTTATAGTGTCATGGGAATAAGGGTAATGATTGTAAATATCTATTAGAAAAAAAAGTTCATTCATATGCATTCATTCTGCCTTCAAAAAACTCAACTGACATTTCAGTTAAGAACTATTGGCTAAACTGAAAATAAAACGCATGGTATTTCTTGATCTTAAACTCAGAGATAAAAAGCCAATAAACTCACCATACTGGATAATGTGTGTTAGTGAACAGCCCATCCATATTTATATACTATATGAACAATCACATAGTAATAACAGCTGTAATGATAAGAATATATGGAGTGGACATTATTAATTTCCCCTCTTTGGTTACGTTAGGGCCCAAAAAGAAATCAAAGGATCTCCTTTCAATTAACAATAAATTCCTTTCTGCAGCCCTACAAAAAATATTATTATATGCATGTATATGCATCCTTAATGCATCAACTATCACTATTATACCACTGTAGTACTCTATAAAATAGATTATATTATTTTTGTATTATAAAATACAGCTGGTGATAATAATTATAAGGAATAATGAAATCATCAGACCTACAATATTTGAAGATATAACTACTGCATTATTGTATAACTTATTTCATAGTTATTTACAAAACATTTTTTTTTTTCAGTTAATAAATGCAAACGTTTATCACTTTATCATACAAATTATACCATTTAAATGTATTTTTCTTTATTAATAAAGTAATTTTAGTTTCAATTATTTAACAATTTCTGTGACTTGTCTTTTTCTTTCTAGTTAGTTTCTTCAAGCTTCATAAATCTCATTTTCTTAGATGTTAAACTTATTATCTATAGAATTCCCACCCAATTTTATTGAATAAATTAAATCAAAACTTTATTATTTTTTTGCTCACTTCTTAAATAACCTATTATCTGTATTAGGATATTTTTTAATTATCTGTATCAATTAGTCTATTAGCTATTATAAAATGTCTGAAATTTTTTTATATTTTAGAAAAAAAATAAGATAATAATAATAATTTATACATTTTATTTTAAGAGTTGTACAAACAACATGTAGGTAGTTTACAAGTAATATTGCCCTTCTAGATAATGCTTCCATATAGATATGTAATACAAATTATTGTATTTCTTGAAACACATATTTAAGTTAGACATAACTACATCTGAAAATAATCAAATTATATATTGATGATATATAATATCCCAAAAATTTACAATATACACAGATATGTGGATTTTTAACCATATATGCAGATATACCATATTACTTTGAATTTAAGCTACAGTAGGATTTTAAAATTGGAAAAAAATAATCAGTATTGAAAAATAACAAAAAGAAAAGTGCAAATGGGAAACTGCCGAATGAACTGCTGTCAACGATTGTAACTGTTGTGTTTGATCTGGATTACAGACCCAACTTACAGAAAAATAATACAAACACCCGAGTTACAATTAATATAATCTTTATTATATCTACAAATATATATATAATACAAGAAAATATAAAATACTGAATATTGTAGATTAAAGTAAACTTTGGGCTCTGCGTCTTGTGGTCCTACCGCTTCCAGCTACACCTGATAACTTGCCTCACAGGTAAAGACTGTGACTCTTCCGGCTGTACAAGACAGCTTGCTTCAAGACAACAGTAGTCTTAGCAGTATCTGGTCCCTCCATGGACTTGCCTAGCTGCGTGGGACAAATGGTGTATTGCTATTACGGGGATGCTTACTGCTGTTCAGGTTAGCAGAGCTTTCCTGGGAGAACACATACTGTCTTTGTAGATTAGACAGATGTTCTCCCCTGTTCTCACAAAAGGCTGACTATTTATAGTCAGATCCCTGACCTTATTGAAAACATTCGGATTCAGCAAGCATCATTGCTTATTGGCCTGTACTAATCATTGACTATGTGTGTAGCTGTACATCAGCCTACTGGCCAGCAGCAAACAATGCTTAATCTGATCACATAAAGACGGAATCTGGAATAGTCCACTTCTGATAGGAAGGAGGACTATAACAATAACACTATACAGGCAGTAGGATTTTAAAATTAAAAAAAAAAAAATGATTTTATAATAGGTACTAAAAATAATAAACATTTTTATTTACTTAATAGAAATTAAAAGGAAACTGCTATCAACTATCATAATACTATGCTCATGTGTAGAGCACAAAGCAAAGATGCGATCATTGGGGAGTGGGAAATTGGCAGAAATAAAATATTAAAATATTCATGAATTTAAGCTGCTCCCTAATTTTACATCTTCAAAATTTAAATAGAAAGTGTGACTTAAATTCTAAGTAACATGGTATTAATTAATATGTTTAAGATTTTTTCAATCCACTTTCTACTAGAGATTTTTAAGGCAAGTCATTTAAGTTTGTTTTCTACAGCTATCCTTCAATCAAATAAGCAGCTCTATTATATAATAAAGTTTCTTGTATATCTGTATCAAAATGAATTTCTTAAATTATCCTATTCACATAGTATTTTAAAAAATAAGCAAATGAAATGGATGAAAGTAATATAATCTGTTTTGCTCTCAGTGATGGTAAAAAATAAACATAATTTTACAATATCTTGCTAATTTAATCATAACTTATACTACCACAAAATAATGTACAAATGTCTAAAATAATATTAACATTAAAACAAATAATACTTTTATTGCAGCTACTATTACTACTAATGATAATAACAATTCAATTCACTCACTGTCAAGCCAAATGGGTTCCTCTTCAAATTTTATATGGACATACTTTTCTGGTGATCCAACAATTATATAATTGCATAAAATATTAGTTCTATAAGAATGAGGCCAATCTGGACTGGCAATTACCCCCGATTCTCCGTAAAATATACCACCACAGCCTGTAAAAAGTAAATAAATATACAAAATGTTGATATTTCTATTCACTTGCGATTTATATTGATTAAATAATAAAGACATACAGGATGACATGAATTAAGACAAACATTTTAATGAAATACTATGTTATTATTCAAAAAATCAGTAAAATAATATTATTGTTATCATTATATTAATTCTATTGGTTTTTAAATAGTAAATAATGAGTAAAAAATACAAAAATTTTTGGAAATTATTCATAATCTTTTTTTTTATTATTTACTTTGAGTAATTATTTGAATAAATCTGGTTTGCAGTGATATAATATGGATTTAAGAATATGGCTGTTTACATTATTGTGATTTTGATATTAAGAAAAACTCAGAAAAAATAAAACTGCAAATTTATAAAATTGGAAATGAGGGAAAAAATGGAATGCTTAATTCAAAAACAATAATGAATAAAAAAATATTTATAAAGTATAATACTTGGCTATTTCACTAGAACATAATAAAAAAATAATAATTGTATAAGAATTATAAATATAAAAATTCTTTACTAAAAAAATAAAGATGCTGATAGACACTAGAGCATCAAATAATGTTTAAACAATAACATAAAATTCAAATGCTAGAAAACAGATAGTCAAGTCAAATATGACATCACAGATTACAAGATCATAAAGCCAGTTAAGGTTAAAATAGGTGCTGTAGAACATGAAGAAGTAATGAGGGTAGATACAGTAATTAAAATATAATTTCTACAACAGATGACACTACATAGATTTTAAACCCAGAAAAGATGATAAATACCAATTTCATTGATAGTATTCCATTGAGAACAAGATACATTTTGTCATAAGAACTTTTATAAATAATATATTTCAACACAATTTTTAATAACTCATAAATTGGTTGATAACAATCAACCCTTAAGCTATCAAAAATTACTGCAATCATGTCTGTCCCTATGAGTATGAAGCAAATAGTACATTATAATTAAAACAAAAGTTTCTCAGAGCATGGATTGTTGAAAATAGTATTCAATTGCTAAATAATTATACTATTAAATCAATTTCTTATGCATATAAAATTATTTACAGATGATGATGATGATGATTATTATTATTATTATCATAATCCATTTCTTGCCTCTGCAGAATGTGTTTTGATTCATCTGAATTTACCTTGTTTTGTGTTAACTATTGTTGCTTTATATAGATCGTGCACAAGTATCATTTTGGATTTTATAGCTGAACTTGATGTGTTATTGTCTGATTTACATACTACTTCAGTAATTCTTATGGGAGATTTAAATATAGATTTATGTAATAATCTACATGGGCCTACCATACGATATTTGAATTTGCTTTATAGTTATGGTTTTAATCAAGCTATTTTTTCACCTACTCGTATTACTAAATCTTGTCAATCAATTTTGGATCATATATTTGTCAGATTAAACCAGAATCAAAGTTATGAATCGTCTGTACAAAATATTTTTATTTCGGATCATTTTGCAACTGTGTTGAGGTTATTAAATTGTAGACCACATGTAAATACTCATTTATATATTAATAAGTTATCACATAATAAACTAAAAATGTTATTATCTGATCAGAATTGGGATTATGTTTTTGCTCTGCATGATGTTGATTCAGCATTTTTAAAATTTCAAGATATTTGTAAATCTTTAATTGCAAAATCTATGGTTAGTTTTAAATTGACTAGCAAAAACCGCAAACGCTCAGCCTGGATAACGAATGATTTGATTGGAAAAATTAATCAAAGAAATCATTTAAAATGTTTGGGTGGAGATTTGTTGACTTTGAGGAAATTGAATACTGAGATTAAATCTGATATTCGGAAATTAAAATTTCAATATTATCAAAAATATTTTAATGATAAAAATATTTCTTTGAAATGGAAGTTGATAAATTCTCTTGTAAAGAAACCTTTGTCAAATCAACTTAAATTTATAAAACACAATGATAATTTGATTGAAGTAGAAAATAATGAAAAATGTGTTGCTGACTTGTTTAATAATTTTTTTTCAGATCTATCAATAGATAGAACACCAGTACAAGAATTGTCTTTTGCTGATTCTTGTCTAAATTCTTTTTGTGTACAGATGTTACTGATTTGGATTTGTCTGGTAAAATTGATCTCTTAAAGAATGTTCATTCAGCTGGTCTAGATAAGTTAACACCAAAGATTCTTAAGGAAAATAAGTCAGCTTTCATACCTGTTCTTGTTTATTTGTTTAATCTTTCCTTAAATGTTGGTTTGTTTCCTACTTGTTTGAAGGTTGGTTTTATTACACCTGTTTTTAAAAAGGGTGATCCTGTACAGCTTGACAATTATAGACCAATATCTATTATATCTGTAATATCCAAATTGTTAGAGATGGTGGTTAAAGAGAAAATGATGTCATTTTTATCTAAAAATAATATTTTATCTGAACATCAATATGGATTTATTTCTGGTAGAAGTACCTTGGACACTTTCTATAGTCATGTAAACAATTTGACAACTTCACTAGATAAGGATTTTAAAACTGTTGCTATTTATTTAGACTTGTCTAAGGCATTTGACTCTGTATCTCACAAAATTTTACTTAAGCGTTTATATTCATATGGTTTTCGTGGTGGATTTATTTCATGGTTTGTGAGTTACTTAAAGGATAGAAAACAAGCAACAAATATTTCTGGTGTTGTAAGCTCTTTTATAACAGTTAACCATGGTGTACCACAAGGTTCAGTTTTGGGTCCCATTTTATTTATAATTTATATAAATGATTTATTTTCTTTACCTTTAGAATCTAAGATTTATGGTTTTGCAGATGATATTGCTTTATCTTATGCTGCAGTTTCATATAATTTTGTTGAAAAAATAATTAATGATGATTTAATCCTAATTAGTAAATGGTTAGCATTTAATAATTTATCAATTAATCTGAGTAAAACAAAAGCTATTAATTTTTCTTATAGGTCAAATATTCATTCAGCTTAACATTACTATTTGTAATAAGTATTTTTGGCATTGTAATAGCACTTGTACTTGTGCTAACATTTCTTTTGTTGATAATATTTGCTATCTAGGTGTTTTTATTGACTCCAGACTATCTTGGTCAAACCATATTGACTTCCTTTGTTCTCGTTTACGTAAATTAAATTATATGTTTTTCTACTTATCTAAATTTTTTCCTCGGTCAGCTTTGATTACTTTATATATTTCTTCTTATCAAAGCTTATTATGTTATAATATATCAGTTTGGGGGAACTGTTCTACTTTTGCAATGACTACATTGTCTGTTTTACAGAATTATACAATGCGTATCATTTTTGGTAGATCACGTGCCACATCTGTTAAAGATATTTATGCCACTTTTAATATACTAGATGTTTTCCATTTGTATAAATATAGAGTGATTCTTGATATTTATTGTAGGAAACTTCATTTGGATACTAAATCTTCTGTTGTAAATACTCGTTTATCTACTAAATATCAGCTAGCTTTACCTAATTTTCTTAAAACATCTAGTAGGAAGCAATTTAGTTATAATGGTCCTAAATTATTTAATATGTTTATAAGAGATTGTTCTGTGAATTTAATGAGCACTAGTTATTTGATTTTTAAAAAGCATTTATGGCACTGGTTATATTATGCTAAGCATTAGTTTTATTTTGTTTATTTTATTTTATTTTTGTTTATACTGTATGTTATGTTGTAATTATTTACTACTGTTATTGAATTTCCAAATGTAATATCTGTATAATTTTAATATTTTATGTTATATATATATATATATTTGTATTTTATTAGTGTTTTTTAGTAAATACTCATTTATCTACTAAATATTAGTTAGCTTTACCTAATTTTCTTAAAACATCCAGTAGGAAGCAATTTAGTTATAATGGTCCTAAATTATTTAATATTTATTTATAAGAGATTGTTCTGTGAATTTAATGAACACTATCTTATTTGATTTTTAAAAAGCATTTATGGCACTGGTTATATTATGCTAAGCATTAGTTTTATTTTATTTTATTTTTGTTTATATTATATGTTATGATGTAATTATTTACTACTGTGATTGAATTGCCAAATGCAATATCTGTGTGATTTTAATATTTTATGTTATATTTATACTTTTTTTTTTTGTATTTTATTAGTGTTTTTAGTTGTTACATTTAAATTCCTCACACAAGATTTTTCTTGTATGGAATTTATCTCACTGTATTATACATTTATTGTTTGCTTCATAATGAATAAATAAATAAAAATTATTATTATTATTATTATTATTATTATTATTATTATTATTATTATTATTATTATTATTATTATTATTATTATTATTATTATTATTATTATTATTATTATTATTATTATTATTATTATTATTATTATTATTATTATTATTATTATTATTATTATTATTATTATTATTATTATTATTATTATTATTATTATTATTATTATTATTATTATTATTATTATTATTATTATTATTATTATTATTATTATTATTATTATTATTATTATTATTATTATTATTATTATTATTATTATTATTATTATTATTATTATTATTATTATTATTATTATTATTATTATTATTATTATTATTATTATTATTATTATTATTATTATTATTATTATTATTATTATTATTATTATTATTATTATTATTATTATTATTATTATTATTATTATTATTATTATTATTATTATTATTATTATTATTATTATTATTATTATTATTATTATTATTATTATTATTATTATTATTATTATTATTATTATTATTATTATTATTATTATTATTATTATTATTATTATTATTATTATTATTATTATTATTATTATTATTATTATTATTATTATTATTATCCTGCTGTCTCTTGTAGAAGAAAGACGTGTTTTTTTTTCCTCTTAAGACTATTGGAATTTTTACTTTTGTTAAGAAGTCTCTCGTTATTTTTTTATCAGATTTGTTGGATATTGTACTTAATTCAATATTATGTTTATGTTAGACATAGTTTAATTTGGTACTATGTTTATAAGACTTATACATTTTATAAACCTTTAATCAAGAATTAATATGAGCATATTTTCTGTAACATTGAATTGGATCAAAATGTGTTTTTTTAACGATTTTTAGCATTTCTATTGTTCTAATATAATTCATCATTGAAAACTGCTTTGACCTTAAAATTATTTAATGGAATACCTTCTTTTAATAGATTGTTTACTGAGATATAATTACGCCTTTGGAATTTTAGAAGTAAATGGATTTTTTAGTGTTTTTTTTTTAAAGTGATCTGCATTTGGAACTAAAACGCCTGGAGAATTTTATTACTGAAACTTATATTTTCTGTAACATTGAATTGGATCAGACTTATACATTTTATAAACCTTTAATCAAGAATTAATATGAGCATATTTTCTGTAACATTGAATTGGATCAAAATGTGTTTTTTTAACGATTTTTAGCATTTCTATTGTTCTAATATAATTCATCATTGAAAACTGCTTTGACCTTAAAATTATTTAATGGAATACCTTCTTTTAATAGATTGTTTACTGAGATATAATTACGCCTTTGGAATTTTAGAAGTAAATGGATTTTTTAGTGTTTTTTTTTTTTTTTTTTTTTTTAAAGTGATCTGCTTTTGGAACTAAAACGCCTGGAGAATTTTATTACTGAAACTTATATTTTCTGTAACATTGAATTGGATCAAAATGTGTTTTAGCATTTCTATTGTTTTAATATAATTCATCATTGAAAACTGCTTTGACCTTAAAATTATTTAATGAAATACCTTAAAATTATTTAAAGGAATACCTTTGGAATTTTAGAAGTAAATGTATTTTTTAGTGTCATTTTTTTAAAGTGATCTGCATTTAGAACTAATACGCCTGGAGAATTTTATTACTGAAACTTATATTTTATTTTTGGAAATATTATCATGGTTTTTTTTTTTATAGCATTTCTATTGTTCTAATATAATTCATCATTGAAAACTGCTTTGACCTTTATATTATTTAATGGAATAGCTTCTTTTAATAGCTTTTTTTAATAGATTGTTTACTGGGTTCTAATTACGCCTTGGGAATTTTAGAAGTAAATGAATTTTTTTAGTGGTTTTTTTTTTTTTAAGTGATCTGCATTTAGAACTAATACGCCTGGAGAATTTTATTACTGAAGCTTATTTTTATTTTTGGAAACTATTATCATGGTTTAATTTATATGACTCAAGTTTTTTTTTTTTTTTTAACATGGTTTTTTGTATGTGTTTTTATTTGAAACATAATCAATGGGATTTCTAATGTCTATTATTTTATTTTTAAATAACAGAAACATAAAATTTCATTTTATTAATAATTAGTACATAGTGACTTTGATATTTTCAACAATTTTTATTTTGGACATTGTTAATATATATTGGAGAATCTGAGAATAGTGAAGGAGAGAAAAGAAGAAGTTACTCTCTTTAATATATTACAGATTTTTACATGTTGGATGTGAATTTTTTTTTTTTTTTTTAAAGTTTTGTGTATATATATGATTTGTATAGGTTAATGGAAAATTTGTATATTTTATAGTTATATTTTTTTATTTTTGTATTATAATTAATGGCACCTTTTGCTGTCAGATGTCCTCTCTGCTTATGTAATATTTATGGCAGACAAAAATATTTAAAGTGCGCTGGTTTTTGTGGGCTAAAGTATCATTTGGATTGTTATAAATTAAGTGATTTTAAAATCTTTAATGATAATGGTCCGGAATTCATATGTGAATTTTGTAATCATTATTATAATACTGAGCACAAAATAGATAATTCAGATAATCTTACTACACCATTTGCTGATATTAATATTGGTAATGATCCTGATGTTTTAGTAATGGATTCTTCTACATATGGTTTGGGTTTAAATGTAGTTGGGGTTAAATGTACTTATTGTAATGTAGAATTGTCAGATGCGGATAATGGAATTAAGTGCTCTGGTTTTTGTCAAGGGTATTTTCATATATCTTGTTTGAATTTGTCCAGGTCTGATGCAAAAATTTTTGATTCTGTTGGTTTGGGTTTTTTCCATTGTATAGAATGTAATCAATTGTCTGTGGATAAAATGAGGAATATTGGGAATGTTAGGTCAACAGATAATAATGATCTTATAGATGTGGAATCTGATATACATATTGAAAATATTTCTGAAAGAGATAGATATAATGGAGATAGTGTTGAAGGTAATAGTGATAATAATTTAGCTATTGATAGGAGTTTAAATTCTAGTTCTACTGTGGATATAGTTAATAATAATGATCTTATAGATGTGGAATCGGATATACATATTGATAATATTTCTGAAAGGGATAATTATAATAGAGATAGTGTTAAAGATAAAAGTGATAATAATTTAGGTATTGATAGGAGTTTAAATTCTAGTTCTAATGTGGATATAGTTAATTTGCTTCAAGATAAGGAAAGTAGAAAAGTAGACTTGGCTGGTTTTACTTTTGAATTATTAAAATCTATGTCTCTTCAGGAAGTTTATAGCATGATTATGAATATGGCAAAATTTGGTGTGAAGGAATCTAAAGCTATTGGTGATGGTGTTATTTCTGGTGATGTAGGTATACAATGTGATTTATTGGAAACACAAGTTTTGGGGGATATTGCTGAGGTTGATTGTGGTGGTGATGTTAATTCATCTTTTAAGGGTAATAATACCTTAGAAAAGTTGCCCAAGTCCTCATTCTTTATTAGAGATAAAGATAAAAACAGTGTTGGGAAAAAAGATAAAAATAAAAACAATAGCATTTATAATGTTGATTATAAAGGTAATAATAAGATATTAGATCAGGATTTTCATTCATGTGATGAATATATTGGATGTGGAATTGCTTTCCCTACACGATCGTACAAGATACAATAAAGGAAAAGTTTATAAAACTAAAATTTATAGGCAGTCTGATAAATATCAAAAACAATTTTCTAGACTTAATGATGATGAAAAATTTAACAAGTTTTCTGGCTTTTCTGTTAATAATTCATCGCTGGGATATTATGATAATTTTCCTGATAAAAAGTATATATTGAAGGATGGATATTCACATTCTGTTCCAAAAAAGTATAATAGTAATTTTTCTGGTGACTTTTCTAAATCTAATTTCAGGAAAAAAAATTGTCTAGCGAATGCTGATAGAGGTTTTTTTACTCATAGAGCAAATTATTCGCATTTCTCTAAATATAACAATTATATTGATAATGAGGTTAATGTGGGAAATGGTTTGGGATGCTCTTTTTCAACTTCTGGTAAAAAAGGTAGACTACCTGTGGAAAGGGGGTTTGGTATTTCTAAAATTCATAATAATATTATTAATAATATTAATACAAAATGTAATAAATATTTTGTTTCTAATATGCCAGTGAATCTTAATTCATATAATATTAAGGTCTTTCTTGAAAAACGTTTAAGAACTAGGATCATATGTCATGAAATTAATATGTATAACTTGAAATCTTCTTGCTTTTATATATCTGCTCCTGCTCATAAACATAATGATTTAATCTCTTCCAATTTATGGCCTCGTGGTGCTTCCATTTGTTTTTTTTATGGAACTTTGGCTAATTCTTTAAAACTTTAGTGGTATTTATTTATTTATTTTCTGTTTTCTTTGATTTCTTATTTTCTTTATTTTCTTTTATTTCTTATTTTCTTTATTCACTATACTTACTTACATTTTTCTTTACTTGATATCATTTATTTATTTGTTTTGATTTATTTTTAATTTAATATGGTAGGGCTGTCTTGTTTTTATATGAATGTCAGAGGTATGAGAACTAAATGTGTTCAAATAAAGCAATTTTTTGAAACAGAACATTTTGATCTTATATTACTTACAGAAACTTGGCTAAATCAACAATTTCCTGAATGTTCTTTTCTTGATGATAGATTCAGTATTTTGCGAACTGACAGATCTATGGATAATATTTCTCGAGGTGGTGGTACTCTGATTGCTCTTCATAAAGATGTTTTTTATAAAGAACTTTATTTTTCTTCTTCTTTTTGTGAATCTACATGGTGTGAAATTACTTTAAATCACAATTTTAAATTTATTTTGGGTAATGTTTACCTCAAACCCACTTTGTCGTTGTTGGAGTTTGATTATTTTTTGACATCACTTGAAGATTTTCTGATTGGCTATGATAATTTTATTATTACCGGAGATTTTAATATTCCGGATTTATATTCGGGTACTACTATCATAGATTCTGTCTCTTTTTCACCTAAAGCATTGAGAATGATTCGGTTTTGCAATTTGTTGAATTTAAAACAATTTAATCCATACACCAATTTTAATGATCACACATTGGATTATATTCTCAGTAATTTTCCTACAATTGAATGTTTAACTACTTCTTCTCTTCCTTTTTCCATTGACTTGCATCATCCTCCCTTAGAATTTTATATTAATATTAAATTTAATAGACTCTGTCCCTTTAAAACTATGAAAAGAAACTACAGAAAAGGAAATTATTTGGGTCTTTGTTTACAATTATCCAATTTTAACTGGAAAAATTTGTATTCTTCATCTGATGTAGATTTTTGTATGAGATTTTTTGAACAATCATTTTGTGAACTAATTGACAAATACATTCCTAAGAAAATTTTTTTAACTAAACGTTTTCCTCGCTGGTTTTCAGTTTCTCTTAAAGAAATTATTAAAAGGAAATCATTTCATCATCGTAAATATTGGAAAACTAAGAACTTAAATTATTATAACAATTTTATTAATTATAGAAGATTGTCAAAGGTTATATATCATAGAGATTTTCAAAAATTTATACAAAATACTGAAAGTCATATTTCTGATAATCCCTTGCAATTTTGGTCTCTAGTTAAGGATTTAGGTATTACAAAAAAAAAATTACAGAATAATAATTCTAATCTAGTTGCTGATGATTTTTCTCATTATTTCTCAGAGCTTTTTAAACAATCTAATTCTTTTACTGATTTGACTGAAAATAATGATCTAGTTGAAGAAAGAATAACATTGGATTCATTTATTGAATCTGATGTTATTTTTGCTATTGGGCAGCTTAAATTACATTCTAGTGTGGGCCTTGACAATATTCCAGCTTTCATTTATAAAGGATGTGCTGAATACATTGCTTCTCCTCTTTTGCATATTTTTAATTGCTCTTTAGCAAATGGTACTTTTCCTACATCCCTTAAAATTGCTAAAGTTGTTCCTATTTTTAAGAAAGGATCTAGAGATTTGGTAAGTGACTATAGGCCTATTTCAATTCTACACACTGTTGCTCGAATTTTTGAAAGATGTTTGTATAATAAAATTATCTTGGATGTCTCTAAGGTTTTGGCACCAGAGCAGCATGGATTTTTGCCTAATAGGTCCATTGAAACAAATTTGCTAACTATTTTTGATCACATTTCAAATTCAATTGAGAATCAATCTAGGTTAGATGTTGTTTATTTTGATATGTCCAAGGCTTTTGATAGAGTTAATCATAAAATTCTTCTTCAGAAGCTTTGTAGGTTAGGTTTTTCTAAATTATTAATTAATTGGTTTGACTCTTTTCTTAGGGATAGAATGTCTTGTGTGAGGTTTAATGGTAAATTGTCATTACCTTATTATTGCTTCACTGGGGTGCCTCAAGGCAGTGTTCTTGCACCTTTATTATTTAATGTATACATTGATGACCTAAAAACATGCATTAAATTTTCACATCTTCTATGTTATGCAGATGATTGCAAAATTTTTAGGCATATTTATTCTATTAATGACTATTTTTTACTTCAAAGTGATGTAGATAATTTCTTGAATTGGTGTGAATATAATTATATAGATATAAATATGGATAAGTGCTCCATTGTCTCTTACTCTAGAAAATCTGAAGTCTTAAGGTTTTCCTATTATATTGGGGACTCTAAAATTATAACAAATGATCATCAAAGAGATCTCGGAATAATATTTTCCAATAATGGATCTTTTCGTAATCACATTAATTTTATGGTGAATAAATCTCTTAAAATTGTAGGAGCTATTTACAGATATGGAAAAGCATTTAATAAATTTACAAAGATTAAACTTTTTATATCCTTAGTTCTTCCCATCTTGGAGTATGGTTCAATTATATGGAATCCTCATAACAGGACAGATATCATAAGAATTCAGTCTGTTTTTGACAAATTTGCAAAATTAAATAGTTTAAGTAATGAACACTATATTGATTTACTACTGAGACGAAAAACAAGAGATCTCAAACTTCTTCATAAATTCATCTCCCAGAATATTTCTGTATCTAATTTGCTTTCTAACTTAGGTACTAAAAAAAAAAATTATAATACTCGTACTCATAATGTTTTTGAACTGAAAAATTGTAAATCTGATGTATTAAGATTTTCCCCTTTATTTCGTTTACCTAGAACTTATAACAAAGATTTTGGTAATGATGATGTTTTTAATTTGGATTTTAAACAATTCACTAAAGTCCTCATAAAAAAATATTTTCCTTAATTTCATTTGATATATTGCCTTTTTATTTATTTGTGCATTTTATTGATTTTCTATTTTATTGGTATTATTTATTTTATTATTATTATTATTATTTTTTTTTTTTTTTAATGCTTATTTAGATTTGTATTATTGTGCAATCTATAATTGGCTAAATGCTGTTGATATGTACATTAAATAAATAAAGAATTGAATTGAATTATTATTATTATTATTATTATTATTATTATTATTATTATTATTATTATTATTATTATTATTATTATTATTATTATTATTATTATTATTATTATTATTATTATTATTATTATTATTATTATTATTATTATTATTATTATTATTATTATTATTATTATTATTATTATTATTATTATTATTATTATTATTATTATTATTATTATTATTATTATTATTATTATTATTATTATTATTATTATTATTATTATTATTATTATTATTATTATTATTATTATTATTATTATTATTATTATTATTATTATTATTATTATTATTATTATTATTATTATTATTATTATTATTATTATTATTATTATTATTATTATTATTATTATTATTATTATTATTATTATTATTATTATTATTAGCTTTCAAAAAGGCATTTTATTGATTCTATAAAAGGTTACATTAAAAATGGTTTACATAATTTTGGTATATACATTGATTTATTCTGTTACATAAAAAATGAATATTTGAATGATATAGTTCAATTTATGGCTTCTTGAGTTGTTTGAACTTTTGTGACTTGAATGAGTCCTTAAAAAATCATAATAGTTGATGTATAAGTTGCTTTTTTGATCTTTTTGCTGTTTATAGCTTGTATGTATATAATTAAAAATCTGAGAAGCTATTGAAAAAGTTTTTCTCTAGTATTTTTTGTCAGATACTTAGTGTTGTGTTATAGCATTGATTGTTCTTTTAGTAGTGACCATGTTGCAGCATATAAGTGGGGATTTGTTATGATTTTATCTCGATTTCTTATTTGTGTTAATTTGTTGCGAAAGGTAGCTGGATGCCGCCTGGTGTTATTTCCTATTATAAAAGTGCACCTTGTACACCAAAAAGCATATAGAATAAAAGTAGCTGCTCTAATGTTTGGTATTGATTTTGTTTTGTATGCAGCAATTATATTTTCAATTGATGTGTTAGGTTTTCTGTAGGTGTCAAAAATTATTTTTCTTATGTGTTCGAGTGCTGTACATTGGTATAGCATGTGTTGTAAGGTTTCTTCTGATCGATGGCACAGTCTGCAAAAAGGATCTATTTTGAAGTACATTCTCTTGTGATGCAGAAAATAGGTTGTGGGCATGGCAACAAGATTTAATTTCAAAATAAAGTCAAAAAATTTTGGTTCCAGAGCCCATTTTTTAACTTCTTTTTAGTAATCTTTTGTTGTTTATCCCTAACATTGGTCCTACATCATTATTGTTATTTATTTCATTTGTGAGATCATAGATATTCCAATATGAATATTTGTGTGTATATTGTTCAGGTATGTTTGCCGTAGTTTTAAATTCATAAATAATTGTTGATATGTATGATTGATTTGGAGGTGGACGATCAGTTGGGATGATTTGCACAAGGTGTTTTAGTTTTGTGAATTGCTGTAAAGTGGTAATTATGAGATTCCTTTGTTTTTGGATGTGAAATATGTTAATATTGTGTAAACCTAGTCCATTTTTAATGAGTGGTTGATTGAGCCTTCTTGTTGAAATTGCTACTGTTTTTTTGGACCATAGTAGTTGATTGCAGATGGTTTTTATTTTTGATTTAAAAACTTTTGAGAAAGATATAATCGGTAAATAATAAACTATTTTTGTTATGATGAGCTGGTTTATCAGCTGTACTTTGGAATATATGGATAAATATGTTTTTGATAATGAGTTTACTATTTGTTTGGCCTCCTCCTTTAGTTTATTTTGTATGTGGCATCTCATTCCTGTAAGTCCCATATGGAAAGGAAAACCAAGAAAAGAAGTTGGTTTTGATTGGTATGTGTTTGTGCACAGCTTTCCTGTAAATAGTGACCATGCTGATGTTTTTGTGGGATTGAATTTCAATTTATATTGCTTAGTATAGTCTTCAAGAATATTTTGTAGCTGGGCAAGTTGTTTTTTTGATGATAGGAAAACAGTAACATCATCCATATATGCTAAGCATGGTATATGTTCTGTAGTGCCTGGTATCTGTATTCCAGTAAAAGATTGTTCTATTTTTTGAATGAGAGAGTTAATGTATAGTATGAATAGTAATGAGCTGAGAGGTGATCCTTGAGATATTGATTGTGTAGGAGTAAATGATGGGGAGTTTCTTCCATTGATGGTTATATGGATTTCACGATTTAGAAGTAAGTTTGCTATTAGATATAGATGAGTTTTGGGTATATCAGTGTTATTGAGCATTTCTAGAAGTATAGGTATATCTATTGAATCAAATGCTGCCTCAATATCTAATTGTACCAATTTGCAAAAAAAAATTCATCAACAATACAAGCAGCTCTATTCTTTAAAACAATCCTAGCATCAATAAGAAAACAAAAAAAAATTATTATTATTATTATTATTATTATTATTATTATTATTATTATTATTATTATTATTATTATTATTATTATTATTATTATTATTATTATTATTATTATTATTATTATTATTATTATTATTATTATTATTATTATTATTATTATTATTATTATTATTATTATTATTATTATTATTATTATTATTATTATTATTATTATTATTATTATTATTATTATTATTATTATTATTATTATTATTATTATTATTATTATTATTATTATTATTATTATTATTATTATTATTATTATTATTATTATTATTATTATTATTATTATTATTATTATTATTATTATTATTATTATTATTATTATTATTATTATTATTATTATTATTATTATTATTATTATTATTTGCAGAATAAATCCAATTCATCAGCTATTTATTCTCATATAAAATTAACAAATCATGATATCAATTTTGAAAAAATAAATATTTTAGCAAAAATTGAACAATACGACCAGAGATTGCTAAGAGAAGCTATAGAGATTTTTAAAAGGCCCAAGAGCATAAATGAAAGGTATGAATTAAAGAAGATTAACAACATTTGGAAGAAGCTATTGGAAGAGAAAATAAATTTTAAAATTTCTCAACCAATAGAATTTAAATACGAGAAGAAAACGATAAAAATGATTTTAAATCTCACACGCATTCTTATGATTTGAGAAAGAGGACGCTCTGAGGAAGGTACTTGATATTGTACTAAAACATCAGCATTTAGCTTTTTCACTACATGGAATATCCCGCAAATAGTAATAATAATACGACATCTTTTATTTGTGAAAATATTAGAATTAATATGTATATATAGGTATATTCACCTTGACTCTTAGGCATACTAAAATAATAATATAGTCTAAGGCTTAGTCTTTAAGTTCATCTAGATCCCTTTTTAGCACCTTTAGCAGTGTTAACTGGGTATAAATTTAGATCTGTTCAGATCCTTCTTGAGCTTTATCTTCAAAACAATAACTATTTATTGCCAGATCCCCACTCACAAAAAAATAACCTATTGGCCCATTCAAGTCATTGGCTAAGATGTTATCTATCAATCTATACAACACTGCACTGCCATGCTTCCAAAAGCAGTTTTCTTCATATCTAGAATCTTCTGTTGTAAGTCCTAATAATCAATTAATTCAAATTGATATAATGCTGCAATATTCATATCCCCAAATCACCTTTTCATTTTTGTCATTAACATTTACAATTTATCAATAAAGTAAGCCATATATAATGTGACATTGCTTTTATAAACTTGTATTTACAAAAATGAAATACAGAGGCCATACCAATAGCTCAAACAAGCTCTTAATTGATAAGTGCGGTAAGAGAAAACATTTAAAATCTCTATCAGAAATACTCTTATCCCCAGACAAATTGGTTTCAAACTTACGGTTCACCCCAGTGAGGAGCTAGAATATTCAGACACTAGATCTAAAATATCAACTCAAAACCCAGCACTTATTTTACACGTAATATTTAAATACAAACTCTGAAGTTTTCAGACATAAAAATGTCTTTTACTCCAGATATCTAATTTAAATAGATATATGGGACTGAAACAAATTCATATCTACCATATATTAAGAGCCTCAGCATAGCCAAAGGCACAAAGGTAATAATTATAATTATCAATAAAGCAAGTCATATATAACATGGAATTGCTTTTATAAGCTTGTATTTACAAAAATGAAATATAGAAAGTGTACTAATAGCTCAAACAAGCTCTTAATTGATAAGTGCAGTAAGAGAAAACATTTAAAATTTCTGTCCAAAATACTCTTATCCCCAGATCAATTGGTTTTGAGCTTATGGCTCACCTCAGTGAGGAGCTAGAATATTCAGACACTGGATCTAAAATATCAACTCAAAACCGAGCACTTATTTTATATGTAATATTAAGTAGAAACTCTGAAGTTTTTGGACATGAAAATGTCTTTTACTCCAGATATCTAACTTAAATAGCTATATGGGACTGAATCAAATTCAGATCCATCATATATCCATATATCTGAAAACTTCAGAGTTTCTACTTAAATATTATGTATAAAATAAGTGCTGGGTTTGGAGTTGATATTTTAGATCTAGTGTCTAAATATTCTAGCTCATCACTGAGGTGAGCCATAAGCTCAAAAACAATTGGTCTTGGAATAAGAGTATTTCAGGTAGAGATTTTAAGTGTTTTCTCTTAACACACTTATCAATTAAGAGCTTGTTTGAGCTATTGTCAAAACCAATTGGTCTGGGGATAAGAGTATTTTGGATAAAGATTTTACATGTTTTCTCTTACTGCACTTATCAATTAAGAACTTGTTTTAGCTATTGGTATATTCTCTGAATTAAAGTTTAGTATTTAAACTCAAATTTCAGGCTATGATCTTAAATAATATAAAAGAATAAAAGGTGTTAGCTAGATGCATAAGAGCATTACTTTAAGGTTAGAATCCTAATATCCTCACTAAAGAAGTAAAAATGTACAAATTGATCTGGGAATTGAATATAATAATAATATACTATGGTATCCATTGCCAACTTAAACTTAAAATAAATGGTTCTAGAGTAAAATTTAATCAATACTGAAATATGTGTACTATTTTACTAAAATAAGCTAAGAAGTTTTAGTTCATAGAGAGGGAATAAATAAAATAGATAAATAATAAATAGTCAGAATAAGATTAATTGAATTGCTGTAATAAAGTATATTTAATTAAAATGTATTGTGTAACAGTAAATTATTATCAGAAGAAAAGATAAGGAAATTTAATTAGTATGAGCTAAAATACTAATAAAGTTTACAGAGGCAAGATTAAACTGATAATATATCCCCACCTAAATAATTGACATAATTATTCCAGAAAAACAAAAAGATAAAAAGTATAAAAACTGGAGCAAAAAAAAAACACTTTCTTCAGCATCTTTGAGGCAAGTTTTGAAACAAGCATAAAGCAGTGGAAAAAAACTGTGAGGGATATCTTAGCCTCAGGATCTTGGCTACTGAAAGTCAGTAAGCCAATTAGGGCCACAATAGATCACCACCATCTTATTATTTTGAATGCCTTACAGGCTGCTAGGCTTCAAGGACAGTGATAGTAGTAAAGGTAAAAGTACTGCTGTTATTATTATTATTAATGAATAGACTTAATAAGTGAAAGAACTTATTTAGAATTAGCTGAAGCAGGTTATATTAAATTAGAATAATGTATTTTGGTATTCATGTATCTATCTATATATATATATATTCTACTTGTGTATTTTAATATATGTATATTAAATTGCATAAAATTAAAGTCTGAGTTGCTGTTCTTTTGTTCTCAACAATTAGATTCCATACTAAATTGTTATTGTTTTTTTTTTTCATGTAAATTGTTATTGTTACCTCAGGGATTAGTGAGATAAGACATGGCAATCACATAAAAAACTTACTTTTATTCCAAAAAGCAGAAAATCCTTCACCCTGTATATGTGAATCAGAATGAAATATGATCCGTACATTATTGAGAGTACTAATTACAGGAACAGGATTAATATGTCCGCAAACTCGAGCAAGTGATATATATTCCAAACCTTTCTTTTCTTGAACCTAATCATTGAAAAAAAATTAAAGATTATTTTCATATTACCTATTATTTCCTTTATTTTTTAACACACTGCTATCATATTCCAGAAATATACTACTATGAAAAGTTTTTAGAATTAGTAGGCTTAAAAATATACACAATTTCACACTGATAATATATTCTTCAAATTTGTAAATGCAATTGTTTATGGTCTTTGTTTATAGCACATATAATAAAAAAAGTAAAAGGGAGCAATAATTAATCACTGATAATACACAGTAATAGGATTATTACAATTATAAATCTTAGTATATTATTATAATATAGAACAGCAAAATATATTTAAGAAATTTGGAAATTAAGATTATTATACATATCAATTTAAAATACAACTTTAAAAGTAATATGATTGACTTAAAAATATTCATGCTTTCTTCCAAAATGCTTCAGATAAGCTTCTATAAAAAAACTTGAGGTAAAGAGAGAAGACAATCCATTCTCTCTTCTCGAAAAAAGTTTTAACTTATGCTTTGGACTGAGAGTATTTCATTTACATAATAAACCTATAATTTGAATATTAATCTCAATGTATACTTATATAAAAGCAATAAAATATAAAGAGTAGAATTAAAATTTTTTATGTATGTTAATTTCCCTTCAGATAAATGTTTAACATCAGCTTGTGAAAATATATTGTAATTATAACAAATCCAAGCTCAAATGTGGCTATATTACAAAGCTATATCAAAAATTGTTTAATAAAAAGTCATATAAATTGATTAATAAATATAGAAACTGCCATTTACATGTCATGATTAAACTGCCTAAAAAGTTAAAACAAAAGTTAGTTTATGCATTTGGTCATATTTTATAAATTCATTTTGTAGTATGTGAGAAACATAATAGGAATTACATAGTGAAAGAAGAAAAATGCTTTTGATATGCTAAAGAATTTTTAATTACATAATTTCTAAAAATCTAAATTTGAACATTTTCTAGTTTGCCTTTCCTGAACCAAGATTTAAATTAAATTTCCCACATTTCACTGTAAAACTAGATAGCAAAGCTAAATATAATAGTTAAGTGTTGGTGGCCGAGTGGTCAGCACAGCTGCCTTACAAGCAGTTGTCTCGGGTTTGTGGGTTCGCTTCCCAGTTGATGTTTTGACACAGGAAAAAAAAAAGCTAAATATAATATTAAAATTTTAGAATTTATGAAACAAGTAAATTAATGAGCTATAATTAAAGATTGGCAATGAATTTTCCTCTTCATATGTTACGAAATATAAATAAAGAAAGAGAGAAAAGAAAAAAAAAATTTCTGTGTTCTTTTACTTCACTTATTTATGGATAAAGTCATGATATAAGATATGTAAAATTTGTATCCATAAAATATTTTGAAGAAAATAAAAACGGTGTTTTTCAAAAAACATATTGTAATGGTGCAAAGGTCATATTTTCATTTGCTGGTGACACACACACACATATATAATTTGAAAACATGTTTAAACAACATCAAGTAGGTATAAATAGATCTGAAACAAAAAACTAGGGATTCTTATTGTAATTGCAAGAGTTCAGCATTTCATTTCATATTGCTTTGCATTGCAGTCTCTTCTATTTTTGAAGCAGTATCGCAATAATCCATGCAGCGGAGAGAAATAACAGCTAGCTAAATTCCACCATAATTGGATAGCCATATTTTTCTGGCTGATTTTAAAGTATTTTTCAATACTCCAGTTATAAGAGTCAGTATAATGATTTTATTTAAAAGAAATCTATCTATCATGTTAAGGTTAGATAAACAAAAACCACACCAAATAAAACAATCTGGAAAATACAATCAGATATAGAAACTGATGCAGAAGTTTGCAAAACCAGCCTGTGCAATACTTTTATAATGCTGTGAAGGAAGAAATGAACAGTGTCATATAAATTACCTAAGACCTATTGATATTATACTTTATATAACATTACCAGTGATGCTGTATTTACTCTCTCTAACATCTCCAGGGTTCAAGGAAAAAAAATACAGTTGTTGGAGGGATCAATGAAGACAACCATAAAATATTACAAGAATGATATCTGCAAAAACTATGTTTGTGACTGTTTCAATATTTGATGTAATAAGATTTTATCATTATAAATATTATAAGGCCTTAAATTGAAAATATTCATTCTACTATGGTATTAAATATTTTGTGTATGTGTTAATAGTTGGGTATATATATGCAACAGTTTTATTTAATCATTATTAATTTGGGTTTGTAACTCAATCCAAATATATGCTTTCTATACACATATGCTAGTTAATATTCAGAGCCCTGAGAAATCATGCAATCCACTGGGTAACATACTGGGATAATGGTAATAATTGATGATGATCATTCCTTTAAAAGTTTTCCAAGAATACATTTTTTTAGAAAGTTTGGTGCCTTTGAGCCTCTTTTGTACTGAAACTGAAAAACAAATACTTGTACCTTTAAGTTATAAATCATCATCACATTGGTTAATAATATTATATATTTGAATTTTATTAACCATTCAACTTTCATATTTATTTAAACCAAAAATTGGATATCATTGCTATATTATTATATATATTTTATATATCAATGGTATCCAGATTCAAACCCATCTGCATAAAAACCCACATACAGAGAAAATTTACCATTAAAATATGAAAATATTTTTTAATTAAATTAAAATAATCTGTGTATTAAAAATGAAATACTATGAGATGTTTGTTGAATTAGATATATTTTTTCAAATCTTATGCATCATATATTTAATATACCATATACTCCACAATTTACATTTCACAATGCACTTTTAATATATATAAGATTTAATTTACCTCCTCTTGCCTACAGTTTCAACTGTCTAGCAGTCATCATCAGAGTTACAACATTTAAACATATACAATTAATACCCATCCATATATATATACCAACATATATATATAAAACATTTCAGACACTCTATTTTCCATCAGATAAATATAGTAGAGAACAGTTTATAAAAAAATATATTATTGACTGTTTAATTATATATTTCACATGCAAATGTCAATCGAGCTTTAGTTATAATTTTTAAACATGAACTCTACTTATTTTTAATCACACACTTTACCTATACTAGTATCAGTAGATGTAATAAGCCTTGCAATATTTAGCAGATTTACATTACTCAATACAGAATAAATATGCCAACTTTTTATAATATTCCATAATAGGACAAATATAATGGCATCCAGTATAATATAAAAATCTATAATGAGGGCAGAAAACAAATAGCTGAACCACTCTCAAATTAAATAACTCTACAAGCTTATTAACCTTGACTTATAGTTTTGACAGCAGATGGATTCAGATTATATACATCAGGAACTTCCACTAATCAATGAAATATAACTATCAGTATTTGGTCATAATTTTTCACATAAACACAAAACAGGAAAATTTGTAATTTATTTAATTGGATATCTTAATGATATTATATTTCTTTTCATACACAATATTCTGTAAAAACATTTATGTTAAGGGCTAAGTTGTACTCTAATAAGTTAAACACTATAGAATTTTCAGATAATATTGGCAGAATTCTCATAGCTTAATCACATAAAAAGATCCCATAAAAACACAATTGCAGTCTTGTAAATAAGGTATAAAAATATCGCATACTAGACCTCACCTATTTTTTCTTTTAATTCAGTAGTTAACAATACCTATTGAGACATATTAGTAAGATGATTATAAATAAAACCCAGTTAAAATGTTAGGACTTTAATAATAAACACCTCCATACACGGAAGAATCTAAAACAATTATGTTATCTTTTACAATGAACTTAATATATATTAAAATAGTCAGCCAAATGATGCCTGTTTGATGATTTAAAAAAAAGAGTAGTAAATACAATTAATTTCTGTTTAAACTAATCAATTTATTTATACATATATTATATGCAATTATTATTATATATTTAAACAATATATCCTTATTAATAATAATTTTTTGGATTTAATGATTTGCTCTTTCTTTCTTAACAAAACTCAAAAGTCAGCATTTATAAAACATCTTTCTATCAATTTTAAAACCTGAACTTTTCAGACATGTAAATGTCTTCAAATCCAATTTTACAAACCAGATAGTTATATGGGTCTGAATTCAGCTTAGTTTCACCATATAGTAATAGCCTCTACAATATAGCACCACAAAAGCCTTCAAAGGTATACTTATAATAATTAATAAAACAAGTCATAAATTTCCTAACTTGCTTTTAAGCTTGCATTTAAATGATTACTAGATGGTGCTTATCAATAGCTTTAATCAAGCTTTATTTATCAGTGCCAAAGAGAAAGAATTCAAAATCTCTATCATCAAGTCTCTATCTATATTGCAGAGTCTATTGCTATATGGTGAAACTGAGCTGAATTCAGACCCATATAGCTATCTGATTTGTAAAGCTGGATTTGAAGACATTTACATGTCTGAAAAGTTCAGACTTTCAAATTGATAGAAACGTGTTTTATAAGTGCTGAATTTTGAGTTAGTATTTTAGATCTAGTTTCTAGAGTCCCAGTGCTCCACTGAGGTGAGCCATAAGCTCGAAACCAATTGGTCTGGAGATAGGGACTTGATGATAGAGATTTTGAATTCTTTCTTTTTTGGCACTTATAAAATAAAGCTTGATTAGAGCTATTGGTGAGCTCCATTTAGTGATCATTTAAATTCAAGCTTAAAAGCAAGTTACGATATATATATAGTGAATCTTAGATTTTTTTTCAGACAACAAGTAATTTTCCATTGCTGTAGCTAATTTATAATAGGAATTCAAAGTTAGCCATTAATTGTTAGATATTATTAGTTAGATGAAAAAAAGGTAATTTTTTTTATAGTTCATTTCTGCTTGAATAATCAATAGATGCTAATGATTATTAAATTCCCATTCAGTGCCTTCCCATCCATAATCTCAGATCAGTTTCTGGCTTATAGCCTTTATCAGTATGGAATTTAAGATCCAGATCTAATGTGCTTTAGAGGTATTGATCTGATGTACATTTTATTCAGCAGCCACATTTTTTTCCTACTATCAAACTATCAGCTTAAAATGTAAAACATTTTAATGACTTGAATCCAAATCAAGTTGCTTATTTACTTATATAGATTTGGCAACACTTTAGTATTCATACATTTTAGTACCCTTATTTTTATGACAATTGTAGGCATCTTTATCCCATAGCTAAGATCGGTATAAAATACAAAAAAAAATCATCATCAGGGTTGTATAAACCATATCCCAGATAGTATCTGACTTATAGATAAAACTGTATACAATTGTTATAAAATTGAGAAACCAAATTATATGATTACTGATTTAGTGTCAGATTTATATAAGTATGAGACAACTGGTTTAAATTTGTAACATTAAGATGGTTTTTAAATTTCGGATTAATAATAGAAAAAAAAAATGAAATAAAATTTATGGGATGTATTAAGTCCAAAAGATCAAAATGCACTAGATCCAAATCTAAAACTTCTTACAGAATAAGGCTCCCAAACTAGTTTAGGAATATATATAGAACAGAAGCAATACGATATAATATTAATTGATTTCTAAATTTACAATAGTTGATAGCATTGGAGTTGAAAAAAAATTAAAGTTTGCTTCTGGATGTAAATGATTTTTTTGGGGAAAAAAAATCTCGACATTCACCATTGCAATATGTTACAACTTTAATTATTGGTTATGAGAACGTCTGTAAGAGCTCAAACTTTACTCTTACAAATTTAATGGTAGATTAAATAATTAAAAAAAATGTACTTCTTAAAAAAAAGTAATATTTTTATTAACTTAAAAAATAATGACAAAAAAATTTAAAACTTTTATTACCTTCTATTAAAATAGTGATATTTTTTATTAAATTTAAAATCAGATTGACAAATGAGATTTTCTACTTGTCAGGTCAATTAATAAATAAAAATAGTATATCTTTTTATTTATTTATTTGAAGTAATATGATTAAAATAATGATGACAAGTTCTTATTCATTATACAATGTGAAACATATGAATAAAAAAATTAAACCAAATCAATCTTATAACCTTATTCTTTAATGGTTTATAAAAATGTATTTATATCACAATTGTTATATTTGTAAAATTACAAATGGTAAAGCAGATGTTAATGAAATCCAAATGTCAGTGATATGTCATACTGAAAGTTGTTTCATAATACATTTTGCTGAATGCTGACATAGAATTCTGTCTTCTATCACATTTTCATGTGCTTAAATTATTATAATATATCCTGCAAATTGTCTATGAGATTCAGTGCGACAATCCAGAATGCACAGTTGGATAATATAAGACCAATATTACCACCAGAATAGTGCATCATAAATATCTATACAAACATATCAAAGCTAAACCCAAATATAGACCCATTTTCTGAGATCATTAAAGAAAACATGAGTGCAAACACAATCCACAAGGCAGAATGGATGCCCAAACTAACCACAAGAACATCATAAATAGGAGAGAAAATAATATCCAATAATCTCACAGATGGAATATGTAAATGAGACTGTTTGCATAATTATAAGAATAAAGATTATATAAAAAGCAGCAATATAGTGCACTCATCCAGATAATAAAATGGAAAGAAAAAAATACCACACTTCAAGTGTACACACATACATAAACACAAGTATGGAATATCATTATATTCATTATATTTTGAGAAACAAATCAAATAAAATTCATTACTAAAAGTTTCAAATAAAAATATAATTGTCAAAATAAATCACGCAAATTTATAAAAATAACCATTATTTGTGTATATATAAAAAAACTTTAATGCTAAATGTTTCAAATGAATTCTATTTTCATAATAAACCATAAAAATTTATCAAAAATAATCATGGTATATAAATTTACCTCAATATAATCTTTAGTACAAGAATAACTTGTTTCCAAATCAAATATTTGATCGAATGTTAGGGTGAAGTGATATCCTGGATTTATTACTACATCCCATATACACTCTTCTGAATTAGGATAAGAATTTGGATAATTAGGACTAGATATTCTACCATTATTTGAATATAAAGTGCCTCCACAACCTAAAATTATATAAATATGAGTGGATAACTACAGTCTTAAAAATATTGCAAAATTATTTTATGATTGGGCAAAACATATTTAAACAAATAGTCAATGACAATAAGTTTTTTTATATAAAAATCTAAACCAAGCTTCATCATATCAAATAGTATAAAAGTATGATGGGTAATTGTTTTATACATTCTCCATTTACTTGTCACTATAGTGACACCTTTGTAAGCTTTACTAATTAATAGATGCTTGAATATTGTTTAATATAATATTTATTAAATATCTTATTATTCAATCTCTTTAGAATATTATGGATTCAATCAGTGGAAAGCCTTGGACACATAGAAGCAGGGTATATGAATCTTTGGATTTAATGCACTAATTTAGCATCCACCATTTACCCATTTGATTAACTATAAAGCTATCAGCCCAAATTGAAAACAATATTTTCAATCCAAGCTAATTTTTCAGTATAGTAATATACAGATCTGAATCCAATTTTATTGTCTTTAGTTTTTCAGTAATAATATTCATCTCTATCCTTTGGCTAGGCTTAGTATTATATCATTAAAACATCATATGATCACAATTTTTTATGCTTATACAATAGTAGAAAAAAATTTCCTCACCCAATAGTGCCATCTAATGTAAGATCATCAATAGATGCTTGAAGGTCATACATCATAATTTCTATACAGGAACTTCCAATTCAATATTCTCAGACTAGTTTTTAACTTATAGTTTTCACCAGTGAGGAGCCTTGGATTTGGGAGCAGTTCATTTGGGTCTAATGCACCCTTTCAGTACCCATCATTTATATTTTCAGTTAATTATAAAGCAATCAGTTCAAACTGAAGAAATAATATTTTCAATCCAAGTTAATTTGTCTATATAGTCATACTGATCTGAATTCTGTTCAGTATCTATATATAAACACACTTGATAGAGATTATGACACACAACTTTCTAATGACTATTGATTACTAGAGCATATTCTAGATGACATTGTTGTGCAGGAAAAATTTTTGGCTACTGTTTTAATAACATTCCTAGGCAAAAAATAGGGCTGACTACAGTTATTAAAAAACTGAAGTATTTACATCTGTATGGCTATACTTGCAAATTACCTTGAGGTGATAGTTTTATAATTAATCAAAAAGTTAAAAGATGGATAATGGAGAGCTATATTAAATCCAAAGATCTAGGTGCAGTGCTTCAGATCTACACTGCTGAAAGCCATAAACTGAAACTAGTCTGGGGACATTGGAAGGGAAGACAGTGGATAGGGATTATAATTCATAATTTTAATTAGTAGAGCTTTGGTAGTTGTTTTATAGACATCCATGCCGTGTGAGGGCATTGTTTTTCTTGAAAAAATATAACTTATGAACATTCCCAGGCCTTTTTTTTTATTTGAATTCCTTGTTTTTTTTTACTTTTTTTCTTTATTTACAAATATATTAAACACAAATTTTATTTTATTTTTTTGTAAACATTTATTTTTATTAACATCAATAAAATAAATAAATATAAAATAAAATCAACATTTTTCGTTTTTTTTTGGGGGGAGGGGTTCTTTCTGTTTTTTAAATGTAGAACTTAGTACGCTTATTATGGTTGTATTTTTGGTTTCCTATTTTTGTTTAAAAAATAAATACTAAAATTAGTAAGCTTTTTTTTAAAAAATAACATAAACAAATTTAAAACTTATTCCAATTTTTTTTTTTTGGTTTCATTTTTTTTTTTTTTTTAAAACAACATCAAAAAAATGAAAACTTATAAGGTTATTTATTTTTTTGGTTCTGCTTGAAACCGTATTATTTAACCATCATCCCATTTCACCTACTATGTTCCATCATAGTTAATATCTTTTCCAACAGTTCAAACCCTCACAATCCATGTATATAATCAGAATAATTTATTTTGATATGTAATAGCGTATATTTACATGTATGTGTGGATATGTGCACACATTTAACATCTATAATGTCTGTATGTGTATAATGCATATGCAGATATAAATTTAAAATTAATAAAATGATCTAATTAAATGAAGTTGTGTGAACATTATTATATGTGTGTAACCACTGTAATATATTTATACAAGCATTACAACTCTTTTAAATTAATAATATAAAGTTGAAATATTCTCAGTTAAAAACTCTTTATTTAAATGCATTGATATATAAATTTCAATTCCTGGGATAGTCTCACACACATATATAATAAAATGTTTACAAACTCTTTTAAAAAAAAGTTATCTGTTTTTATAAAAAAAAAGGTCAATTCTTGGAAAAACATCTGTAAGCCATCAGCAACAACCGAAATCAACCTATCCTTAGGGTCTTATAGACATTGGCCCCACTTATGTATTCCCTATTTAGTATATTCATTACAACCATTGAACAATAATTAGAAAACAATAAATTTCTTAAGATAGCAATTAATGAAACTTGGGATTAAAATTTTAAATGTACTTTAAAAACAAAAACTTGCTTATTTCTTAAATTAAATTCTAAAACTCCAAATGCTTGTTAAATAATAACTTATTCAGTTATTATTCTATTACTCGCTAATATTTGTTTTATATATGTTTACTTTATAAACCACCTGCATGTGTCGTTCAATGCACTTATATTTATTTAATCTATATTTAAGAATTAAAATATATTAAATTAGAAACAATGTGTTGCATATCATTCATAGTCCATTCCAAATTTTAGTTAAATTCCTTAATACTAGTGTTAATTATTAATGTATGCATCAACAAATTTCACATTTATTACGGTTTCTTTTTTTGGTATAAATAAATTAAAAAAAACAAGCTGTTCACAGCTACAGTAATATATCAAACGTATAGCTTGAACAAGGTGGTTGTTAATTGTGAGAATCGAACAACGTCTAGGTTTTCCGTGTTCTGTCTCATTGAGGTTATCGAGAATATGTTACTTGATGTGTTACCTCCTTCAAAGTATTGTTCAGACATACACTTTGACACAGGTTTTGCATCATAAAACTTGACTACAGAAGTATGTAAACCCTCCAATAATTATTGCTTGGTCAAATCGTGTGATTTCAATAAAAAAAAAATTAAACTTTATTTACAATTAACCATTTATACATAATTGTAAGACACACTCCCTCACATGACACCATAAAAAAGTGTGAAGTGTGTGAATTTGCCAAAATAATTTACTGTGATGCGACAAGGTAGCCTGCAATGTGTAGTACAACAGAACTGTTATATACATGTAACATATGGCCACAAAAATACGTTCAGCTGCGTAAAATCATGCTATCAAGTGGCGTGGATGTCTATAAAACAACTACCAGAGCTTATACTAGGTGGCACTATAATGTAAAGAAAAATTTTCTGTTTTAACAGTTTGTATCTGCTTAAAGAAATAGTGATCATGTGTTGTTTCTCATTCCTATCAATAATTAGAGAACCTTAGTAAAATTGTAAACCTTAAAAAACATATATTTATAATGTAGGTATAAACTAACAATATGTAATTGGTATAAAAAAATTGCTTAGTTAAAATTAAAAAGTATTACTATACTGTATATAAATTTTTACTTTAAAATGATCTAGCTTAGATATATTGCAATTAGAGAATTGACTTCATGAGTTTATCATTTTGTTTATTTTAAAGACATGTTAATATTTTTGCCACACTGGGAAAAAACCCCAAGATTGCTAACATTATATACATTTTATTTGCATTTATTATAAATATTTATCTTACTTATGTTTTATCTATACATATACGTGAATAAAAGGTATGCATAATAATTTAATGAGTATTTAGATTGGAATTTATATACTGGGAAATAATAAGTTAATGATGCATTATTTTTAGAATTTAGTTTTATTTTTAGTTAAAATTTTATTTTTAAATGGAGAGAGGATAAAATATGTTATTTTAAATGCATTAAGTTTTGTATGTATGTGAGATAATGGGGTTTGTCATTTAAAAGTTACACATATATTTAAAGGACTTTAAACTAATAAGTAAAAAAGTGTTCTGCAACATTTGAAAAACTTTTAGAATAATGTTTAGAGTGAAAGGGATTTATTGAAGTAAATTTTTAGATCTTCTTTTGAAGTTTCAATGGGTTTTCTTTATTCTGTGATTTGGGAATGATGACTCAATTTAGAAGCTTATAAAATTGGGTCAAGTTTCTTAAAAACTTTATATATATATATATATGTAATAAATTAAGTTTGATGTCTGCATTCTTTCCAAAATATATGTAATATTCACATCAATATATATATATATCAAAACACATCAATATATATATATCAAAATACAGTAAAATTCAGATATATTATAGTTATCCCTGCATGACAAATTATTTCAGCATAGAGTGGTCCTGGATCATGAAGGATCCAGGATTAGATAAAAGGAAAACAACAGATAAAATTAAGTTTGAAGTTTTTCTGACCTTTTATAGCTTTAGGTCAGTTTTTAGACTTCTGCACATATATTGTCTTTTGTTTTGTTATCAAAATAGTGTTAGTAATCTTGTACATTCTTTCTTACTTTTGATGCACAAAGTTTATTTTTTTATGAATTACTTCTGCCATGTTTAATTAGCTTTAGAAGGATCTTTTCTGATTGTAATCTCTTGCCTTTAAAATTTCTTTCTTTTACTTATCTGGATTAGTAATCTGCATGTCTCTTTTATTCCTTCCAATTTTAACTTTTATTTTTTATTAAATAAATAACTCGAACCAAAAATATTTTCCTTATATGTTTTAAAAAATAAATTATACTAACTAAAAAAGAAAATTAAATTGCATCTTTTAAAAGATTTTAAAATTTTGCCCTTTTTAAGCTTTTTTTAAAAAATATTACCAAATGCCAATATATATGAACCATATGTATGAGTTCAATATTCCTGGGCTACATAATTAAAAATAAAATAGGGGATTGAACCTATAAAATATGAGATTCAACCTATTTTATTCTTATTAAGTTTTGAATCCATATTCTGGTTGTTTTTAGATATTAGCATTACTGATAAATTTTTGTAAACTTATTCACAAGAGATGTGTGGCTTTAAAGCCCACATTTTAGGGTCTAACAAGGCGGGAATGAAAAATATTTCCATATTCATCTGCATCCTTTTGTACATGCATAAGACTAACAATAAGAAGCCCAAATCTAAACACATACAAGTGTTTCTCATTCTTTTGAGATGGCTCATGGTGCTTGGTCTGTCCCTCCATTTTTAGGAATGCTGCTACAGATAAATTAATAGGCATTTAAGGATGGTCTTATGTTACATACTGACCTATAAGGATTTGGGGCTATGCTTTTTCTCCTCTCCAATATCCACCTATTTGGTCAACATTTGTGACTTAACATCTACATCAGCCATGATTGTGTTTCTTTTCCATAAGTCATATAAAAATTTTTTATTTTTATAGTTGGAAATAATCCCGTTTCAATTTTTTTTTGTATAACATTTATTCATTCTCCAGCTATGGGTTTTGGGCCATTATTGTAATGTTTTTTTATACCATTATGATGTATCTCAGGTTGTGTTTTTTTCCAAAACCTCACCTTGGACATCATTGTAACATTTTTTTAGTTGGGTGTTTATGATTATGCTTTTATTTTACACACTATAAGTGCAAGTTAATCAAGCTATGAAAAAGTAAATACATTCAGATCATTTACGAGTCAGGGCATCTTAAAAACATAGCTATATTTCCTGATTAACTGGCCTACTATTTATTATGATGTACACTGCCAGTAGAATCAGTTTTTTATTTATTTAGAACAGGGTACCAGATTTCTACACAACAATTTACTGATCCATCATGTCACATCATCATTTATGAAGTAAATTATTAAAAGATCGGGAATTAAATTTTCTTGTCATTTTAAAACTCTTATATGAATTTTTTCCGGGGCTTAACTATAAAACAAGCATATTGGCAAAGATAATTTATACATTTAAAACTTACTAATAAAATAAACAACTAAAATTAAGAATGTATAAATGAAAGAGTTACATCAATGCTAAACATTTTATTAAGATCAATTAAAATATTTAAATGGTTAATTGTTAATAAAATCAGAAAGAACATGCATGCTAATTCAGATATAAATGTTAAATAATTAAAACAGTTCATGCCATTTAGTTCTCTCCTTAGAAAGCAATCCATGGATACAATGTCTATAATGAATCAGGGAATCTCTCTATTGGTAGTATATTATAAGCTTATAGTTTGTAAATAATTTAGTCACAAATTGAGAATGAATAATCTCTTACCAGTAAGTATAGATTCGGGCAGTATATATGTATTTGAGATGAATGAGCTTGTGGATTGTTCTTAGTCTGTCCTAAAACTAGTCACAAAAGCTTTTTGCATTGATGCCTTCATGATGAATGATGTAAGAAAAAGGTCTGGTCCACTCCTGCATGATGAATTATATCAGCATACAGTGGTCCTAGATCATGAAGGATCCAGGACCAGCCAAAAAAAAAAACAAAAAACAGACAAGACCAAGTTTGAAGTTTTTCTGACTGTTTATAGTCTTGGGTCAATTTTTAGACTGCTGCACATATATTATCTTTTGTTTTGTTATCAAAATATGTATTAGTAATCTTGTACATTCTTTCTTTATTTTTGATGTACAAAGTTTATTTTATGAATAGCATTAGAAAGATCTTCTCTGATTGTAATCTCTTACATTTAAAATTTCTTTTTTTTACTTATATGGATTAGTAATCTGCATGTCTCTTTCATTCCCTCCAATTTTATTTTTTTATTTTTAATTAAATTAATAGCTCGAAACAAAAATAACTTTCCTTGTAAATTAAAAAAAAAATTATACTAACTAAAAAAGAAAATTAAGTTGCATCTTTTAAAAGATTTTTAAATTTTACATTAAGCTTTTTCTTAAAAAATATTATCAAATGCCAATATATTTGAATCATATATATGTAAAATGGTTCAATATGTATGACCCCATTTATATATGTAAATGCTAAAGCCATAATAGAATTGATATATATATATTACAGGTAGATATTTATTTTAAAAATCGCAGAGTTTAAAAAGCAACTTAGTTATAAATTTGCAGTCAATTTCATATTTGTTTTACTTAGGTTGCATATATATGTTAGGTATATTACAAGTACCACCATAATACATATATAATAGATTAGTTTATGCCGATTATTCTTGTTTAGATTTGAGTTTATTGTAAACAACTTTAATTACACCATTACACCTGTGCTGGCAAAGTGTGAAATGTAGATTCAACATTTTAGTTTTGCAATAATGTTTTTGCTAAAATGGTTAAGTTATAAACAATGAAATCTGGATTTAAAATCTTAGGTTTGCAATAATATTTTCGATAAAATGGTTAAGTTATAAACAAGTTTATTCGACTGGCACTATTGGCCAATCCCATGGGATATCAGGAGGCCAAAATAAACTAATAAAGTATGATATTTTAAAATGGAAACAAAAGCTAAGTTAAACTTAATAAATTGAATAGATTAAATGTTGTAGAAATCTAATGGGTTTGTCAGCAGCACATGATTTTGTTGACAAACAGATGGCTAAGAATAAAAACATATAAATAGTCTAGATTTTATAATCAGAATATACTATATTGATTTTTAAAATAAAAATGGTCAATAGAATCCACATCAGTTTTAAATTTAACATGACAGAGTGCATAGACTTGCCACTTTTCCTGCGGAGAAGTGGTGATCTATGGTCCCATCCTATATGATATCACAGCCTACCATCGTCACCACGATGAAGAATGTCACAGCCAACAGCCTGTCATAAGATCACAATGGAGACCAAACCATCTATCTAGGGAGTAATATAGCCTATACCACTGTCCAATGTGTCCGATGCTGCAATCAGGAAAATCGGTAACATTTCCAACTACCGCAGAGCTCTATTTATAAACTTTCAATTTTTTAACTTCAGTCTATTAAAGCTAGCTACAATTAAAAATGAATGTTCAAAGTCTGATTTCTACATTCTCAAATTAAAGTAAAAACTAAACCTGTCACCAATCTTGTTTGAAACAAAGTCTGTAGTTTTAAATTAGTCTTTCTAAAATATAATACTAATGTAACAATTTGATTTAACCTATAAATTACTGCGATTATTTATGCCTATCTATTTATCTATTTTATTTCACTCAACCTTAAATTTTACATATATTATAATATGCCAATTATCTCAAAAAAATATCTTTACTTTAATAAATATTAATAAAGCAACTTTGCTCCTAAACTCACTGTATTGAGATCCTATTGTTTGTCATCATAATGGACTCCTTTGTGTTTATTATAGTTATATTTAGTTATATCCAATATAATATTGTGGTTTGCTGAACTAGAGTTATGAATTCTAATATATATGTTTATTACACCTATCTAATGCCAGGGACTAGCCATAGAGATAATATTAAAATACATTTATAATATATTATGGTTAATTGCCCACTAAATGTACTCTCTCTGCCCTACATTATTAATTAGAGATGCAAGTCAGGTATTTTAAACTAGGTTACTAATTTCTTTTGTTCCTTAATGTAGCATGATTGATGTACTAATTTTAAGAACTGGATTCTATAGCAGTGCAGATAGACACTGTTCATAAGTTAATTCTACATATTTGTATTTTCTATATACACTGGAGATGTGTTCTTATGAAGTATGTACTGTACATTAACTGCTTACCATGCACTTTCCTTATGAGTTATTGATGGAAATCATGCTTATACACTTTAGTTTGGGTAAGGCTGCATTTTAGAAATGGAGCATGAGGATGCATTTTTAAGGCTACTCAAGTTCCTGAACTTTATATGTCCATATTATGTTAGTAGAAAATTATTCAGTCCTAGGGCACTGATCATTCGATGCAGAAGCCTGTGAATAAGTACCCACTTGCACCGTAATCATGTTTATTAGTACTTTCATAAGTGCCAGAGCATATACATATGTAGATCTAAAGTAAACCCATTTTTTCCAATATGTTAAATGAATATTCAGCATTAGTTTGAACCCTAATCTCAGTTGCCTTACTAAACATGCATTATCTTTAGCTTAATTATATGTTCATCTCCTAAATCTATGTATACACAGATGCTATAGCAGCACTGCATATTTCATTATATCTTTGGTTAGCATATTCCTCATGATTTAGTAAACAAGGCAAATAAGATTTGGCATATTAAACTTGGGCATAAAATCTAATCACTGCTTACAATCATATTAAATGAATAAAGATGAGATAATCTAGAAATTTCCATCTCATCTGCTGTGCAATGCTTGTGAACATGACATTCCACATATTATCAATTATATATATATATTTTATTGTTCATTTTATCTGCTAGGTTATTTTATTTTATTGATTAAATTATTTCTGAAAATATAAACTCATTTCCTCTCTTTCTTGCTTGTAGTTTAGTTCAGATCCAATCTCATGTTTATGTATGTTCTACATTTTATATACATTGTTAGACTTAATTATAATTAAGCAAATTATTAGCTTATTTAATCCTTTAGTCAAGCTTATGCCAGTATTTGGGGTTCCTCCTCCCCCCCATGCTATACCGGCTCATTGAAGAAATTGGAACCCATATGTAACATCAAATATGTCATTCATATGGTGTTAAATCATGGTGGAAAGGTTGAATGCTGGTCAAATTGTGGATCTCACATCTCAATTTGGTCAGCTTTAGTGTATTCTACCTGGAATCTGTATTTTGTTATGTGTATGTACAAATCTGACTATTACAATATATATGTGAAAACCCATATACACACTAAACACAAGGAAATCCAGAGTGAGGCTATGAAAATAAGAACCTATAACTTGAGACATACAATAGGGGTCAAAGAAAAAAAGTAACATTCATGTCTTGTAAAAAAATAGTTTTATATTAGTAAAAAAAATATTTTTTTTCTATGATTTTTCTTTAATTGATTTTCTCTCTCTCTCTCTTGCTCTCTACATATACATAAATAAGGAGAAATTAGATGCAGATAAGGATTGTTAGGTTAAGATAAGGGAATTGTTTAAAATGTTAATAAATAAGAAAAGGTAAAAATAAAAGGCAGAAAGGAGTATAGATATAGATGGATAAACCATTAAAGAGCAAACAAAGCAGTAGGAGGATCAAATAACATATTATTAAGTATTAGAAATAAAATAAAAATATTATTAATTATTAGAAACAAAACAAAAATTAAACAGAATGTATTATAAAGTATTAGAAATAAAATATATTTATACTACCTGAAGAATCTGAAGAAAATGTGGCTTGAAATCCTTTTCCAAATCCTGAATCATCAGAATAAAAAATGATCATAAGATAACGACTTTGTGAAAACACAGTTGTAGGTCTTGCATTGCCACAATATTTTCCTATAACTGGAGAATCTATTAAATGACCATTTTTAATAATAATACCATCCTTAGTGCAGTTTGTAGATGTTTCCAATTCAAAATCACTAAAATCTACCTAAAAATCACACACACACATATATATTGTATATGAAAATAGAATTAAGATAACTAAGTTCCATCTGGCTGAAAAATAAATAAACAAATCCATCATATTATGCCAACAAACTAAAAAATTAAGATCCAGGCCATAAATTCTAGTGTACTTCACATATATACATTCTTCTTTGGATGCACCCTTGGTTAGAAGCAGGAGTACCCCTGCAACCTGGGACACCCCTTTTGTCCCATAAATTATGCTTTCAAATTGAAAAAATGATCCATCTTATCATGATAATCAATGAACCACATATAATAGATACAGTCTTTTGATTCTTATATTTTCTCCTTGTATTATGTTTTCACCTATGTCTGACAGCCATAACCCCATGCCACATCTTGTTTATCTCAGATACTGTAAGACCCAGAGTAATAATTTAAAGAAAGTAAGCCTAATTAATGCTAACCCATAGTTTGTTGATTATTATTGTTTTAATCACCCCAATGGATAAAAACAATAAACACACCATTTTATTCATATAATTATTAGTTATTCTAAATCACATTCATAGAAGGGCCAGTAAACAACTACTTCTTCCACTCTGTAAATATTAAAGCCACTTTGTTAATTTACCTTATCACTGTCATTAATAAATATTATTTAATATAAATTATCTGTTGTCATATCATCATTGCTGGTCAGAATCTTATTGTTAATATTTAAGAATTAGAGAATATAGAGTCTATGCATATCTCTGAGCTATGTAGGGCTATATAAAATGGGAAGTTGTGTTAACATCAAGGGTGTTAATTATGCAGTAGAGAGTAGGGAGCCTAGACAATGTTTTAAACTAGGATTGTAGTGGTAGTGATACCATTATGTATGCTGGTTGAGAACATCTGCTTGGTTTCTCAGTCTTGTTAGCAAATTACATGTTTGACTGTTACAGTATATCAGGGGTCTCCAACCCTATGCCCGCGGGCACCATGGTGCCCACAGATCATTTTACGTGTGCCCACCGCTATCCGAACATGATAAAAAATTATTTATCTGATACAAATAAATTTAATTTTTAAAATTTCTTATAAATTATTATATTATATTGTAATCAAATTGTAGGGCATACTATACTTTTACAGCGTAAAAATATAAACGTTAATTATATGTTAAAATTTTATTTTTGAAATAAATTTTGTACATTATGTGTATTATTAACAATATCCAAATATAAATTTACATTGAAAAAATAAATGGTGCCCGCCACCTAGCCGGTATTATAGAATGTGCTCTTAAGTGCAAAAAGGTTGGGGACCCCTGCAGTATATCATAAAAATAATTTAAAACAATGTATAGCATTTGGTTAAAATTAATTATCAATATTTTACCTTTACTAGTGAGTCTTCATCTGAAGATTTTAGCAACCATGCACAATTAATCTTATTCCCATAATTAGCTGGATAATTGGGACTTGAAAATGTTCCTTCATTTTCTAAAATTCCACCACAATCTTAAAAGCAATAAGAGCAATAAAATTAATTAGATTAAAATATTCAAAACTATGCATAACTGTCATTTTTCAAAATATTTCATATGTGAATAAATATATTACATATAAATCATATATTAAAAAAATATTTCAAATGAAATTGTAAAAACAGTTTTTTGAAATAATAGTTTGTGATTAATTTTTAATATAATGAAGATAGTTTTGAATTTTTTTAAAAAAAATAATGATTTAATTTCTGCAAGAAAAATAATTTAAAGATTTATTGCTTTGAAGATCATATAAGGTTCAAGCAATAAAAGTGACAGAGTTGAGTTGTGGTGCAAGAATATTTAGCACTCAACTTGATCATTAAAATGCACAGGATATTTACTACTCTCACATACAAACCATTCTTCTTATAATTTTAATGATAATGATAAAAAAAAGTTATAAGCAACTAACTTAGTTGATAGAGTGATTTTCTGATGAGCAAATTATCTCTGAATCAATTTCCTATAGTTATATTTCTTGCAGCCATGCAACATCTCTCACATTGCAATGGCAGTAATTTTTTATTTATTTCAGAGATATCACTAATTGGTCATTAGTATCAGATCTAGGTCCCTAACTATTTTATGGATATTAGCCACTTTCAGTGAGAGCAGGATGAAGTTTATATGATTTGAAATTAAGTTTCAACTTTTGCAGAATTTGAATTAAAATAAGATTCAAACACTGCAAGTTGTGAATCCAAATCATAAAAACTTGCATGGACATTTATCTAATTCTGACACTAATCAATAACTATATATTTTATTGGCTCAGCTTTATATTAATGGTAAGTAATTTTCAACCTTCAATAAAAATAGTTTATTTCAATGTAATAAGTAATCAATAGATAACAGATAGTGGTACTATATCTACATTGGTAGACTGATTTCTACCATGCTTAGTACTAACAGGAATTTAAATCTTCTGGTAATTGAATTATAGTTATTATTATCTGGGGTAGTTTGCCAAGCTTATAACTTGGAATTAAAATTTTCATAAAACTTGGTAATTTATTCTAGGTGGAGAAGCATTTCCCATGCAAATATAAAATTTAATTCAGATAGCGAATTCTCATTTATTGTTGTCTGGAGAATAAAAAACCATAATAATTGTGATTAATCTTCTAATTGTAAATGAAAAGCATGATTTTGATGTGATGCAGTTTTCCCTCTTGGTTTTAGATGTATATGAAAGAAATGGTTGATGATGAGGATGAAAGAAAAAAAATCATATCACTTATTTGATAACTTTCAACAATATAATATGAGCAATAATTCTTTCCTGTTTATTCCACTCTAGAGCAACCTATTAAAAAATTAACAACTAATAGATATCAGATGGGAATCTATATCTAATTTGTTATTAAAATTAAGTCAAAAATAAGATAAATAACAATCACAAAAACTAATTGTGATGAATATGTACATAAAAAATGTTTTTAGATTAACTAGTTTCTAGAGAATATTCACTGAAAATGCTTTTATTTTAAAGCAAATTCTATTTATTATATTCCACTTCTGCCATCTATTGTAGCCTTGAGTAATCAAAAAAATATTGAATCAGTAATTTAACATTTTCTGCTATAGAGCACATTCACATGTGATATGGTAGGCACCAATTAGTTATTTTTAAAAAAAACTTTTTAGTGTAGACAATTATAAGAAGGCATATACACAAAAATAACAAATATAATACTCTCAAATAATTTGATTTTTTAATAAAAATATTTGAGAATTTTAAAAATTAACATCAATAACAGGAATCAGATTTTCTTATAAAAATATTATTTTAAAATTAATAATTAAAGTAACTTGTGATATTGTTTAACATTGGTCATTATTTCAAATTTTAGAGTGTATAACTATATGCCTGTCATAATCAATCATTGTTAACTAGGAGCTATATTTTAGATTTTATAATATTTATAGATAAAATCAATGACTCATATAAACAAGTTGAAACAAAAATGGTTTTATTTTATATGTTGCATTTTTTAAACAAAACAATTTTTCTCTGTCAACACAATTGCAAAATCTCCAGTTCAATTTCTTCCATCAGGATGGGAATAAATATTACAATAGATGCTGCTTATTCAGTTAAATAAATTTATTGATATATCATATTTATAACATTGTATGCATATCTAAAAAAAGTGTTTTATCATTTTATTAAAAAATGAAGACTTTAAAAACATTTTAGTTATGTCTGGAAGGTCCATGCAAAAATATTGACTGGTGACCACAGCATTAAATGAGTGTTTATTAAATCCATATCCAGTGATATCAAATTCATATTTCTAAACTAATGTCTGACTTGTGTCAATAAAAAGATTGGATTAAAATAGTGTGCATCTGGAATTTCTGGACCTTATTCATCTTTTTATCCACTGTGCCATTTTTTACTCTTTATTAGTAAGCTAGTAGCCTAAATTTGTAAAATGTTTTGAATCCTACCCAACTTGTTACATAATTATATATTTCTGACACTGGTTTAATAATTGCATATTTTAGTATCCTCAGTTATATAACAATCATAGATGCCTTTATTCTTTGGTTGATGTTGGTATAAAACTAAAAAAAATATCCAACTCACACAATACTTTACAGAATAAACTATTTACTCCACTGCAACCATCTATTGTAATCTAGAGTAATTAATAGATATTGTAGTACTTATTAGATTCTAATAAAATATCTCAACAACAAATGTCATAATCTAAAAACAATTATGAAGAAATAGATAGAAAAGCATTAGACATGGATTCAATAAGCATTACAAACAAGTGTCTATACTCAAACTTATAATAGATAGCAGCAATGGGATAAATAATTTGCTCTTTTAAAGCATTGTTTAACTGGCAATCATGTGAAATTTAATTTTGTATCAGTCCTGGCTAAACAATAAAGGTATCTATAGTTGATATAAAAATTAAGAAAACCAAAATATGTAGAAACTGACACCACTATATAACTATGCAAGCAAAGTGGCTTGAATTTAAAGTATAATAAAAAATAATAATAATAAAAATAGCTGCAGGTTTAAAAATGCATTAGATACAAAAAATCCAAATCCATGTGTTTCAATAATAAAAACCAAAAGCCAGAAATTAATCTGGAATATGGATAAACTACAACTAGACATAGATGTAGATTTACTCATTATTCAAACTTGCAATAGAAAGAAACAGTGGATAGATTATAAGTGAAGATCATGCAATGTTTTTTCATTTTACATCTTTATTTTAGTAAAGAAAAATAAATATGCACTTAATATGTCATCAGTGAAAAATATGTTTGATTTAACATGAGGAAATTGAGCAGAGATGCTGATTCTTTATTAAAAATAAAAAAAAAGGAGAACAAATAATACTGATCCAAGCCTTTATACATACTGATTGTGATATACATCAATTATTATTGATAACTTTCAGGGTATTCATAATACTCATTGTGCATTCTATTTCTTTATGAATGACTTATATAAATTATGAAAAATAACATTGATGCTGTCACATACTTTATTAAATTTTATGAAAAGAAAGTGCACATTTTATATTGTATGACTATAATTTCATGTAGACTAAGCATTATTATATGAATGTATGCCAAATAAATCATATCAATAGCAACAATTTATAATTAGTGATCATAATTTGTGAGATAGATATTCATTTCTTAGTCATGCCTTTTTTTAAACAAAAAAGACAGTTGGAAAAATGTGTAAATGAAAAAAAAAAGCTCATTATTACAATAGATAATAGATGACAATTATATTTAATTATAAGGAATAAAATCCTTTGGAATTAAAGTGGATTAAATTCTTTCATTTAAACCTGATCTAATTGATATAAAAAAGAAACTTGCCACCAAAAATAATATCATTTCCAAGCTTGTACGCACCACAAAGGAATTTAATGCTGCTCTCCAGTGTGGTACAATGCACACATACTAATTTTGTGGATACTCAAATCAATAAAATCTTGCATATAATTTCTGGCACTCTTAAATAAACACCAGTAGATGACTACCTCTATTGAAGTGGTCATATATATATACATGCATATATATTTGCTTCATGTATATATTTTGCTATTCATTAAGTTAAAAATATTAAGGAATTTAAAAAAATATAATGTATAAAAAATGTAATTTTATTATTAAATTGTAAATTTTATTATGAAATTTAATTATGAGTTGATAAGTGTGAAAAAAGATGGGGGTTAAAATCAGCAAAAAAAGTTTAACTTTCTAATTAATTAAAAAAACCCAATTGATATTAAAAGAATGTAGGTACTAAATTCTAATTTTAGAATATATATTTTAGTGTAGCATTGTCATTACAATAAAAGGTGATGAGAAATATGTATTACTTATTGGGGATTAGGTTAAATCAAAAGACATTCAGAATTTAATTAAAAAATGCAATTAGTAAAATTTCAAAATTAAATTACATTAAGATTATAATCAGAAAGATTCTTTTAGATAATAAAGAAAAGAATTTTCTTTAAGTTTAAATTAATTAATTAATTTATTTGGAAAGATCCGGATGGCTTTGTTTTTGAGATATATATAGGTCAAAATGAAGAAAGGATTAGTATTGTAAATTTCTGGAAGAGTTATTGTAGACTTCTTGTAGAGTTACTGTAAACCTCTGGAAGTTATTATAAATATTTAAGCTGTTAAATTACATCAAGCTATGTGTGAGTAGATCATTTCAATTTCTCTGGCCATCAGCAAGAAGCTGAGTATGGAGCTTCCTGACCTTATAGAATGCAAGTCCTTGCCTACGTTTGACCATCCAAATTATACTATGCCATTACCATCAAAAGAGAGCCCCACTTAGTATATAATACCACCAGTAAACAATTAAAGCCACTTTATTATTCTCTTTCTTTGCTTTAAATAATTATATATTAATCATTTTGTAAAAATGTTTTTCACCATATTATTTAGATATCTTATTGCATTATTTAAATATTTTCTTAACGCATGCTTAATTAATTGTACATAGTAAGGAAGATTGACTATTGCAATATATACTCAATCTTTCATAAATTTTGCTAGACTTATTATTTAAGAAGAAAATGAAGGAGACAATTTTAGTAAATATATTTCTGAAACTAAATATATAGCAATCCAGTAATTGAATAAAAGCAAGATATTTAAATTCCTCTTCACTGATTCTAATTTGTGCTTTAATTTTATTTGCGATTTAAAATTTTCCTATTTAAAATCAGTTCTTTCAAAAATGACATTTAACCATTAACACAATTACAATGGTTTTATATATAACTTTTAAAATTAAAATTGAGATAGAGTGTTTAAAGTAAATTTTATTTTCTGTTTTGGTAAGGGACAAGTATATATTTATATTGTGTATTTATAAACAATTTTCAGTTTTAAAATAAAAATTTGATCAGTTTAAAAGCTAAAACTTTGTTTTCTGTTTTAAAAAGGAACATATATATATACACACACTGTACAATACAATAGTTTATTCTCTAAAACTTTTTTGTTCAGTTTAATATATTATCATCGTAGGCCATTGTATCAATCTTCCATTAAGCAGGGAAGGCCATTGTATCAATCTTCCATTAAGCAGGGAATAATTTCTTTACAAAATCTTTTATTATATACCATAACTGCATAGGTCCTGATTTAGCCTATAAAATAGATAACTGTATATTATAAATTTATGGCATGATCATTTACATTTTATAGATTAAATTTTAAGGTCAAATATTATTATATATAAATATAGCATTACTGGGTGTCTAATTTCATGTTTTATTTTATTGCATTCTTCAGCAGGCATATATTTCTGCTTCAGAAAATTTAATTTGACAGGTTCATTTTAAATAAATTCCATGCAAATGCGGGAAGATTCCTTTCATTTTTTCAGACCCAGAGGGTCTTATAATTTTTTGTTATCAGTGCAGTGTATCATTCCTATCTGTTAATGAGAGTTATTAAGGGTTATATAAAGATGCTCATTCCTTCATTCCATGACCCATTCAACTTCACCAAACTGAATATATTTCCATCATTGTCTTATTATAGGACTTGGATATAACATCACAGAGGTGATCATACTTTAGCAACTCAGCATCAACTTCCTTATCCCTTATGTATGTTAAAGCTTAATATTTTAGCATTTAATTGGTCATGATCATGAGTTATCTATTTACCCATATTTTCTAAAGTTCATTAAACTTATCATGCTTTATTTATCATGTACCTGCTTAAAGGATATCTGCCCCAAAAACCAAATATGTTCATCACCCAAGGTCCCTTATATATATATATTATTCATTAAAACTTTGATATATGTACTCATTAATTTATGTAATTTCCACTATCTTATAAATTTAGCAACCAAATTAAGTGGTCATCATTTCTAATGTTTATTTGTTTGTAATTTTAATACCAATAAAGTATTTGTATTTTATATATACATTGCACTGGGTTTCTTGTTTGCCAAAGGGAAGTCATGTAGTTAATAATCTAGTTTTAAGACTGTACCTCTCTCTGATCACCAAGTCCAAAGAAAAATGAGATAGTATGCAGGTTGAAATGAGCTGTGATGGTGAAGTCATCCTGGTAGTGATTTATGTGTTGTTGGCTCATTGACTATTACATGCATATATTATTTTTTGGTATATGGTGCCCAACATGGGGCTTGAATTTAAACCATGAACCCCTGATATTTAAATGACCCAAATTTAAATTATTTTTTTATAAAAGATAATTATAATTATGCTTTTAATATGATTTCATTGTGGCATTTTTGATACCAGTGCTTTACATTTGTATAAGAGTGAAGCAAAAAAAGAGAAAACATTTTTCAACAATATTAAAGGAGTAACTTATATTTATGCAAAAAAAGAAGAGAAAATTTTTTTTTAGAAGCGGACTCAGATTATCCATTGTAGGTGAAACTTGTAGTATGTCAGCAACACAGAACTTTAGGAATAGAGGAAAATGGAGGAGCTCATTAATGACTGCTTCATTGGAGTATGGTTCAGGAAAATGGACAATTTTTTAAAAAAAATATTAATAAAAAAACTTGGAAATGAATATTCACACACACATTGAATCAAAGGACATTGAAGCTGACATTAGCAAAGATATGGAAGATATTGAATCAAAGAACATAAAAGCTGATATTAATGTTCAGCTGGAAGATGTAGTTCAAATAAAAAGCCCAGAAATCACTTTTAAAAAACCTGATAAAGTCATCTATCTACAGGATTGGGTCATCACAGAAAAAGAAAAGACAAAGCAAAGTATGCTGTCTCAAATATTGGAGCAAATAACAAGGCAAGCATAACAAATGGAACAGAGAGCAGACCAAGTAGAGAAGAGACTCATAGGAGCTGTCTATGATGCCATGAAGAGACAAGAGCAATTCATACATCAACCCAGAAAACAGGTCCAAGATGACCAAGAAGTTTGGAATCAGAAAGCATGAGCATGATGATGAAGAAGCTTCCTTTAGAAGACAGCCACCTCATGAAATAGAATCATCTAGTGAAACAGAATTTAGTGTAAAGAAAAGGCAGGTTGATTTTTCTGAAGATACAGAGCTTTTGATGAACAAGGTCAAGAGCCAGTTTCCAGAATTACAGATAGCAATCATCCTGGTAATGAATTTGATGAATTTTTGAGCTGTAGTTCTACCACATCTATTGTAAGTGCATTAAGTCAAGAGCAAAAAGTCAAAGCTACTAATTATAAATTAGAGTTACTTGGTTTTGAGATGGAGTCTGTAATAAATGAAACTCATTCTAACATAACACGAATATATCAGAAATACATAATAGTGATTCAAAAGAAGTTGGTGAAACAATTATAGTTAAAGATAATATTCAAAATATAAATGACTATAAAGCAGCTGGTTTTAGTCTAGATGAAAATGTTTTAAATAAAATAAATTCACTTCAAAAAAGCAATCTAATGGAAAATATTACATCAGATTTTGAAAGAGTAAGCTTTCCACTTTCAGAAAAAAATATGATTTCTGACATCAATTTTATGTCTGTAGAAACTAATAATTTACAAAAATGTTCAAGTCCACTACCAAATATTTTTGGGAGCACTTTTCAAGAAGATGCTTATATTGTGACAATCTTAATCATGTGTCAAGAAATAAAATTTACTGTATAGTATTGCAATGACTAAAATGTCTTTGCAGTGTGGTCTGAATTCAGTCCAATAGAATCATCTCACATAATGCATTGTTATCTTTTACAAACAAAAACTACCATAGTTTTGTCTTTTATAATATCAACAGAAAATTTTGACAAAAATCATTTCTATAAAAGGAATAATAGATGCCTTCAAGATAGTGATGTAAGAAAGAAAAATGAATATAATCTATCTGGACTTGTTCAAAGTGAGCCTAAAATTGAAACTTTCATAGAGAATAAGTTATGGAATGAAATGTCTGTGGAAGCAAAATATAAGAAATATCACCCAGAACTTGCAGCACACTTAAATATAGAAGTTAGCAACCATGTGCATTTAAGAAATATTACTCATTTAGAAAGCTTAAGAAAGCTCATTTTCTTTCATCAGAAAATGAGGAAGATAAAGAGAAATATGAACCAGAATATGAAGAGGAAGAAGATGAACCAGAATATCAGGAGCAATAATAAGTATAAAAAATCTTTCCCCTCTATAATGACATACTTATTATAAGAAAAATGCAGCGAAGCTTTCATCCTGAAAGGGGACTAAGGTATAAAGAGAACTATAACTCCAGATGTCTCAAACTCTACCAAGAAAATCTCAAGACCTAAGAATAATTGAATAAACCTTGAAATTTTTTTTGATTCATTGTATAAATCTATTTTAGATTTGTATTTGATACTGTTAACCTATATAATCACCTACTAAAACATATATATATACTAATATTATTTTATTTAATAGTCATCAACTATTTAGACAAAGATATTTTTTTTGTTTCTCTTTTTGTGTTTGTTTTACCTTTGCCTGTGAGGGTATGGAGTGATCATATATACATGCATATATATGTGCTTCATGTATATATTTCACTATTAAGTTAAAAATATTAAGGCATTTTAAAAAATATAATGTATAAAGATGTAATTTTATTATTAAAACATAAATTTTATAATGAAATTTAATTATGAGTTGATAAGTGTAAAAAAGATGGGAGTTCAAATCAGCAAGGAGAGTTTAATTTTCTTATTAATTAAAAAAAAACCAATTGATATTATCCTTTTGATAGACGTCTCCGGTCATAGATAAACATGACCCCAGTTGCTAGAAAACCATCAGTTTTTACATTACCATAGTGAATTTGCGGTTATTTTAAAGCTTAAAAAAGTACCATATGATTCTACCCTCTCTAGAATTATTTTACAAGTAAAAAACAATAATATTCAAATATAAGATTTAACAATAGAAGAAGGTGGTCTTTTTTAGGCAATGATTGGTTGTTGCTCATATTGGATAAAAAAGACCACTTGTCAATAATCTTCACCACTCCAACTTCTTTATTTTCATTTTGAAAGTAAAAATGAAAGTTTTAAAGCATTTTAAAAGTATTTTTTGCATATTATAAATTATTTAGATAAAATATTCTGAAAATAAAATTATTTTATAAAAATAGTTAAGATTTTAGTAAAAATTATTTACCTTTACACAATGTAAAATTGAGAAAGAAATCAATGATATCTGCAGCACTTTCTAATTTGTTATGAACTTTCGTTTTAGGTTTTCTGCTATTGAATATTTTTATAATTATAACTAGAAATTTATTTTTGAAAAAAACTTTCATTCATTTTCATAATCTGACAAATTATTAATATACTTTTTACAAACAAAACTAAAACAAATATATTATTAAAAGATGAATAAATTTTTACTGCTGATTCTGTAATAGACCAATCAAAAGTTTAGAGTTTTAACTCACTTGTCCAACTGGAGTTTCTACACCTAAAAGATTAACCTAATTATTGATTGACATGAATTATTTCATTTTTTGATCAATTTGCCCCCCTGGTGAAGTTTTTCGTAAGTATTACCTGTTAAAATGTGAGTAAAATGGTATATTTTATTATAATAAATTTTTGCTGAAAAATTTGTAGAAGGCAGGAAATTCAAAATTCCCATTCTTACAATAGACATAAGCCCTGCCCTGACATGTTCAACCATTGACTGTTGCCAAGGCTGTAAAACGTTCAGCATTTTATGACACTGTAGTTTCAATGATGCAAAAACATGTTTATTTGCGAATTTATTACGGTTTCAGATATTTTTTAAAAATAATTTACACTATATTTATTAGATATCAAGAAATATAAATTATTAATAACTTATTTTGAATTAAAATACTTTATTTTCAAAAATATAACATTATATTAGCAGCTATTGTGAATATGGCCTGAAGCAATTTACAAGCTTAGTTTCTACTTAAACTTATGAGTGTGAAAAATATAGCAGTTTTGCAACAAATATTCAAAAAATTTAAACTTTTAAAGCATAATTCATTAGATATCAGAGAAATAAATAATTATTCATTCAAATGTTTAAAAATAATAAAAAGTAAAAAATATTTTGTTGATTTTACAAACTGAAAATCTTTCTAGAAATGATGATGTCTAAACTCTTTGTTTTGTTTACGATCTCATTTTTTAAATATTTACAGAAACAAAATGTGAACATTTAAAATTTATTTCAGTAGTAAACAAAAATATCTATCAAATGAAGTCAAATTTATTATTTTCAGATAAGTAATAATTATATATTTTACGTTGATTTGTGAGACAAAGAAAAATGTCAGAAAATGCCAAAATGAGAGTGCATGTCAAAAAGGTTAAAAGAATGTAGGTACTAAATTCTAATTTTAGAATTTATATTTTAGTGTAGCATTGTCATTACAATAAAAGGTGATGAAAAAATGTATACTTACTGGGGATTTAGATTAAATCGAAAGACATTCGGAATTTAATTAAAAAATGCAATTAGTAAAATTTCAAAATTAAATTGCATTAAGATTATAATCAGTAAGATTATTTTAGATAATAAAGGAAAGAATTTTCTTTAAGTTTAAATTAATTAATTAATTTGGAAAGATTCGGATGGCTTTGTTTTTGAGATATATATAGGGCAAAATGAAAAAAAAAATTATTATTATTGTAAACTTCTGGAAGAGTTAACTTCTTGTAGTTTAGTTATTATAAATTTCTGGAAGAGTTATTGTACATTTCTTGTAGAGTTATTGTAAACTTCTGCAAGAGTTATTATAAAGTTTTAAGCTGCTAAATTACATCAAGCTATGAGTGAGTAGATTGCCACAATTTCTCTGGCCATCACTAAGAGCTGAGTATGGACCTTCCTGGTCTTATAGAATGCTAGGCTGATCAAGTCCTTGCCTACATTTGACCATCCAAATTGCTGATATACTATGCTATCACTGTCAAAGGAAGCCACAGGTATATAATGCCACCATTCTCTTTCTTTGCTTTAAATAATAATATATTAATCATTTCACAAAAATGTTTCTCACCATATTATTTAGATATCTCATTGTATTATGTGAATATTTTCTTGACGCACACTTAATTAATTGTACACAGTAAAAAAGATTGCCTATTACAATATATACTCACGCTTTCTCAAATTTTGCTTGACTTTTTATTTAAAAAGCAAGTGAAGGAGACAATTTTAGTAAATCTATTTCTGAGACTAAATGTATAACAGTCCAGTAATTGAATAAAAGCAAGATATTTAAATCCCTCTTCACTGATTTTAATTTGTGCTTTAATTTTATTTTTTATTTAAAATCGGTTCTTTCACAAATGACTTTTAATCCATTAATATAATTACAATGGTTTTATAAATATTAATTCTTATTAAGCGCAATGTCAGCATGTAATACTTATATAAAGCTAAAGCTTTAGTACATGTGCCTTGAGTGCTTAATTTTAGCAAGAGACCTCTACAAATCATAACATGACATTTGACTTTATAAAGATAAGAGGGACCCTCTTATCTTTAAATTGATTCAAAATATTTCTAAATTTAATATCTGAATATTGACTCGTAAATCGAAAGATTTCACGAATGTTAATGTTTAATAGAAATAGTGGACTTAATCAGTGAAGAATTTATTAGCTTCATGCTCCCAAATCAAAATGCTTTAGATTTGCCTATATAATTAAGAAAAATAGGTTGTTAAGCAAGAGGTTAGATAATTTCCAAGTTTTAAAATAATGTTATAAAATTATATTCATGTCCAATAACGTTGCTGGCATAACATTCACTTTATTCTGATATTTTATCTTCTTCATTTCTCGATTGTTTAGTCATCCTTTCTGTTTTGGGAAGGGATGAGAATATACTTATACTGTGTACATTTGATTTATAAACAACTTTCAGTTTTAAAATAAAATTTAATCTTACAAAGTTTAAAAGCTAAAACCATTTCTGTTTTAAAAGGGAATAAATATATATTTATACTGTACAATATGATAGTTTATTCTCTAAAACTTTTTTTCAATTTAATATATATTCATCGTAGGCCATTGTATCAATAATTGCTAAAAAGTTGCATGCAAATGCAAGAGCATTCCTTTCATTTTTTCAGACCCAGAGGATCTTATTATTCCTTGTTACCAGTGCAGTGAATTGTTCCTGCCTGTTAATAAGAATTATTAAAAGCTCATTCCTTTATTCTATGACCCATTCAACTTCGCTAAAGCAAATATATTTCCACCATTGCCTTATTATAGGACTTGGATATGACATCACAGAGGCAATCATATTCTAGCCTACTTTGTTATTTGTTTATTACTTTAGCAACTCAGTACCACTTTCCTTATCTCTTATGTATGTTAAAGCTTGATATTTCAGCATTTAATTGGTCATGATCATCAGAGTTATGCATTTACCTATTTAATAATATTTTCTAGAGTTAATTAAAACTTATTGTGCATTATTTATCATGTTCCTGCTTGAGGAATATCTGTTCCAAAGATCAAATATATTCATCACCTGAGGTCCCTTATTTTTATATATGTTATACATTGAAACTTTGACATATGTACTCATTAATTCATGTAATTTCCATTATTTTATAAGTTTAGCAATCAAATTACATGGTAATCATTTCTTTTGTTTATTTGTTTGTAATTTTAATACTAATAAAGTGTTTGTATTATATATATATATACACACACATTGGGCATCTTGTTTGCCTCAGGGAAATCATATAGTTAATAATCTAGTTTTAAGAGTTTCTATCTCTTTCTGCTCACTGAGCTCAAAGATAAATGAGGTAATATGTAGATTGGAATAAGTTGTGGTGATGAAGTCATCCTCATGGTGATTTATGTGTTGTTGGCTTATTGCCCATTACACCATGCTTAAATATCCTCCAGAAAACCTTAGACATAGGTTGGCAACTATCAATGAATTCAACAAGCTTGATGAGCTATCAATTCATCCAATCAATCTCATTCTGAACAGTTCCTCAAATCTTAGGCTAAAATCAAGGCAATCTTTCTGGCTTATTGGTAATTCTCAACAGCCACACACATTGGAAATCAACAGCATATGGAGACATGACTGGAATTAGTTTAATCTAAATAACCACACTCTAATAGCTGATTCTATTCTCTAAGTATCTGTTTCTCTCTTCCAAGATAACTCTGATCAAAGACTAACAGAATCAGAGACCAAGACAGATATCATTATATGTTGCACAAGTGGTGAGTTATAGACTCTCCAAATTGTGAATGTGGAAAACCACAAACTATAGTACATATTTACAGAAAGTGTCTAAATTAGCAAGCCTTTGTTGGCTCTTTCCTTTATATAACTTGAAGGAGTTGGCTCTTGATTGGTTAAAACTGTAATGTGCTAACAATGTACATTAAATAAATAAATGTGCAACTTTAGAAGATTATTTTAAAATTAGTATATTAATGATTAATACAAATGACTCTAGCAAAAATACCTTTGTTGGTTATTGGATTTGAATGTGCAATGTACTGAGACATTATGAACAAATTCCCATTAATAACTTTATTTTTAAATAAATCCATAGAAAATTATAAAAAAATATAAATGTACAAAGTAAAGTTATGATTACTTGGTTCACTTTGTTATCTAACAAAGATTTAAAACTATCTTTATATATATAAAGCTAACATATACACATACATTTTAAAGAATTAAAAAAAAAGCATACACACATAAAAAAATGAAAACTTACTACTTATTGAATATGCAGCTTTAAAGCCATATGATGGGTTTGAGAAATTGCTTATAAATCGAATGTACAGAGAAGAATAAGGAAGTATAATGCTTGTAGGTAATGACTCATTTTTACAGAAGGCACCTATAATATCTCCAAGTTGACTACCTAAATAATATACAAAGAAAAAAAATTTAGAAGAATCTACAATAAAAAAAATATTACAATACATAGGGTACATAAATTAAATTCACTAAAAATGCAACAATTAGTGAAATAATTCAATGACTATCTTGATGAAATGAGACTTAAATTTATTTTGAAAATATATGTACCTATTTGGTTGTCTATTTTGCACAGACCAAGACAAAATTTAATTGCAATCAGAGGTCGCAACTGCAGAATGGAGAAGCAAATAATTGACAAAATAAAACTTTGCTACTAGCTTGCTTTAATTCAGTATTTAATATATAAATAGTTGATCTTTAATAAGATATATAAATTTAGATACACTATTCTTACAGCATATAAGGTTAGCATAGAATAAAGAATTATCATTTACAAATACATTCAATAAGTAAAATTTCCTATAACTTAATAAAAGAACATCTATTTAATAATGGGAACGATCACATGAATTTTAATGTTTTATTTACAATTATGAATGCTCAGATTCAGTCATAGACTTTTTAAATAATAATAATAAAGACCAGGATGACCTATGTAAAGTTTTCTATGTCTGTTTCTCACTTTAGGAGGCAGATATCTTCCATTACTTATTCTATTTTGTTGAGGTGATATAAGCACAAATTACACTGTTTATTTTACAAAAGCAAAGCAAGAAAAAGTTTTAATAACAAATTATTTATTCAATACAAGTTTCATATCTATTCTTCTCAGGAGTAACCAATCATTTTTGATAATTAATTAGTAATGTTTTTTAAAATTGACAATTACTCTGTCTTTTTCGTCAGATTAAGATATTTTGTGGAATATGAAAATACTATTCCCATTGTTGTTTTATATTAAACTAATTCTAGCTGAGTGACCAGCAAACATGAATATATATTAAGTAAACCGACTAACAATTTAAAACATTGCACACTTTTATTAATGCGAAATAATTTGACAAAATATGACAATAATTATGAAATTAATATGAATAAATAAACAGTGCCTTCACCAATATAAGAATATGTTCTTGTATCAAAACAGATTATGATTCAAATCCAAAAGTCTATGCTTATATACTAAATAAAGTTCACTATACCTTTCCCTGATCTTGAGCTCATACCTTCAAAGAGCCCTTTAGAACGTTTATAAAATATATAAGATTAAGTATGATATGTTTCAGTTCTAATTGGCTAGATTACCTCTAGGCATCGAGATCCTGGAATGTCAGTCCATTGATGATGTCCTTTGCTGCAGTGAGAAGTTCTGGGAAAAAAACAGTCAACACAGCAGTAGCACAGAGAGCACACTATGCAGAGATATCCAAAACACAACCACAGCAAAGACCACACAAGATAAAAAAGACACCACAAGTTTCCTGCCTGCTTTTATATTCTCTTCATTAATAGTCACGTTTGTGTCTCTTCTGGAGTATTGTTTTTACATGTATTTTTTGGGTGAGGAATTCAGATTTAATTTGATCAATTACTTCTATTTGATTAATCTACTTCAGTACAAAGCACATCCTTTTATTTGTTTAATTTTATTAAACAAAATAGTTACTCTAATTCATTATCAGCTTTCAATATTACAATTTGTATCAGCCACATTCCTTTCACTTTTGGGATATCAGCTATCTTTTAACTAAAAGCTTAAACCTTTATCTATACTAATTTTAGACTATATTATTTAATTTAAATATTCTTTATTTCATTTTATATATATTTTAACTCTCTATATATTTTACTCTATTTTTTAGCCATTAAATAAAAACTATTCTCTCTATATATAACAATTAGTTTTCATTTATTTTATTTACTTTGTTCTACTTTACAATTAATGAAAATAACTCCAAATTCACAACTCAACCAGGCTAGTCAAAAAAATAATTTCTAAAACAGTGGTCTTCAATCCTTGGTCCATGGACCAGTGCCGATCCACAGAAGTTTTCTGCCGGTCCGTGCTAGACTGGCAGGAAAGTTTGTAATAACAAAATAATAAGATTTTAAACTTTTAATTAATATAAATAATTTTATTTATTTTTTCATCGCAATTGCTTAAATAAAATTAATTATAAATCAAAATTTTATTTAAATTATTAGATAATACTATAATTACTAAATAATAAAAGAAATTTATAAACAAAGCAAAACTCTCCATACAGTATTGCCACCCTGTGCCAACCAGAGTAATCAATGAATGCCAGAAGGCTTGTGCATAAAATCCCTAACTAATGCCTACTCATCCAATATCCCCAGACTAGTTTCTGGCTTGTGGCCATCATCAGTTGCTTAAAAAGAATTTATCTGAAAATGCAATCTTTAAAAAACAAAGCATCAATCTCGTGATAATTGCATCACTCCTTACAAGTCTATACCTAGTAAGCATTTCTGTATTGCATCAGCTCACTTATTGGTCACATATAGTAACATTTTTTATTGCATTTGTATCGTCTTTTTATTTCGTGTGACATTTTTTTGAAATTGTAAACTTCACAAAATGAAGACAGATCATTGATGATGATTTCTCTTCATCGAGAACGTAGATCTATTATCTTTTTTTTTTTTTTAGCAAAATGACACCTTTATAATGATTGTTTTATTTCTATGTGACACTTTACTAAAACAACTTTTTGTTCTGTTTCTTTTTTTTAATTGGGTAAAAATGAGATTAAATAAATAACAGATTCAAAATTAAAAAAAAATAGTTTTTTATTATACAAACTCCATATATATATATATAACTTCATCTTGTATATTTAACATTAAATACAGATATTATGTTTATCATAATCATTGTCATGTAATTACACTAGCTGTGATATTTTCCAACATCCAGGTTCTTCCATGTTTTAACAATGAAATAATAAATATAGCAATGTAAGCACATTAATGAGAATGTACTGTTTTCTGTAGCAGTATGACTGCACAACTCAAGAAAGTGTTCAGCATGTGAAGGTGAGCAACACCATTACAGTACACAGTAACTAGTGAGTTGTTTTGGTTAGTTATAACAATTATGCTAATCTAAGCAGTTTAAATCTTTAAGAAAATTTATATGTAGACTTCTGCCGGTCCACGAAATCTTATACTTATTTTTTCTGGTCCATGAAATCTTATCCTTATTTTTGATGGTCTGCAGGTGTAAAAAGATTGAAGACTACTGCTCTAAAATACTACTAATGGTTTCACTGCCACAAGCAGACTTCTCATATGTAAAGAAGTGCAAAATATTATATTTATGCTAAACTTTACTCAGCAGTAAAACCATTGATAGTGTTTTAGAGTTGTTTTTTTTTTTTTGGCTAGTCTGGTTGAGTTGTGAATTTGGGGTAATTTTGATTATTTATTGACTAGTTTAGTTTTATGCTTTTAATGTTTACAATATAATGTATCTTTAATACATATCCTATATCAAGCATTTATATATATTTTTTTACTGAGAGGACAAATAGAGACCATGCTTAAAATTAGTAAATGGTTAAGCAGATACATTATAAACAGAGCAAAACTCTCCATACAGTATTGCCACCTGTGCTAAACAGAGTAATCAATGGATGCCAGAAGGCTTGTGCATAAAATCCCTATCTAATGCCTACTCATCCTGTTTAGCACAGGTGGCAATACTGTATGGAGAGTTTTGCTCTGTTTATCAACAATTAATGTGCTAGTATAGGAAATGTGATCAGATACATTATATTAGTTGCTACACTATTTTTCACCCATTCTTTATAGATAAAATTTTTTTTCTCATTATTAATCCAGCTTGTAGAAAATTGTTGAAGATGCATTTCAGTCTAAAATTGACTATTAAATATCTTAAGTTTATTCTATCTTATGTAACTGTGATTATGTTTCAATTTTTTCTATTCATTTTTTTTTTATCTTAGAGACTTTAAGCAAAATTATGTTCATTTTCTAATAAAATCATATTAGCCAAGTTTCATAGTAATTTAATAGAACTTTATCTTCATGAATCTCATTTACAGTATATTTTAGTTATGCCATTTATTTTTTCTATCAATTTTAGCATCTAAAAGCATTGTAGATCATTTTCTTGTACTTTACAGTGATTTCTATATTTTTCTAATGTCACAAAAAAAAAGGCTTAAAATTCTTATTCAATTCTTCTGCTTGTCATTATTGGCATTCTAGTATTTATTTCATGGCTTTGCCACTGTTTAGACACAATTTTCATTCTTATCCAAATTTGTTGAATTGTCATTATTATCCAAGTTTGTTGAACTTTCATTAATAAGTTAACAGCTCTAATTCTTTAAAAATATTCTATCTTGAAATATTATTCAATCATCATTATAAGGAATAAAAAATGATAGAGGAAACTTTAATATTTTATGAAGAAATAGACATGGAAAGCCTGTTTGATGACCAAAATGAAATTATTTTCATTTTGTCTATAATATTAATACTGTTCAAAGTATAACTGATTACAAGTTATTCAGTTATAAGAGTTTAAATATTTTGGGCATAATGTGGCATTACATGCTTCATTTTGGCAAAATTTTTTTAAACAAAATCTTGAAAAAACAAATAAGCAAACAATACTTAATATGAAGAAAAACATGCTAAATTATGCAAAAATAATCATAATCAAATGATACCAGAGTTTTTTTAATTTTTTTATTATTAGTAATTTATTTAAACAATCATTAAATGGAAAGGATTTTCACCTTTTATGTACTGTACTGATTTATATAAATTCAATGATGCTGGGTTGAGTACAGAAAAACTCTCAAACACAAACACAAGATAGAGACTTTATAAAGATAAGAGTGACTGACTTATCTTTAACCTAAATTCTGATTTATATTGGCCAATTTGAAGCATCTTAGTTTGAGGGAGTGAATATATTACTCAGTTCACTTTTACATCCATTAGTTTCTTTCATTTACTACGAGTCAATTTTTAAGATTTCATTTATATTAAAATGTGAAAGAAACTAATAAATGTAAAAGTGAACAGAGTAATATCTTCATTCTCTCAGATCAAGATGCTTTGGATTGCTTTATATAAAGCAGAATTTAGGTTAATGATAAGATGGCTGCTCTTTATAAAGTCTCTACCTTTTGTTTGTGTTTGAGAGTTTTCTTGTATTCAACTTAGCATCATTAAGTTTATATAAATTAGTACAGTGCATATGTTGTGCTGCTGCTGCTACTACTGCTACTACTACGGCTACTACTACTACGACGACTACTACGATGACTATTACTACTACTTATTTCTAATTCTTTTATCCTTACATATTTTTCCTCTCCCCATTTATATATTTATTATCCAACATCTTTATTATATTTTTTCTTTTCCTATTCACTATTCTATATTTATAATATTCTTAAATGTTTTATTAATTGTTCTAATAATTTTATTTATTCCTTTAACTATTTTATTATTATTAGTTTTAATTCCTATATATTTCTTTTTATTATCCTTCTTTTTTATATTCTTTCTCTTTATATTTGTCTTCTATCCTTTCTATATTCTTTCTTATTACCTTTTCCGGATAATCATTCATTTTAAATATTTCAATTATCATCCCTATCTCTTTATCACATTCCTCCTTATTATTACAATAATTATTCATCCTATACACCTTTGAACTTTTGAAAATTAATAATTTTGACAATTGATAAATTTTTATAAAATATGAAATGTATTATGTAATGGTTGTATTGTTATACGTATTTAAATTTTGTAGATCTGATGAAGACCGCAAGGTACAGTCGAAACTGTAATAATAATAAAAAAAAGTTTTTGCTAAAAAAAGTGTAAGAAGAATTATTTGAATTGCAATATTATTTTAAAATTTATACCAATCTCAACTAATATGTCCAACATTTTCAATTAATTCAGTTAAAAAGTATTTAAACAATTTTGTTTCCATTAATAAATTAAAATCTTATAAATATTTTAAATTAGCTCTTAACATTGCTCATATGAAATGAGTTATCTCATCTTAACTTGTACAACTTCATCTGCCATCCTTGTATTACAACCAAGTGCAAATCTTCCTATTTATTTCTGAATCTTATCCAAAACTATCAGTGAATCAAATCCACAAACAGTATTTTCTATAAGAGTCTCTTTTCCATATCTACTATAATCAAGTATGCCAACTTCTTAGCCTAATTGTTTCCATAAAATATGCATTGCATAATTTAAACAATTTTAATTCCTAAAGATATACATTGTAACATGTCTTCAATGCAGTATTTTCTCATTCTTTATACATTTTTAACTTATAATACTTAATTATCAATATTTTTGATTTTACTTTATTAAATTTAATAATCATCTTTTCTGTATACATATCTTACAAAACGTATTAATTATTTTATTATTAAGAAAAAAAAAGTTGAATAAATATGTTAAGCCTTAGATGTTTCTTATCCATAAGTGATAAAAGATTTAATCTTACTTGAGACCTATCTCATTTATTATCTTATCTGATTTATAATCTCCCAACAAGAATATATGCTATATATATTTAATAATTTTAAATATGCTCTTGGGGTTATTCATAAGAAATGAAGGATGTTGCCTTGACTACAGGTTGAGATAGCTGATAGGTTAAGAGTTGATTGCTATCTTCATCCATATATTTTGTTCAGAGATATATCTTTCCATTTCTTTTGTTATGTTACCCAAAGGAATAATTTTTATGTTTGTTCATCCATACTTTATTTATTAGTAATAAAATATTAGAAAAGTTTTATATGAATAACTGATATTGTTAGAAAACTTGATATATACTACCATTTTTACCATCAGTTTTCAGTTATTTGATTAGGTTTTAAAAGTGATACCGAAAAATAAAAAATGACTCATATTAATTTTCTACATTAATATTATACACATAATGAAACGTTTATATTTTTATAGTTATTAAAAATTAGAAAGTTGAATAGAACTTACTAATTCTAATTTGCAAAGAATCCTCGTAGCATTCTTTATGGTATTCCACATCAAAATAAAAAAACTGAAGGTGTACTGAAGAAGAACCATGCTCCGTACTATCAATAAACCACACACAATGCATGTTGGAAAAAATAAAATCATTGTCAAAATTTGGAGAATGAAAACTTCCATTTGGTGAAGTTAAAAGACCACCACAGACTGCAAATAATAATAATACAATAAAAATTAAAATATGAAAAAAAGAATGTATGTATATACATAAGCACATACACATATTAATTAACTTCATTACTTTAGATGCCTAATAATATCATTTAACAAATCAGTTTTAGATGATTATCAAAATTTTACTGAAACATAAGATATATGCATTTCTACAAACTTAATATATAGGCTAAGTAAAAAAGGAAAGAAAGTCATTCTTCATGTGTAGATATAGCTTTATTATATACATATAGCCCAGTTTATTAATAATATAACAGAAAAAGTATACTTTAATTCATGTAAAAGAAATTTTGTATAACAGTAATTCATTAAATTTGTATTGCACAATTTATTATATAAATGTGTTCAATATATTTTAACAATGAACAAAATATATGGTTATAAAAAAAGACAAATTAATAAATTGTGTTATAAAAATTAATTTCTGAAAATTTGAAACCAAGAATTGGATTTAAATTAGAATCAAAAATATCTTTTAATGTTTGGACATTAAGAAAAACCTTTGGAAAATTGTAAAATAAGCTAGGCTAATTGTATGAAATAAAAGAGCAAGCTAGAAAAAGACAAAAAAGTTAGCCTAATTATTTATTAGCCATTATTTCTAAAGATTCATCTAGATATCAAATTTTACTTTATTAACAATAAATAGCGAGAAAAAGTTACAACAGCTATCAATTTGTTTTGATCATGAGAAATACTAATTTGCATTGCAAATAGAATCTTCATTATAATTCTCCTACAGCTATAAATAAAATTATATGTAAACAAAGAGAGTAAATTGAACTATGTTTAATTTAAAGTTTTAACAAAATTATTTATAAAATGTGTGATATTTAGGATGAATTTCTGAGTGAAACCATTACTTTGATTGTGAGAGGCTATCGTGATATGTGATTTTTAAAGGAAGTAAATTTGCAGCTGAAATAACCTATCAAAAGCCCTATGGGTATTAGAAACTACGTGTTATCTGTTCTATGTGATAATAAACAATCATAACTGAAATTCAGGAAACATATTATAACAAAAAGTGATCCACTATTGCCTACTAAATTTGTAGAATGAATTACAATGCATAAGCAGTAAAGAACTACCATTTAAAATATTAGTCTTACTAATGTAAACCAAGCAAGGGATAATAGGTGCACCAAAATTATTGAAAAGTAAACAAGTAAAAAATATTTTATTATAAAAATAAAACTATAGGATATTTTTTAAATTATGAATATATGTATATGTATTATCCCCTGCCCATCTCCATTAAACAAAGTTTTCTGATAATGAATGAAATATGGGTATTTTAATAAGTTATGAATTTAATTTACAGAGAGGAAATAAATAAAAAGATAAATAGCTGGAATCAGATTAATTGAATTGTTGTAATATAAAATATTTAATTAAAATGTATTGTGTATCATAAATTTACAGAGGCAAGATTAAACTGATAATACACACACCACCCAGACCCCCCCCCCCATTAAACTCAATTATTCCAGAAATCAAAAGAACTGAAAGTATATAAACTGTGGAAAAAAACAACATGTGCTCTTCTTTTTGCTGTATTCGAGGCACCTGTGTCACAAGACTGAAGCAGCAGAAGAAACCAGCAGGGGACATCTTATTCCCAGGGTATTGGCCTCTGAAGGTTAATAAGCTGACTAGGATCACAACAGATTATTGTGATATTATTATTATTTTTGTAATATTTTAAGTATAAGAAATATTGTAGATAAAAATATTGATAAGAATACTCCAAAAGTTTAATTTAAAAGAATTAATTAATGAGCATGAAAACTTTTAGGAATGTAATTGATTAGTTATATAATTAAAAGGTTTCAACAGATTTAATGAAAAGAATGAAAACGCAAATGTTGAATGGATTAGTAAAGATAAAATCTTCATGGAAATAGTAGATCAGGAAAGTGCAATTAAGTAGATGTTTCGCAAAGAAAGTTTAAGTAATGGAAATTGTGGATAAGAGAACAATTAAACTGAAAACTATAAAAACTCATGATAGTAAAGTGCCTTTTGCTTTTTTCCCACTTTGTGTTGGTGTACTTTTTGTGTGCAACAAGTATTGTCAGTAACCAGTCAACATCTGTGAGAGAATAAACACAGATGCTTTGGAATCTGAAGGTATAAAAATCCGAATAGATTTAAAACAGATTCTGATCTTATTTTCTTTTGTAAACCTAAAGAACTCTTAGGAATTAATTTAGGGAACTGTTATTTATTTAGCCTAGTTGTAAAAGAATCTATGCATTAAATGAGAGTAATTGCCAGACGATATTTAAAGAGTATTTAAGAACTCCAGGAGCATTTATTATTATTAGGTGTATATATTATTTATAATTGAGCTTGTATATATTATAGTTTTGTATTATAGAACTTGTAATAAATATTTTAGTCTAAATTTACTTTTAGTTATTAATTAATTGTGGTTTGCCTTACACAAGTTGTGGGTAAATACACAACAAAATGGCACAGTCAAAATTCGACCCAGATATAGAAAGTATAATCAGGATTAGAATTTTCAAGCAATAGTACAGATATGTAGTTTGATTGATAGGTAAAATGTCAATAGGTCAAGATATTATTTCTGAATTTAATGTAGAAAATGCAATGGAATCGCCATTGTATGAGACTCAACTAGAAATTTTTTTAACACTTAATGGAATAAGTGATAGAAAGGTAGCAGCCTTGTTGTGTTTGGCAGGTAGGAACTTAATTGAAATAGTTAATAAGTTATTAGATGGACCTATAACAGAGGTAGTAAGTTACAAGATGATAGTTAATAAGTTAACAGAGTATTTTAGTCTGGATCCATCTAAGTATATCATAAGATTGGCATAGCATTATGACAGTTAGTAAAAAACTGTCAATATGAGGAATTTGGTGAACAAGTTTTGTTGGGCCAATTGCTATGGAGAAAGTCAGATAAAAAGTTAAGACAAACCTTACTGACTAAAACTGAGTTGTATTATGAATTAGTGATCAAAAAAGAAACCATGTATAAGTTAATTATTGAGCAAGCTCTCGTTTTTAGAAGTAAATTAGATGAGGAGGGTGGAATGGCAGTTTATAAAATGAATAAAAGTAGGCCACAGAAAAATGATAAATCAAGTAGTGAACCAATATCTTTAGGGAAATGTTTTTGCTGTAGAAAAACAGGTTATTTCACTAAGAATTGTAAATGGCATAGAAAAAGCTCTTTTAATTGTGGCAACAGAGGGCATTTAGCAACAGTTTGCAAAAAAACCCAAGCCAAAAGATAAAAGTGAAATAACCAAATGGAGGGGAGGTAAGCAATTCAAAGTTAATATTAATAAGAGTATGATTTTACACTGGCAAAATCAATATATGCTAACACTTAAAATATGTAGCACAAAATTTGAAATGGAGATTGATAATGACTTGGGTATTTTATTGGTGTCTGAAAGAGAATGGAAGGAAATATCAAAAGGTCATAAGAATGTGGAAATTAAAAAGTCTGAGATATGTAAGTGGAAACTCGCTAACATTAGTTGACATGACAGAAGTTCCAATTTCATATAGAAATAAAGTATGCTATTTGCCTATTTATATTGTTAAGGAACAAATAACTCCATTAATCAGTAGAGAGTGGTTTAAGGAGTTAGGTATGAATTGTTAAAAATATTTCCATGGAACAGGAAATGTTGAATAGGTATTTTCTGAGGAGTTAAGTTCAATAAAAGCAAACCTGATTGATGTATAATTAAATGAAAATGCACTGCCTGTTGTCTGTAAGCCATGGAAATTCCATTTGTGCAGAGAAAAGGTCAAGGAGAAGTTAAAAATATTGGTAGCTAGAGGCTTGTTAATCACTGTAGAAGTGACAAAATGGGCCATGCTCATAATGGTGATAACTAAACTTGTCGGGCAAATCAGAATGTATGAAGATTATAGGGTGATACTGAATAAATATCTTAATAAAAGTGCACATCCCTTACCAAGTTTTAGCGAGTTTGTTGAATGCAAATTTTTTTGTCAAATTGGACATTAACTCTGTTATCATCAGATTAAAGTTATTGATAAATCAGCAAGAATATTGATGCTAACTACACCATTTGGGATGTTCATATGTAATGGTTTACCATTCAAAATTGCTACAGCACTGAATATTTTTCAGACCAAGGTAAAATTCAATGTTACAAGAGTTGAAAGGTGTAATGCCTTTTTATGACATCTTGATAACAGTGACATCTAGTGAATTGTTAAGAGATAGAATTTGAAAGTTTGTGATAAATTAAGTCAGCTAGGTGTTAGGTTAATCCAGAAAAAGTGTGTATGAAAGACACAAGAATTAGTTTCTGGGTCACAGCATTTCAGATAAATGAAAATGTCCTTTGATGGACAAAGTCAGGGCTGTTAGAAAAGCTGAAAGACCTAAGAATGAAAAGCAGCTTCAGGCATTTTTAAAGCTACTAAATTTTCTTTCAAGCCATTTTTAAAGAATAAGGCAATGGTGGCAAAACTGTTGTATGAGTTATTGTGCAAAGGGCAAAGTTGGGTTTGGTCTGAAACTCAAGACAGGGCTTCTGGAAAAAATGAAAGATCTTTTATCATCTGATATGTTGTTTGTATATTTTGACAGTGAATGTTAAGTTAGAATTACTACTGATACATCAGACTGGGGGTATGAGCTGTGTTAGCTCACCTTATAGATAATAATGACCATCCTGTAGCTTATGTGTCCAGAACATTGTCAAAAGCTAAGCATAATTAGTCAAATTAACAAAGAAGCTCTTGCGATCATTTTCACAGTGAAAAAATATCATTAGTTTGTTTTTGGGTATAGTTTTGAAAATTATTACTAATCATAAGCCTTTGTTGGAAATTTTTGGAAATCATCATGCAGCAACTGAACATTTAAGACTGTATATGTTACAATGGCAGAATGTGTTAGCTGCATATGATTATTCATTAAAATATAAACAGGGAAAGAAATCTTGCATGCAGATGCATTGTCAAGGTTCCCAGATAGTCAAGAGACATGCAATAGTGAGTTTGAAGTTAATTATATTGACAACATGAACTCATAAGTGTTAAATAGTAATACAGTTCAAAAGTGGACCAGAGAAGAAAAAAGTATGATATTCTTATTAACTGGATTAAGGGCTGGCCTAAAATTAGATCTAGTTATGTGGCAATGGGGTTTTGGACTAATAGAGAGTAGTTATCTGTTTTTAGGGAGGTTATAGTAATGGGGGATAGTCATAATACCTACAGGGAGATAGTTTATATTGATCATGTAGGAACAGTGAATGGACCGATGCTGCTGATAATGACGTGTTCTCAAGATGGATAGAAGGCAATATTGTGAAAGATACTAGTGCCCTAGAAATAATTAAGTGTTTACAGATGCTATGCTTGATTCATGGTTTTCCATAAGTGGTTGTATCAGATAACAGAACAAATTTTACTGGAGAAGAATTACGATAGTTTTTTTAGTACCTGTGGGATTCATCACATGTAAACTCTTCCATATCATCCTCAGGCAAATGGATTAGCCAAGAATGTGGTGTAGCAAGTAAAGAGAACTTGAAAAAAAATTAACATAAAAATGCAAGATGCTTTACAGACATTTATGCCATATCAACATTTAATGCCATCTACAATGACAGGAAAATCTCTGGCTGAATTAATGTGTGGATGAAAACTAAGAACTAAATTGATAGTTTTGCATCTTAATGAAAAGATTTGTGTTCAAAATGTGAAGCCATGTAAACCTTTTAGAGTTGAGGAACCTGTATGGATGAGAGATATTATATGTAAAAATGGATCAAGGAAACAATTAACAAAATATTGTCAAATCAAATATACGTAGTTGTGGAATTAATGGTTTAAAATACAGACACCATATGAATCATGTAAAGAAAGAGAGCCAGTGAATTTGCAGCTGAAAATATGGCAAGATGCAAATATGCAGGTGGGGGGGGGAGTATTGAAAGAAGCAACATGGGAAGAAAGTCAGAAGATAACCAGTTAATAGAGGAAAACAATGAAGAAATTTCAGAAGAAATTCATGTGGAGCCAGTAATAAAGAAATCACCCAGACCTGTTCACATAATAAGAAAAAACAAGAATGATTAAAAGATTATGCTTGAGAAGAAATTGCAACTTCTGCAGTAAGGGGAAGAATTGTAGTATTTTAAGTGCAAGAAATCTTAGATAAAAAGATCAATAAGAATAACCAGAAATTTAAGTTAAAAGACTGTAATTGATTAGTTATGTAATTAAAAGGTTTCAATAGACTTAATGAAAAGAATGGAAATGCAAATGTTGAAAGGATGAGTAAAGATAAAATAATAATTTAATATATCCAGCACACAGTTCTTCTTTTCAAAATAGTTCATATATATCTAATATAGAAATAAAACAAACTAACTCCTTCTTTTTAAAACTTGATTTATTATGACTATAATCATGAAAAAGAAATCCGACGTTTCGACTATTTTTTATAGTCTTTTTCAAGGCACACTAAAATAAAATATATATACACAATAAATATCACATATTCCTTGAAAAAGACTATAAAAAATAGTCAAAACGTCAGATTTCTTTTTCATGATTATAGTCATAATAAATCAAGTTTTAAAAAGGAGTTAGTTTTATTTCTATATAAAGATAAAATCTTAACAGAAATAGTAGATCAGGAAAGTGCAATTAACTAAATGTTTTGCAAAGTAAGTTTAAGAAATGGAAATATTGTGGATAAGAGAACAAATAAACTGAAAACTATAAAAACTCGGGATAGTAAAGTGTCTTTTGGTCTTTTTCCTACTTTGTGTTGGTGAAGTTTTTGTGTGCAACAAGTATTGTCAGTAAACAGTCAATGTTTGCAAACAAATAAACCAAGAAATTTCGGAATCTGAAGGTATAAAAATCAGACTAAATTTAATGCAGATTGTTCTGATCTTATTTTGTTTTTTATAAGCCTAAAGGGCTCTTAGGTATTAATTTGTGGAACTGTTATTTATTTAGTCTAGTTGTAAAAGAGTCCATGCATTAAATGAGACAGTAATTGTCAGATTATATTTAAAGAGTGTTTAAGAACTCCGGGAGCATTTATTATTATTATTATGTGTATATATTATTTATAATTGGACTTGCATATATTCTAGTTTTGTGTTGTAATAAATCTTTGTCTAAATTTAGCTTTAGTTATTAGTTAATTGTGGTTTGCCTTATGCAAGTTGTGGCTAAATACACAACAATTTTAGCTGTTTTAAGGGCTGCCAGGTTTAAAGAAGAGTGATGATGGTAAAGGTAAATGTACTACCTTTATTATATTAATATTAGTGAACAGACTTAGTAAAGAAAATACTTATTCTTAATTAGCTGTAGTCGGGTTATATACATTAGAATAGTGTTTAATTTATGTATCTATATATATTATACCTGTATATATTAAGTATATTAAATTATATAATTGAACTTATGAATGCTGTGTTCTTTGTGTCTTCAAAAAATAATATTCTGTATTAAATTTGTTATTTTTACTCTGGGGATTAATGAACTAAGACATAGAAAAACTTGTCTCAATCATTTTGTTCAAACATAGCATAAAAAGATAATTAACAGTTTGAATGTTTAAATTAGTTTTGAAGGGTTAAAAATATTATTTGGGCAAACTTGTATTGCCAAGGTCATTGTGGGCAATGCTACTGAATGGCCATTGTACTGAACTCAAGTCAAAAATCTTTTCACACTAAACAGAATAGAGGTCAATAAAGAGAAAGTTGCAACACTTATATTTTTCTGCTAAAAGATTATTGAGATAATTAATTTTTATGACCCTTTCATAACAGATAACATACCATATGAGGATTATTAAAAAAATTAAATGAATATTTTATCCCTCATCCATCCCGCCATATAGCACACTTATATTTAAAAAATAGAAAATAGTCTAAGGGTAAAACTATAAAAGAAAATAATTCAGCCTTGAAGGAGCAAGCAAAAGATTGCTGGTATGGGTAGCTTATTGAAGAAATACTTATTGATCAATTACTCTGGGCCATGTCTGATAAAAGGCTCAAACAACAGTTGTTAACAGAGACTGACCTAATGTATGAAATTTCTATAAAGAAATGAATAGTTTGAGATAATTTTAGAACAGATTCATGCTTCTAAACCTACACCTGAAGATAATATTAATATGCAAGTTTTTAAAAGGAATAAAAATGTATTAATCTAAAAAAATCTAAATGTAAAAACAGTTGTAAAGTTACATGCTTCTGCTGTGGAAAAATAGATGATAAAGCAAAAGATTGCAAGTGGAATCAGGAAACATTTTAAATGTGGAAGTAAGGAGCATTTAGAACATGTATGTAGAAAATTTGGAAATGAGGAGAGCCAAGAGAAAACTCACAGGTCACCCTTTAATATTCACATTGTAAAAAAACATGGGAAGTTGAGAGATCACAGAAATTCATCATGAAATTGAAAATTTGCAGAAAATAAATTACAATGGAGATAGTGGCTCATGAATATCTATAAAGATATTGAGAAAGATTGGAGCACACTATGAACTGCTAATTCTAACATTAAAATATAAAAACAGAGAGTTAAGGCTCAAGTTGTGAGCAGAAATGTGCTGAATTTACTGGGGTGAGTAAACTCATCAATTAGATACCATGAGAAAATAATTAAATTACTGCTGTATCTAGTAAAAGGAAAATTAGCTCTATAATAGAAAGAGAATAGTTCTGTGCAATAGAATCCAAGTTAGTATAGTTAAAAAAATTTCCCTCAAACAGCAAATTAAAAAAAAATATCCAGATTTATTTAGTGAGGAATTGGGTATAATATCAACAAGCTCAGTAGAGATTGATTTAGTTGAAAATGCATATCCAATTGTGTGTAAATTGTAAAAAATCCCATTTACGCAGAAAACAAGTCAAGAAAATTTAAGGATCAGACAATAAAAGCATATTGATGCCAGTAGAAACATTAGATTAGATTATTCCTACAGTCATAACAACAAAAACAAATGGTCAAATACAAAGATGTGGGAATTATAGGATAACAGTAAATAAATACGTATTTAAATAAGGGGTATATCCAGTACCTAATGTAAAAGAGATATTGACTAGTCTGCAAAATGCATCATGCAATACTGGATCTAAATTCTGCTTTTCACCAAATACCAGTGATGACAAATCAGCAGAAATATTAACCCTAACAACTCCTGTTTAATTATTTAAATGCAATCAACTACTATTTGATATTTCAAAGGCATTGAATATATATCAAACAAAAATTAATGCTTTATTACAGGGATTAGATGGTATAATACCTTACTTTGATAACATACTAGTAACAACATGCTTGGAAGAGGTGCTTTATCAAAGACTGCTTAAGTTATGTGAAAAATTCAGAAATTTGGAGTCAAATTAAATGCACAGAAAAATTTGTGGAATATGAAGGCTGGAGAAATTAAAAGCCATGGAAAATGGACTAAACCAAGAAATCTTGAAGAACTCCAGGCATTTGTGGGTTTGATAAACTATTTCAAAACTTATCTACAGATTAAGACCAAAGTATTGAATTCTTTGTGAATTATTAAAGAAAAATCAAAACTGATGAAGGTTAAAAATACAAGGAAGCTTTTATATGAATTAAAGCGCTGATGTCCACAGACAAATTACAGGTTCATTTTAATAATAATCTCAAAGTGTGCTTAACAGTTGCTTCAGAATGGGGTGTGGGGGCAGCTTTATATCATCCATGTTATAATGACACACAATCCATAGCTTATACATCAAGTACCCTTTCTAAAGCTGAGAAACTATAGCCAGATGGACAAAGAGGCCTTGGCTATTATATTCAGCTTAAAGAATTTCACCAATATATATTTGGTGGATCTTTTCACATAGCAACCAATCACAAGCCTTTATTGGGAATATTAGTGAATGATAAGCTAGTGCCTGACCATTTGTGTGCATATATGTTATGGTGGGAAAATATATTGGCATCATATGATTACCAACTGTCATATAACAAAGGGAAAGAGATTCTATATGTCAATGCTTTGTCTAGAAATCCATACAAAGATGAAACACAGAGTAATTGAGATAAAAATTAATTATATAGATGTCTTACAGTGAGACATTTAAACAGCAATATAGTGACAAAATAAACATGGGATGATAAAGAGTACCAGCTGCTAATATGCTGGATTAGAAATGGGTGGCTCTTAAGAAACCACAACACATTGTGCCTATTTTTTGGACAAATCATGACAAGTTATCAGTTAGTAAAGGTTGTGTGCTGCTGGGTGATATGGTAGTAATATCTACAGAAGGTACTAGAGAAAGAGTTTTTAAGATTATTGGACAAAGGTCATCCAGAAATTGTGCACACAGAAACTTTAATGTGTAAGTACATATGGTGGCCAAATATAACTATAAATATTGTGAAACACATTAAGAAATGCACAACTTGTCAGTCCAAAATGAGTACAAAGTGTAAAAAGTATACACCATGGTCTAAAGCAATTAATCCATGGCAGAGACTTCACATTGCCAATGCAGGTCCAATCAATCGAAAAATACTTTCCATACTCATAGATGTATATTCTAAATAGGTGAAGTATTGTATCATGAAATATACAAGTGCCATGAAACCATACAAAGTTTAAATGCAGTTTTTTCATGCCACAGATTATCAGAAATAATTGTTTCCAATAATGGCATTGGATTTATAGTTCAAGCAATAAAAGATTTTTTCAAAAATAAAGAAATCAAACATTCCTGTGCACTCCTGTGCCATCTTGAATCAGAGATAGATTAAACTGATAATATACCCACAACTTGGATTTCCCCCAATAAGCTCTATTACTCCAGAAAACCGAAAGGACTGAAAGTATATAAATTGTGGAAAAAAGCAACACATGCTCTTTTTATAAATTTTTAAGCAAATGCATCACAAAAGTGAAGCAGTGGAAGAAATTGGTGGGGGAACATCTTATTACCAGGATATTGGCTTCTGAAGGTCAATAAACCAACTAAAATCATAACAGATTACCCCAATCTTATTATTTTAAAAGCCTTAAGAATTGCTAGGCTTAAAAGGTGGTGATGATAATAAAGGCAAATGTATTGCCTTTAGTATACTAATATTAGGTGAATAGATTTAGTAAAAAAAAAAACATTCCTAATTAGCTGTGATTGGATTATATAAATTAGAATAATGTTTACTTCATTTATCTATATATATTATACTTCTACATATTAGTATGTGTATTAAATTTTATAAATTGAAATCTGAGTTGCTGTGCTCTTTGTGTCCTTAAAACATAATATTCCTTATTAAGGTTATTCTTATTCTGGGGATTAGTGAGCTAATACATAGCAATGGATACTTTAATAAATTTTGTCTGCTCTATTTAATATACTTGTTAATACTTATACAATTTATAATTTTTTTTAATAATACATGATGTCTAACATCTAAATTAGTGTGTAATTTAAATTATTATTTTTTGATTACAAAGTATTACTTGAGAAATATTTATGGTGATTGTTATATCTTTTAATAGAGAGGCAGTTATTTTTGTATGTTTAATATAAATAAATAAAAGTATTTATTATAAAATATTTTTTTATATCTATTTTTAAAAGCTTATTTTAATTCAGCTACAATAATTATAAATATTAACTTAATTATTTCTTTATTATCAATATCAAATATAATCGTTTTTTTAAATCCTATTATTTCTTTAAATAAGGTTTAAATTTTTGTCTTCTCTACTATCTATATATTCTTCATCTCCTCCCTCATATGCTAATTCAATTTTTTTTACCTCCTTCTGTATTTAACGTATTTTCAAAATTTCCTATTATTATTTCTCGTTTTATTATCTCTATTAGTTTTTTTCTAACTTATTCTCATTTTTTAACTTCTTCAATCTCATTTTTGTCATGTTTTTAAAAATACTTTTTATACTTTTCATTTATGAGACCTCTGTATTTTTTTTATAGCAACAGCATCAGATCTTCTCTTTCTTTCACACTAACTAAAGTATATGTATTTATAAATTCCTATTTTTCTAATTTTATTATGTTAATTTTCATAAATACATTACTATTAATTTTTTCATGATGGAATATAAGACTAAATATTCTTTCCTATTGTAAAACCTCATAGTTTTTAAATTTAACGTTATATTCTATTTAAAATTTCATTTACACTTATTTTACCACATATTTCTTTACATGCAATGTTTCAATTAGTTCAATGTAAAAGAGCTTAATTTGCTGATATTCCTATATATTTATGAAATTTTAATTTGATATATGATTTAAATAAGTAAAATTTTTTTTATAAATTATAGAACTACACGTACTCCAGTTTATTGAATATTGCAGAAAATTTTTGTGTTGATTTACTGAGATACTTATTAATAAGTAATTACTAGTGATCATATTATCATTAATTTACCTGCAGGTTGATCTGAACTATAAGTAGCACTAAACCCCATATTTCTTAGTGATCCACCACTTTTAAATAAAATTGTCATTGCACTGCCAGTGGATTCAATTGGGTCAGGAAGGGTTGTTCCACATAAGCGTTTAAGTAAAGGTCCATCTTGATTTAAGCTATTTATGATCTACAAATATGTCAAAATAATGCCAAAACTAATTAGTTATAAATGAGGTAGTAGATATTCAAAATATATAAACATATATACAAAAATTAACTTCTAACTTCAATCTTTATTTATTTATGAACTTTTTTTCTTCAGAAATCTCATGCAATCATGATTAATTAAGTGACTGGTGATGCTCACAGAATAAATAGAAAACTGTCACAACATTAACACAACTTAATTTTCATTATTGATGAAATGAGTTGTCATATATAGCAAGACGATGATTTATCTTTGCTACATTACTAGATTATAAAATATTTCACTTTCAGTTTATGACAGGATGATGATGATGATAATAATGATAATAATAATAATAATAATAATAATAAACATTACTCAATATAAATTTACATATTTGTACAGTATTTGCCTGAAACTAATTGGTACAAAATAACTAACTACTACAGAAAAACTATAAAATAATCAACTTATTATTTACCAAACTGTTTATTTTATTGAACAATTTAATAGATTTTATACAACTTAATATGTGTATATTATTATCTATGATTTAAACAACATAATACGCTATATGCAATTTATTTATTGTTCTTATACCTGAGCTGAATAGTGTTATATTATTCTCTATAAATTATCACTATATTCAAAGAAGAAAAATAGGGATTCATAATGAATCTTCATATCAATATAAAAACTTATTGCTAAAGCAATTCATTAAAATTTTATTCATGGTTATCAGATATTGTAAAAAGCCCTTAATTTGATTAATCAATTAACAAACTTAAAGATAACTTTTAAAGCAAAATTTTCACCATCATATGATGAGAATATTTTATTACATTGAGTTGCTATCATAAATGCAAGAACTTCTTATTTGGATATACCTATCAAGTGACCTTTTTTAATGAAAAAAATATTCTACTACATCATTTAAAAAATTAAATCAATAAGCTTAGAAAATTAAAACTAGTTCTATCTCTGCCAGAAAGTCTAGATACTCTTTCCAGTACAAACAATTCTTCTGTTTCCTATTTCACTTTTATATTTCATTCTTTTTTTATCCTTTTCTTTTCAGTCAAGTTAATACTGATCAGCTATCACAAGCATTTTATATCATTGGGTGTCTTCTTGCATTGACTGTGACAATGGGATTTTGTGTTTGTACAACCACATTCTTTAAGTAACAGTAGTTTTAATTGCATTAATAAAAAAAAACTTTTTATTCTTAGATTGAAAAAGAGTAATATATATATATAACTTGATACTAAAAGGAAATATGCCTATGTGTTTGAAAAGGATGGTTTTTAACAAATGTGTTTTACCAGTTCTGACTTATGGATCTGAGACTTGGACACTTAATAGAAGAGCAATACAGAGACTTCAAACCACTCAAAGGAGTATGGAGAGATGTATGTTGGGAGTAACAAGAAGAGATCGAAAACACAATGTATGGGTAAGACAACAAACAGGTGTTACTGACCTTATTGAAAAAATTAAAAGATTGAAATGGAGTTGGGCTGGACGTATTGTTAGAAGAGATGATAACAGATGGACAATTGAAATTTTAAACTGAATTCCAAGAGATGGTAAAATACCCAGAAAGAGACCACATGTGAGATAGATGGATGAAATAAGAAAATGTGCAGGGGTGTTGTGGAGAAGAGAAGCTAAAGATCGGAGAAGATGGATTAAACTTGGAGAGACCTTTATCCTGCAGTGGATTGATAATGGTTGATGATGATGATGATATATATAATACTGATCATTTAATCTTATGTATTGTACTTGTATAGTGATAATTACTGCCATATCAAGTCTTTTAATATAAGTTATTCTTCTTCTCTTAGATGTGTTTCCACTACTGCCAATACCACAAGACCTTTGTTTTTAATTGCTTTGTTTAATTGTAGACACTTTTCTGATCTCCTACTACCTTGCCTATTCAAATATTCAATTTTAGCAATTTCTTCTTTTCTTACTACCCTTTTATAAATTCTTATGACACTTTCTTCTCTATTACATTTGTAATTAGTTTGTTTATCATTAGTTTTACAGATCCATTCCCTCTCTGTTTCTTACACCCGGTCCATTCTTAACCTTCTTTTTGGTAATATTATAATTTAAAACTCTACCTTCCTTTCATTATAAGTTTCGTGAACTATATGTTTAGTAAATCAAACCCTCTAATGCTTCAGTTCCTTGCTTTGCTAAGTGTAATTTATCTTTACTATTGATGTGATGTGATACACTGCGACTTCTCTTTATATGAAGTCAGGAATCTCTCAGCAACTATGCTCAGAGAAACCTGTTAACCACTTTACCTTCCCTTTCCATTCTCCACCCGAAGTTTTCCCATTATCTGCTCCATCCCATTTCCACAACAAAATCTTTGTCAACTCCATGACCTTCATATCTAAATCCCTCTTATCTTTTCCCAAACCTAGCATAAAAACCAATAACTCACTTTCTGTATAATCTCTTTGTTCATATTTAATTTTCCATAACTTCATTATTTGTACCCTTTCTGGTTCCAAGCATTTACATTGAAGTAACAGATGCCTAATATTTTCTATGGCTTCCTTACATAACTTTCACACTAAATCACCCATATTTTTCCATTTACATGTATATTCCCTTGTTGCTAAAGATCCCATTTGAGCCTTAAACAATAAACTACTTTCCTTACTATTATTATAAATTAACTCACACCCAATGTTCCGTTTACTTCTGTATGTATTTAAACTCATTTTACTCTCCATACTAGTTCTCCATCTCTCTAACTCCCTATTCTTTATTAATGCATCTATTCTTCTATCCCACTCCTTACCACTATAACACTCAACAATCCTCCTAACACAATCATTCTACATTTTATACAAGTATACTGACAAAAATTCTTTATCCAAATCTTCTGCATACAACATTACCTTTCTCACCCATCTTGTTGCCTGCCCTTTACTTGTAACCCAATTAAATACTATTTTGGCTATTCTTTTATTATCCATAAACTACAATGTATCAAACATTTTCAATTTGCTTTTTGCATCCCTCATATTAAAACTTGACCATACCATTTCTCCTTGAATTGCCTCCTTTGCTGTCCACACCTCTGCATCTAATGCATGTCTTCCTACTTCCCTTTGTACTTCTTCTAAGTAATCTAATACCCCTTTACTAACACATAATGCATCATTGCCATATGTTAACACTGCTACTGCCACTCCCTTCCGTACAATGCTAGCTATATCATATTTATTTTATGAAAACACTGTTAATTTCTTTATCAATCCCTTTCTTTTCTTTGCCTCATTTATCAATTTTTTCTCCGATTCATCCAAGCAATTTTTATGATTACTCAAGATGAATCCCAAATAACTATATTTATTCACCACACTTAACTTTATATCCCCCAATAAGAAATCTTTGTCTTCTCTTTCTCCAGTATTCACAATCATTGTATTTGATTTTTCTTCACTAAATTTACTCCCCATATCTTTACCCACCCTTGCACATGTCCTCAACATCACTTCCATATCTTCTCTCCTTTCTGCACACAAAAAGACATCATCCACAAAAAAAACCCCGACAATGTATATACTCGCTTGCCACTTATTAACAATATCTCTATCCCTCTTCCTAGTCTTTCTATTGCTCTCTCCATTTCATTCAAATACAACAAAAACAAAACAGGTGACATAGGGCATCCTTGGCTTAATCCCTTCCCATTTTTAACTTTAACTGATTTTATATCCCCTAATTGATATGTATAGTAATTATTTTTATATAATTTCTTAATAACATCCACTAAAGCTTCATCCATTTCCCAGATTTGCTAAACTTATCCATAATCTATTTCTATTCTCTCTATCATATGCCTTCTCTATATCCATAAAACTCATACATAACTATCTACCTGAATTCCTACTCATATCCTTAAGTTGTGTAACTACAAACAAACTATCTCCTATATGCCTATCTCCTTGCATTTCCCACACTACATTATTTTCTTCCACCCATTTTGCAACTCTTCCAGCCACCATATATGAAAAAACTTTATATAAAACTGATGTTACTGCCATTGGTTTATAATTATTTAACTTTTCTATGATCCTTACTTTATTATCATGTTTTAATAAGATGACACAGAAGAGAGTTTTCATGTTTTAATAAGATGACACAGAAGAGAGTTTTTTCAGGTAGATGGAGTAATATGACTTTACTTTTGCTCTACACCCTAAATTTATTACCATCTCTGCTGCCTATTCATCTAAACCTCTTGCCATACCACTTCTCAATTTCTTCCCTGCCTCATTCAGTTCATTTTCTGTAAACCTAATATTCCCATTAGTATATGCATTCATATTTTCTATCCCTCTATCCTTCACATCTAACATCTTTTCTATATACATTACATAACTATTTAATATTCTCTCTCTATACAATTTGTTGTATATTTTTGGATGTTAAACATTACTTTAACATTATTTGAAATATCTTGAACTTGAGAATTATGATGATTTGCCATCACCCCAGGTTTACTCGACCACTCTTGATCACCCATCCCATTACAATATCAAACTTGTACATTCTTTTTATAAATTAGGCTAGCTATCAACCTTAATTTTAATGTAAAAAAGCTCAGTTTTAATGGTTTAAGAATAATGTACACAACATATTAATTCTTTTGATTTGAAAATAAAAAACAACTAGTGTTAAAAAAATCAATTTATTTAACGCGTACACACATATATACTCTTAGATTTAATCAAAAAGTTAGTTAAACAAATAGTATATAGTAAAGGTGCATTTCTCTACGAAGCATGATTCTGTGGTACTTGAAAGATTTATTTTAGATAGTCATCCCTACCCAATCTAGATAGCTATAAAATATTGTATTATGTCATTATTAATTGAAAGAAAAAAAAATTCTGAAAATCTAGACTAGCAAAGTAAATGCTATTAATATTTTAACTTTTGTCACAACATATGGTGGAATATTAACACTAACAATGAAAAAAAATCAACTTAGTACTTACCAAAATAAAATCTTGAAGACAGTCAGCTGTTTGATGAGTTATATTAAGTTCATTGAAAGTTAATATTACTCGCCGATCAATTGCAACTCGAATGAACCAAGTACAAACTCGATGTTGTGGATAAGGTTTAGGAAAATTTGGTGAAGTAATAGTACCAGAGGGTATATCCAGTTCTCCACCACAAACTAAAATAAAATACACTCTTATTTTTAGCACTCTAATTTAAAGATAAAGATTAAAAAGAACTGCAATCAATGAATAATAATATATATTTTCATTTTTTTAAAAAAATCATTATTAAATAAATTGGAATAAGGAGATTTCTAGGCAAAGTAATCTAAAGTAACAAAGTATTGAATCTAATGGAAATAAATTAATAATAAAATTAAAGAATGACATATCCAAAATTACAATTATAATAGACGAAATAATTATAACATAACTGATTTTATAACATAATTGATTTCATTAGAAATGGTACCAGGCAAAATCAAAAAATCTTTAGCATAATACAGCATCTCAGAAGAGCAATGAATATCAGTTTAGGGAGTGTGTTCAATATTATGAAATTAACATAGAAATTTTGATATATGATGTTCTTTCTGTTTACAATATTCAGTCTAATAAAAATGCATGCAAGTTTCCAACTTGCTGTCTTTTTAATGTATATAAATAACAAATTAGCCATTAGTAAAACTAAATTTAACCTAGAAAGTAGATCATACCCTACCACTTACATTATTATAATTATAAATTATGGCCAATCAGAGATTCAATTAATGACTGATTTATAATCATAATTCTTTAAGTAACTTTACATTAACTTTGGCCTTCAGAACACGTGAAGAATGTTTTTCTACATAAAACTTATTTTAGCTTGAAAGATAGTACACAATTGAAATACTGTTACTGCTTACACAAAGTAATCTCTATAAATGCTGATTTGTTTCTATTAAACATGAACTGATATCCAGAAGTAGAAAGGTTGTTATATGTTTTAGCAAATGATCATTTGACTTACTCTTCTTTTTATTGAACTTTCAGTTGATCTATATAATAACATTATTTTTTTCACCTCTTTCAATAAGATAATTAGCTTAAAGAGAATATTATTATGTTAGAATTAATCCCAGTAATGGTGATGATTTCAATATAGTGGACTCTTAGACGTATAGCTAAAAAATTCATCAGCATTGATTTACTCATAACTGAGAAGAGTTTTGTATGATGTGTCATCAATTGATAACAAAATTATTGTAAACAATTTGCTATGAATTAAACAAGGCAAAACACTCCATACAGTAGTGCCATCCTGCAGAGTAATCAATGGATGCCAGAAGGCTTGTGCGTAAAATCCCTATCTAGTGGCTACTCATCCAATATTCCCAAACCAGTTTCTGGCTTGTGGCCTTCATCAGTGAGGAGCCTTGGATCTGAGAGCACTGCACCTATATCCAAGGCTCCTCACTAATGAAGGCCGCAAGCCAGAAACTAGTCTGGGGATATTGGATGAGTATGCACTAGATAGGGATTTTACACACAAGCCTTCTGGCATCCATTGATTACTCTGGTTGGTACAGGGTGGCACTACTGTAGGGAGAGTTTTGCCTTGTTTAATAACAATTACGTACTAGTATGAGATGGTGATCATGTTATGTTTAGTAATTTGCTATGAAGTTATTTTATTGTCTGACAAGTCTTAGAATAGCCCATAATTCTGATACTGATTTTTGTAAGATTGCACACTGATCATTTATTAAAGTTACTCTATTATAATAATAGTAGCATAGGCTTTGTATATAAGCATAGTTGTATTATTGTTTTCCTGAAGATTTGTGATGGAGTTTTAGTTGTATTTTTATATTAGACTATTTCCATCATCTAATATGAGTATCGAATAATCTTTAAAATTTTTTAACTTTATTTAAATATTCCAAATACATTCAACTGTTAGTAATAATATATCAAAGTGGTTAGTATATGCTCAATGTTTCAAGAAGTATTATTCTTCCCTCTTTTTCAGGTGTTGCAGGCCTGACCAGTGATAGTACTAGGATGGGATTTGAACCTGGACACTTAAAGTCTTGAGTATTGAACCATCAAAAGAAAAATCAATTATTGGTACTGTAATGTACTCATACATTCCAAAAACAGCAGACAAATTAAGGAAATCTGCAATCAGCATAACATCAGAACAGCTTTCCAGAGTCACATCATACTATGAGGAATTGTAATATCTACAAAGCTTAAATTTTACATGCTGAGAAGAGAAAACTGCATATATGAAATACAATGTGAATGTGGAAGAACATATATTGGTAAAGCCACTCATCCCTTTGAAAACTGCTTGCAAAAACACAAACTGATGATTAGAAGAGAGAAAACAGATGTGTCTAAAGTAGCAGACCATGTATGTCCCAATGAACATATGTTCCATTGGAAAAATACAAAAATATTGGATAGAAAAGAAAAAGATACAAAGAAAGAAAATTTAAAGAAGCTGCTCACATAACAATGTTAAACAATCCCATAAACTAAACTAGTGTGTCTATACATAATGTATGGAAACCACTAATCAACTTTGCTCAGGAGAAACCTCATAGATAAGTATATGAAATTTCTACTGACTGTTGCCTTTGGCAGGATAACTCAGTTAGAACATTACCTTAAAAATTCAATACTCAAAAATCTAAAGGTTCAGGCTCAAATCCCATGCTAGTATTGTCACTGATCAGGCCAGCAATACCTGAAGAAGAGGGAAGAATAATACCTCTTGAAACATTGTGCATCTGATAACCTGTTTGATGTGCTATTACTAATAGCTGAATGTATGTGGAATATTTAAATAAAATAAAATTTTTCTAAAGACATTCAATACTCATATTAGATGATGGAAATACTCCAATATAAAAATACAAATAGTGGTATTATTGTTTAAAGTAATAAAAACTATAGTAATAATAGCAACTTGTAAGTCAGGATCTTATCTAATACTGAAAGAGTCTCTATCATTCCTAATAAAATACTGTTTTTATAATCACATCCAATACAGTGATCAAATGAATTTCCCGATCCAAGACAATTTTGCAATACAAAATAAAAATTTAATTTGATTGTGGCAAAGGACTTTGAAAAAGTATATGAGTTATTCAGTGCAGTCAGACAAATACAGATGCAATATTAATTCCTTCCAAAGCTAGAAATACTTTGCAAGTTTAAACCACTAGACACTAATATAAATACATAAATATAAAATGTCAATAATAATTTCTAATTTTAGTATATATTAAGCATATATACATCTTTATATTTTTAAATAATGAAATAATAAAAAAAATTACTAATCTGTTCTCTGATCTTTTTTACCCCTTTCAATAAAATTTAATTTTGCCAACTTTATATCAGTTGATTTGGAGATAGATTTTTTCCCTTCTAACTTTTTTTTCTAGATAAAAATAAACTGATAAAAAAATAAAATACAAACTTTAACTTATTATGTCAAGAAGGATTATTTATTAATGAATATCTTCTGGCAATGATCTGCTGGAAAATGCTTTTTTAAAAATTATTTTAAACATAAATATATATAATAGATTATTTACAGTGTTGTGTTTATTATTATTATAATAATTTTACAGGAAAGTATCCAAGATCAAATAAACCTAAATAATTTGTCATTCATGATAAAAAATTAAAAACTGGTGATTTTGAAAATTTAAAGTGTTATGTTCTTGGCTGTAATATCTAAATTAATAATTACACACAGTTTAGATAACTATCAACTTTAATTAACTATTCGCGTTCTCTAACATAAGAGCGATGTTGCACGCTCGCTAATCTCAGTTGTCACCGCTAGGCATCAGTCTGTAATTATAGTATTAGCCATAACATGACAACTCTCTCTTTTTTTATATTTACAAACAGTCTTTTAAATAAACTGGAGGCCTTCTTCTGTTTGAATTTTCTCTCATCTCGGAACGTTCGACTGGTATTCTCCTTATTGCTGTGCCATTATCACTTGATGTTGATATGGGCAACTGTATCTCCTTATCTGGTTCTTGTGTCTGTGGAGTTGTTGTGAATCTTTCAGCTGTGTTCGTTTTGATAAAATCAGCTTTGGCAACTTTCAGTTCATTTGTTAATAAATCAATAGATTTTAATTTGCTGTTTTGTAATCACAAATCCTGATGAACAACTGATAAACTGTGAAGATCATCTTTAAGCTGTTGAATCTGTTGATGTAATTCAGAATTCAAACTTGTTTATTTGTCTAATTCTTCTACACTAGATTGATGTTTGTAAACTTTGATTCTTAACACATTACATTCCTTTTCAAGTAATTATTTATTGTGAATTGCTAGCCTGGCATTATCTTCAGTTTTTTTAACATCAACTTGCTTTTGATTACTTTCCTTAATTTTGTATCTTTATAACTCTTGAATTTTACTTTCTAATTCTAACATTTCAGCTTCTATATTAGTGATTTTATGGCATTCCTCTTCCTTTGCTAATTGAAATTTTTGCTGTACATCTCTCTCCTTTTCAATTAATTGATGGGACTGTTCTTCACCCAATTTCTTTAATATTTCTTGTTGTAAATGAATATCTTCCAATTTTTTTAATTCCTTGTGTAATTGTTCATGTATACTTAGTAGAATTAATCTAGGTGCATGGACTACTGGTTTAAATGTTGGGTCTACTGTAAGGTGGTGTTCATCTTCATAATAACCCACACCTTGATAAACATCTTTGTATTTCTCATATACAGACTTGAAGTTTTCATTTTCTTTTACTTCCTGTGTTTTAATACTTTTATTATCTTTTCTACTCTTTGTTATTTTATCTTTGTTGTTGTTGGATATATTTTGATCATTTTTACTTTTATTTTTCATCGTTACTTTTTGTACTGTAATTTTGTTGCATTTAATTAAACCTAGTAATTCACAATCAAGACCACTAAGAAGTGTTGGCTCGTCTTCTTTTATTATTATAAATTGTAACTTATGCAGATCTTTTTTTATTTTGCATTGAAGTTTTGCTTTTCCTATTTGGGTAAAAAATGATCCCCCAAAAGCGCATAATTTCTTCTTTGTTTTGTATATTACTGGTTGTGGATGAATAGTATTAAGCACTTTTTTAGACATAATGTTCACATCAGTGTCTATTTTTATTTTTACTTTATTGTTGTTTAATAAAATCTGTTCATACCAGTGAATGAGTTGATTCTACATGTCTGATGTATGCAATTGTATTTTCAACATCACTGGTATATGATGAATCCGATGTCATAGTATTGTGTACTTCGTTCACATAATGTCCATTTCTATTAATATTTTTATATCTTGTGTTTGAGCATTTTTAAAATTTTATGGTCATAGCTTCTCATACAGCAATTATTGGCAAAGTGATTTAACTTTCCACAATTATAGCATTTTTTTACCAAATGCAGGACACTCATGTTTTGGGTGATTACAGTTGCACTTTTGACAATTGCGTATGTTTGTTGTTATATTTTTCGCTATTACGTTAATACATAGTTCAGACTTTACTAGTAATTCATTTTTGAGTCTTCTAGTTTCATGTCTATAATATGTCTTTTAATCCTTCTTTTTGTACCATTATAGTTCTATCTCAGAGGATATTTTATTTTTGGTCCCTGAAGTCAGCTTTTTCAACTACTACTTTTAAGCGAGTAAGAAAGTGATCAATTGATTCTCCCTCATGTGGCTCCATTTCATATGCTTTAATTCTGTCATATAATGTTGTTTTCATGGTATTGTAATATTTATCCATTTGGTTTAAGATGGGTAGCAATTTTGTTTTATCTTGTGGGTTCATGTGGTCTAATGTTTTAATTACATCTCTCCCTTCTTTTCCAATGAGATGACGTAATGTACCTAATTTTACTTTATCTGATTTCATATCATTTTCTGTTACTTCTAGGAAATTTAGGACTAATTCTTTTCATTCAGTTCATTTGATTGATATATTTCCTTCCATAGATAGTGATTCGATATTGTAAAAACAATCGAATTGTGACATCATTTTGTATTTCGGCAAATATGATATGAAAAAAAATTGCTATAAAAATTATTTTCATCAATATTTAAATAGTCACTGTTTTATAGACTTTAGAAATTTTTTATTATTATTATTTCATTAATTCACTCCTAACACCATATTATGTTCTTGGCCGTAATATCTAAATTAATAATTACAAACAGTTTAGATAACTATCAACTTTTATTAACTACTTGCTTTCTCTAACATAAGAGCGATGTCGCTTGCTTACTAATCTCAGTTGTCACTGCTAAACCTCAGTCTGTAATTATAGTATTAGCCATAACATGACATAAAGAGCTAATCTTTGTAATTTGGATTAAATGATAAAAGCTGGCAAATTATAGAGAGGAGCTTGATTAATGATATTTCACTTGTATAAAATTATATTGATATTTATGGCAGAAATTCTAATTTTAATTTATTTTAAATGATAATGAAAGAAAATCAAAGTTAGTACAATAAAAAAAACTTTACAATAAGTTTATTAATGATGAACAATATATTAAAAAAAACATAGAAACATATGCACATAAAATTACCATCAATACTTGAAGTAAAACGTAATTTAAATCTGTTAAAAGCTACATGTCTTTCACTGTGGAAAAGAATATAAGCTTTGTTATTAGATGTGTCAGGAACAACTGGAAAATCTTCTCCACAATACTTACTGAGAAGAGGACCTATTAAAAATATTAAGTACCAAATATTAGCGAAAAATATGATTAATTTAATTTACAATAAATTACTGCTATTAATTATTATACATTACAATTTGTAAAAACTGAAGTTTTAACTTATTAGATTACTGATTTAGTGGTAAATATCTATTCTAAAGAAATAAATTTTATTAGTGCTATGTATCGATTATTAATCTAGCACAATAAAAATGAAGCACATGAACACAATTAGTTGTTTCTTATTTAATAATGTTAAACATTAATTTATACAACTGGAAATTAATAGAATAATATACACTTATATACATATGGTAATTATGTACACGTAATAACAATATATCACATTGTAAATAATAACAGTTAGTATAATAATCATTATTTACAATTAAAGCCATAAGTCATACAATAATTATAATGTTGACTGTGGAAGCCTCTTTAATACCTACATTCCTCTTCTTCACCTTTAGTGGGGATTCTACTGAGTAATTACTGCGAAGTTGAAGTCGACTAAGTTTCTGAATGCATGTTAATGCCAAAGGAAGACACAGGCTAATTAGCTAACAGTGTGTTTATAGTCCACACAATATCCTTAGAGAAAACTGCTATTCTTCCATTATTGGTCAGTTAATAATTGCCTGCTCAATTCATTTCTATTTATTTGTTTTCTTGTCTTTTTTGATACTTTGTTTCAATGTATATACACACACATCACTATCCCCTCCTCCTCCTGAGAAATTCTGTAGACTGTTCATTTTAATTTTCTCTGGAGTAGCAAATATAGTCCTTTGGATAGGTTGGGGATGGTGATGACATTGAAGTCACTTGGTAGTCTGACATTTTGTAGCTCTTGGTTGTTATTCTATAGTGATATCAGTCATTGTATCAATTTCTCTGCAATCTTGTTGTGTAGTTTTTTTAAGTTTTAGTTGTTTTTTTAAAACTTTTAGCATTCAGATCTATATTTGTTTCTGCCCAATTTTTTCTAATATGTTTTACTTCCTCCTGTAGAGATTTGAACTTCTACAATGTGGTTTGAAATTATTTTCTGCATTTGGCCATCGATCTACAATTTCTGTAGGTTATCTTTTATCCATACATTTTCTCCAACAATGTAGCTATTGTCTGGAATTCTTGTTCCTTCTTTAACAGGAGGATAGATAGTTATATCTCAATTTTCTTTCCATTAATAATTCTGCTGGTGATTTATCAGTGGCTGTGGATGGAGTGATGTACTTCTTTGTGGCTTGAATAATTTATTTAGAGCTAACTTTAGTTGTTGCACTGTCTTCTCTGCTATTCTATTTGATTCTGGGTGATGCAGTGGTGCTACTACATGTCTTATTCCTCACTCTTCCAAAAAGACTTTGAATTCTTCAGATGTGAACCCACTCCCATTATCAGAAACAAATACTTCTGAAGAATGATGATACACAAAAATTTCTCTTAGATTGTGTATAGTTTCTTTTGCACTTATATTTTTTCTATTTACATTCTGCTTCCTTACATTGTTTTTAATAAAGTTTTCAAAGAAGTTGATTAAATTTAAGAAGACTTGGACTTGTTTTACATTTCTTGAGGTTTGGGCATTCATTATGGTCATGGGTTTTTTTAGAATCAGGTAAGATGATGTATCCTAGAGATTTTATTTCTGTCATGTCCCAAACATATTTTTGTACATTAAGACTAACTCCAAATTTTTGTAATTTTTTGCATATGCTGCTGAACTTTCTCAGTGAACTCCTCGAACCAGCCATTATGAAGATATCATGAAAATATGGTATAATGCCATCTAGGTCTTCTAGTAAAATTTCAATTTTGATTTGAAAGATATTTGGACTATAGTTACTCACAAAAGGTAGTCTGTTATATTTGTACAACCACTTATGTGTCATAATGGTCAATATGGCTGCAGATTCTTTCATCATTGGGATCCGGTTTTGCCAAAATGCTGAGCCCCCATTAATTTGGTTAAAATTTTTCTGATATTTATCACAGGATACAAGTTTTTCTCTATACATTTATTGATGACCAATTTGAAGTCTCAGCATATATATATTTGTCCATTTTATTTCATAACATTAACTTTAAGTGTCGCCCTTTCTGGCTTCTCCATAGGCATTAATACCTCTTTCTCCACTAATTCACATTGAGATTCTTCAACTTGAGATCTTAGGGCAAATGTAATTTTTTTTGGTTTAGAGTGGATGGGTTTTGTTCCTTCACAAGGCCAATCTCCACTGGTTTGGTGTTTAATTTTTCTTGTTTTGCTGCAAATAATTTAGAAAATTTATCCTCATTTCTTTTCTACCTGTATTTTGTTCAACATATACATTTTTTAATCCCCAATGAAGTAAAGCATTCCCAACTTATCAGTAGTGCTATTTTGCCATTTGCTATATATAAATCTAGTTTTGTGATGATGGTTTGTAATTACCACTATTTTCACCACTCCCATTATGTCAATAGAATTTCCATTTGCATCTGTTGCCCGTACCCCCATACTTACAATTCTCAGTTTATTTTTCAGTTCTGCACTTAGCATGACCCAGTGCCTCTGAAATATTACTGACACGCCTGCCCAACTATCTATTTCCATTTTGACTGGTTGTCTGTCTATTTTTACTATCAATATTATTTGCATATAATTATGAGTTCCTGCCTTATGGATTTCAGGAGCTGTTTAGGTTTTCCCATTTATTTCTTGGAAAATCTCTATTTACTTTTGATTTTATTTTTGGAAATAAACAGACTTCTGCTAGGTATCCCACTTTTCTACAATTGTTACATCTTGCATTCTTGCTGTTGCACTCACATACAAGGTGCTAGATATTTTGAAGTAAAAATATTCCCAATTTCTTTCTCATTATTCTCTTCCCTGCTCATTTTTAACATTGACAATTGATTTGAGCTACCTGCATTTGACTGCTGAAATTCTTTCATATCATTGATTATTAACTTGCACATAATCCCCCTTCGATTGCTTCTGTATAAAATAACCTAGGGGTGACCAACAACTGCTGACAGAGTCTGTTGTCAATCATACCCCATAAGGCCTTGTTTAACTAATTACCATATGCACAGTTTCTAGCCAAGTCTCTTAACACCACGTCAAAAACTCTATAACCATCCATCTTCACTTGGCATTTATTATATAAGTGTGGCTTGAGCTGTATATTTTAATGGTTCAGGACTTCAGCATAGGATAGACTTTTGGGGTCTCAAGGTTCACTCAATCAATTTGTGATCTCAATTAGTCTTGGACCCCTGATAAGAAAATATAGTGATTTTAATGACATCATCTGTCACTTTATTTACTATGAAATATTTAATGATATTAAGTGTATAAACACATCACTTGGAGGAGTAGCTACCCTCAAATTCTCCTATACCTAACTGAACAGTTGCCATATTCCTTATCACTATCAATTCTTTACTGCCTATCACTAGCTTTCTGTACCATAATTTCATGCCTGAATACCTTCAAAGAAGGTTCAGGCTTTTTTTAATTGACTGTTTAATTTATACAATTGGGATTGATAGAATATTTATATGTTTATGGGTGATGTGGAAAAGAGAAGCTAAAGATCGGAAAAGATGGATTGAACTTGGAGAGACCTTCATCCTGCAGTGGATTGATAATGGTTGATGATGATGATGATGACATATGATAATTAGGTATATGTAATAATAATACATCACATTACAAATAATAACATATAATAATCATTATTTACAATTAGAGCCATAAGGTATACAAAAATTATAATGTAGACTATGGTGGCCTCTTTAATATCTACATCCCCTTTTTTCATTTTCAGTGGGGAATCTACTGGGTAATTAATGCAGGTTTGGAGTCCACTAAGCCTCCAGATGCATGTATGCATGTTGATGTCAAAGAAGATATAGGCTAATAAGCTAACAGGTATTTATAATCTACACATTTGTTCTTAGAGAAAACCTATTCTTCCATTATTGGTCAGTTCATAATTGCCTTCTCAATCCATTTCTATTTATGTTTTCTTGTCTTCTTTGACACTTCTTGTTTCACTGTACACACACACACACACACACACACATAGCAGTCACCACAACCACTTTATCCAATGAACATCAGTAAAATTGGAATATTGCCAACATTTTATAAAAATACTTCATGAAGATACTAATCTTATCAAAACATATAGCTACAATGTATTGCAATGATTTATCAGGATGATATAATGAACTTATGATAGATATTACTTCCATGAGTAAGGTAATATTAGGAAAAGAATACAACTCAATAGGTGCTAAAAATAATTTAGGCAATCTGGTTTAGATCTATGAATAAGTATGAAAAATTAAATGAGAAGATTTGTCTAAGCTTCACAAATGAAACTTTTAATTGACTCATTTTTACCATGGACATGTTCAATGGTATACTAGGATGAGAGAATGCATTTCACTTGATAGTAATGAAAATTTTTATCTCTTAAAGCTATTACTTCATCATTCAATTTAGTCATGCTTGAGTGTCATCTAATGATGATAGTGTTAAGCACTTGAAAAATTACTCGGTGTTGGATATTCTCTATGTACGTGAAACACTACTTCTTGATATATCTTTCTACAAATAGAATTTCTATTAAATACCTAAATTGTTATAAATAAAATGTACTACTAATAAACAATTTTCTTAAATTTCATGACAGCTAATATCAAATTAATTAATCATCTAAGTATAAGGATGCCATTTAGCCTTCAAGCATGTTTAAGCAAGTAACCATTAGACATTCAAAATATTAAACTTTCTGCAATCAGAACGGTTTGTTAGAATAGTCAGAAGACCATTCAGAAATGGATAATAATAATAATGTCGACTATAAAATCATATTAATCAAATTAATCATTGGAATATTCCAATATCTTAATAATGACACAATGAAAAACTATTGCATTGTAAAAGTCAAAATTACAATTGGCCAATGAGATAAAAATTGCAGACATAATTAAAGATTAGATTAAATTATAGAATTCTGAAACTATCTTCTTCATAAAAAAACAAAATTGTTTCATATATATTTTTTTTATAGAAAACTTTCCTATTCAAATGCAAGTGGGTTTTAATCCATCTTAAAACAATTTGATTTTTTTTTCTGTTTTTATTGCATTATTTCTTAAAAATGTCAATTTAATTTTTTTTTTTTTATAACTGATTCTCATCGACATTTATAAATTTGTTATGTTATCTTTTCAAATTATTTTCTTTTTCATTTCAAAACTTATTTCTCTCTCTCTCTCTCTCTTTTCATTTAATTGTCTGTTTATCATTATTAATTCGATTTTTAATGTTTTTATCTGATGTTTTGTAAACAAGCAAACAAATACAATAGTAATAATATAAAAAACAATAGATGTGGAAATAAAATTTTAAATATAGACTTCAAAATGTAAATAATTATAAGAACGTTTAAAAATTATTAATTTGTATTAAGTAAACTTACCAGTTTTACTATCTTCTCTAATTTCTACAAAATCACTACAGTTCGGAGATAATGGAAATTTGTCATCAAGAAATTTAAAGCTAAGATAATGTCCTGGGTAACCAGTAACAATCCATTCACAATCTAAATTGTGACTATATGGTAATGGATAATTGGGACTGTAGATAATATCACTTCTTCCTGATAATGATCCACCACATATTACTACAAAATATGCAAAGAAAGCAAATGAAAAAAAAAACATATAAAAATTATCTTTAAAATAATGTTTAACTATATATATATAAAGCTATATACACAGATGAAGGAGGTTGGGGATAGGAATTACATAAGTTAAAACAAAACTTTTTCAGCTACTTTATTAATAATCCATATACAAGTATACAAATAGCTACCCAATCACTTCTATAATTAAACAAATAATTTTTCATCTGAGAAAAAATAATCTCAAATCTAGAAAGAAAAAAAAAACAAAAGAAAAATATATAAAGTAAGAAATTTTATGGATTCTGTTATATGCAGAGATGAGATTTATGTTTACCAGCTGTATATGCATTTGCAATACTTTAATCAAACAAAATATTAACAAAAAGTAATAAAAACAAGTTTATTCTCTTGATAATAATGAAAAGAATAATAAAATAAAATGAGTGAAACTACTTTAGTTTCTTTAAGCAATTCCAATAACTGCTACACGATAATCTGTTCATATATATACAAATCCAATTAACAAATATATATTCTAATCTTAATTCTAATATCAGTCTTTAACCATTCCACTGATTTCTATAATGATTAGCACACACATTGCATTTTTTGCTACAAGGTTACACAATTATCACTCACATAATTGTATAAAACATTGCTCTTCTTCTCTATAACTTATCCAATTATATGTAGTAGGGTTCATTTAAATACAATGATCTTGCTTAATATCAAACCCAAATTTTCAGCTTTTTGCTCATTTTTTAGACTACATTTATACAAATAATAATTTTAAATGTACTGTCTGTATATATAATATAAGATTTTATTAAACTTTATTTACTCTAAATACATTTTTCTTCTTCTTCCTCCTTTCTTTAAATATGCACAAAACAGTCCAGATTTAATCTTAGAAATAACAAAAAGAGAAGAGTTAAATAAACACATTTGTCTTTTCAGTTTAAAAATACTTAATTAACAAAAATAAGAACATATGCAATATATAGAGCTTATCTTCAAATATTTCGTTTCATTTGATGTACTTATATTGAATTATTAAAACATTTGAAAAATTCATTTTGGTGCCACATGCTGTCAAAGTCTATTACAATAATTAAAATTTTGAAAAATAACATAACTTTCATTGTATTATACAAGCATTAATCTTTATTTTCAATTTAAAAGTCTATTTTGAGAACAAAAATAAGTTATAAACTCTTGTTTTATATGATGCTGATGAGTTTGATAACCAAATCTGAAATTAAATTTTACTGAAAATTAGAATTTAGTTTTTTTTTTAGTTTGTGATAAGTAGAATTTAAATTTTATCTTTTCAGCATCCAATATAGATACAATTAATACTAAGAATTCACTTAATATTAAGAATTCACTTAATTTCAAAAGTACCAAATGAGTAAGATTAAGTTTCTAACCTTAAGCTACGATAATCATTAAACTATAAAAATTCTTGGAGATATATTCTTGTCTATTATTTAATAGAAAATTCTTCAATAATTAGCATAATTCAATAAATGAACATTTAATAATCTGTCAAAAATTAAGAACAGACTGTCTTTAGTATTATGCTCATTCAAAAATATAGATTATAAAACAAAACAGTATAAAGATTGAAAAAAACAAAAATCAAAAATATCAAAAGAGAAATTGTAGTATGACTCCAAAGTCATATATCTATCAAAGTATTACCATAATCATAGACCTTCATTAAGATATTGCATATATCAAAATCTATACCTTATAAAGTATATAAATATATAGATGCACATGTATTAAACATATACAAACACACAATGAAAATTAGTAATATGTATAAATGAATTATTTATTTATCAAACACATCATATTAAGTGTCTATCAAAAGAATTCATTGATTTATATGCTAAACAAAATATTTACATGTAAAAAGCATTAACTAAATAAATTTTATATTAAAATTAAAAATAATAAATTTAAAACAAAATTGAAATAGACAACTCACTATAAATAAAAAAAACTTTAATTTTGTTTTAAATTGATTATTTTTAATTTTATATATAGAAGGCAACATTATAGACAAATTTTACAAAGAAATTTGATCATTTAAAGTATTAATGAATACTGCATATATATATTGAATGACATTGAGGGGGAAATATGAGACAATTATATATACAAGCAAATGGCAAAAGTAAATATGATCTAGTTTTCTGCATTATGTAAAGGAAAGTAAAAAAATTAATCATTTGATTTTCAAATGATTGACAATTTGTCCACTTGTTTAACACTGTGAAAAACTGCCATGAATTTAATCAAGAAAAGTTTATATTTTAACTTTACAATTTCATAGAAATTAATATAGAAATTTAAAAATGTGATAAATCATCACGAGAAACAATTAAGCATCAAAATCCAGTTTCAATTCAAAATTTTAATAACAGATTTATTCCAGCATTGCAATCCTCAAAACAATTATTTCTCAAGTATTTCAAAATAAATAGGAGCACAGGTTAAGCACTAGTTATGGTTGTCTGAGTTTAAATTCCTTTTAATTTGGAAGCAAATCAAACCACAATCCTTTATTGCTACCAAATGAACTGAGAGCATATAATGACAAATTAAACAAATATTTGGAAATGAATTATTTGGATGCTCAAAATTGAGCATTAAAATAAAATTGCTTCTGAAAATAAATCCAAAAATCATCAATCAAATTAAGAATAAATCAAAGACATGGAATGAACTTTATATCTTAAATTACTAGATTGCCAGCCAGTTTATAATAAATAATAAGATATGTTTAAAATAGACTATGGAGAGATTGCAAATGTTTCTATCATTAATATAAATATTATTCTCCACAAGTTTTTTGTTTAGCATGTTAACATTTAATATGGTTTGATATTGTATTATTATACATATATTCTTTCAATTAGATTTTATATATTTATTTTTCACACATATATATGTTAATTATACATATGGGATATAAATTTATTATTGTAATTTTGGAAATATTATGACTAAAAAAGATGCATAATCATTTTCAATAATTTAATTAATCAGAATAGATCAAAATGGAAGTTTTATGCTATAGAAAAGTTTCCTTTTGAAATCACAATTATTCACACACATGAATGAGTACAAACTATAAAATTAAAAAGAGAATTCTTATTAAATATAATTTACATAAGTTGTGATATTTTGAATGAGATGGCATGACCAAAATAAAACAAACAAGCACTAAAATACGATATGAAACACACATTATAAACATAAATATATACATCAAAATAAATTTGTGTTCAATACAAAGACATTTAGAGTAAAAAGAAATAATAGAATGTTTTATATTTAGCTAACAAAAATTAGCAAGTGAATTTATTATTATATTTAGATGATAAAGCAAACACAATCCAAATGCATTAAGAGATGATAGATTTAGTTATGCAGATAGCATGTTTTATTTATTATAAATTTGTCAAACACCATTATTATTTTTTTCATTTAAACAAATAATTAACTAATAGTGCATTACACTTATTTCTTTTTATCTATGGCTATAACATCTTGTTCTCTTGAATATGAGCTGGTTTACCAGTAATGAACTGATATAAGTTCACTAGAACTCCTATCAACACTTAGTTAGGCAAGCATATGTAGTTAAGGAATGGAAAATAGATCAATAAAAGAATTCATGATACCATTACTTCATTAAAATTTTTTTTTTCTTGTTACTATAGATGACATACTACCAAAAGATTAAACTGAGATAAGTTCACTAGAACTCCTATCAACACTTATCTAGGCAAGTATACAAAGTTAATGAATGGGGAATAGATCAATAGTGACACTATTACTTCATTAAAAGGTATTTTTTCTTGTTACTATAGATGACATACTACCAAAAGATTAATGTAGATGATGTGTACTTTTGGTATTTGCAACACATTGATTTGATGCTGTTGTTACAATTTTAATTATTGAAGAAATTGAACTTAATGCAACAGACTTTACTTTATTTTGAAGCTAAACGATATATCATCATCATCAGCCATTATCAATTCACTGCAGGTGGAATAAGGTCTCTCCAAGTTCAATCCATCTTCTCCGATCTTTTGCTTCTCTACTCCACATCACCCCTGCACACTTTCTTATTTCATCCATCCATCTCACATGTGGTCTATTTCTGGGTGTTTTATTATCTCTTGGAATCCAATTTAAAATTTCAATTGTACATCTATTATCATCTCTTCTAGCAATATGTCCAACCCAATTCCACTTCAGTCTTTAAATTTTTTCAATGAGGTCAGTAATACCTGTTTGTTCTCTTACCCATATATAAACAATATATATTACAATGTAAATAATATTGACTGTTTTTCAAATGAAATTTTAGTCCAATCAGATATTTTATTATGGTTCAAAGCAAGTACTGATCATCTGAATATAAAAAGATAAAGCCATTTTAATATAACTAAAACAGTAGGTTACTTTCTAAAGGCTTGATATAAAAAAATACACTTTTTTTGCTTCTCTCTATATAATCATGACTATTTAAAAAAATTATTTTTTTAAAAGCATTAATAAATATTAATCTGCAGGAGTAAAATGGCAGACTCTGAAGCTTAAAATCCATGCATTACAACCTGTTTATCATATCTCCACTGCTTATACTTTTTACGAACTATCAAACAATAAAGTTATTCATTTATTTATTATTATATTGATAAATAATACAAATAAGTGCATATGTATGTATATTGTAAGCTCCATGATAGAGATTACATGCAAGACTTTTTGATAAATGTGAACATGCATTTTATTTATGTCTTCTAAAATGCATAAAAGGCATGTGTAAAATAAATTATGAAGAAATTTAAAATGATTAATAATAATTGTAAAAATTAAAATGTGTAACAATTCTTTATTGTAAAATAAAATTAACTATTAATAATACCAAATTGCTATGGAAACCAAATGGAAACAAAAAGAAAACTTTGATATCTGCTTTTAAACAAAAGAGAGAGAATCATTATTTTCTTCATTGTGCTGCCACAAAATGGGAAAAAAATTAATAATTATTTAAGAAGAGATAACGCACAATGCATTTTCAGAAGTAAAATCTCCAGAGTGTATCACCCTCTGAATTTTCCAATGTAGCTTATCATGGAACTGTAAATAAGCTGCTAAAAGCTATTTTAACAAATGGGCTAAACTGCAGTCATCATTGTTTATAGGATACATTTTATAAAATGGTCTTGGAAATCAATCATTATGTGTCATGTACAAAAATATTTATGTCTGATTACCATGCAGTGTCAATATACATAGCCATTTGTTTTACAATGAAATAAAGATTTGAGTTAAAAAGATAAGTTCAGTTAAATTTAATCAATTTATCATTAAATTACAGTATATTATTTTCAGCAATTAAATTAATACAAGGAAAGCATATCACAAATTTCTTCCATACATAGCCTACAGATCAAATAAAATTTATTAAACCTTTACTAATTTTATAGTATGTAAACATTCACCCTTGAATTAAGAATAAATATTTAAGTGTGATCAGGAGAAACCTTAATAATATGATTCTGTTCATACCAGTATTTTTTAAAATAGTATAGCAACTCTCTCCATACAAAAGTGCCACTTAATACAAAATATAGTATAATAGATACCAGAAGATTTGTGAATTTAAATCCCTATCTAGTGCCTATTCATCAATATTCCCAGATTAGTTTCTAGCTTATGGCTGTCAAGTGAGAGGCTTTAGATCTGAGAGCAATGTCCCTAGACCTGCATCTTTCTAGCAACAAACTTTGACCTATTTATAAAGCCAATTAGAAAGCAATGAGCCCAAACTGAAAACACAATAATGTTCTCAATCCAAACTAATGTGCTTCTATAGTTGACTAAATAGATAAAAGATAGTTGCAGAAGCAATACATTAGATGCAAAGGTTCTAAGAGCATTGCTCTTAAATCCAGTGCTCCTCACTAATGACAGTCATAAGGTAGAACCTAGTCTAGAAATATTAGATGAATGGGCATTAGATAGGAGTTTAAATACCTAAATCTGCTGGCATCATTTGATAAATATATAACTTGCAGTAAGTGGCACTACTGTATGAAGAGAACTGCTACTATTTTGATAACTTGGGCAAAAAAAAAATGGTGGTCATGTAACCAGTATTTTTTGTAACTTGATATACATATATTCTTTTATTTGTATTATAATATTTTTTTTTTTAAAAAAAAGACTTCCTGTATTTTTCCTTTATTGTTACAATAAAATTTAGACTTGATTTGTATATATATGGGTAGGCAAGCATCCATCTTTCAAATTTGTAATGGTGGGCTTTGAGCATTCCATCATCAAATTTTCAATGAAATGGATGGCTGAAGAGTTGTGGGGTGGAGTAGTTTAAAGCCTGTCCATTAAAGTATGAAGATTGGCTATCTTAATATAAGCTGAGCTTTCATTGTATATATTTGTGGAGATGATAATCTGGACCAAATGACGAGTGCTGGTTTAGGACAAAACACATATATTGGTATCTTTTCGACATGTAGGTAATCAAGTGTATCAGCAGTATGAAATAGCATGGATGATTGAGAGTCATGTGAAAATCTGAGTTCAAACATTCTATATATTACATATAAAAATGCAGATATGTAAAAACCTATACTGTAGAAAAAAATAATAATATTTCAAAATAATTAATAATATATAAGTATATCCAATGATTAGTTAAGTATAAACACATGCAAGATATTACATCAAACAGATCTATAATCCAAAATATACCATCACCTATTGCTGTTATTATGTATGAATCTCACTATTCCCAAAATGCTGAATGTGCTCACTGCCTTAGTCAAGTTTGAATTGAGGTAAAATGATGATACAGAGGTGTTGGTCATGATCAAACATCAAGTTATAGACACCATCAGTTATACAACATTCTAATAAGCAAATACATTTATAAAAATCGATGGAAATTATAATATACACTTGCTTAATGTGTGGAACTCACCAACCATAAAATTACTCATGTGATAGTAAATTATATAGTGTTATATATTTTTGAATTGATACTGGTTTGAATACTAGTAAAACTTTTGAGAGAGAGATAAATAATTAAATTTCTGAAAAAAGAATGGAAGCATGATAAAAAATATTTATGAACTTCTGAAATAATAAAAGCAGAACTTATATAACAAACTTTATCATTACTTTTATCCAATTTCTTTAAATACCTAAAGCAATATCAAAAACAATAATAGAAGTTGATTATTTTTCTAGATAAATAGAATATAGGTAAAATTTTATTTTTCCTTACAAGAAAATCCTATTTTATTTAGGAGTAAGAATGCATCTAATTTTCGGTAGAATAATAGAGAACACAATAAACCAGTGACTCAAAATGCTTATAATTACACTGTTTAATTATAGAATATTTACATCATTCAGTTAATAATGAATAGTACTCATTTAATTATGATCTAACATTATATACACACAATTGAATTAATAAAATGAATAGTAGTTATTGATTTACTGTCTAGTATTATATATATACACATACAAAAATTACTATAACAAACAGTTCTTATTGATTTACTGTTTGGTATTATATATCATACTAGATACACAGATAATAGCAAGTAGAATTCTACTGCCTTAATATATGTGGACCTCGAGTCATACTAAAATATAATAAGATTAGGATGATCTGTTTCACAATCCCTAGTCAGCTTGGTAACCTACAGGAGCTGAGATCCTGGAGAAAGATATTCCCCATTGAATTTTTCTGTTGCTTCTCCTGGTTAAAATGAAAAAAAAAGTGTTTTTTGTTCTGCCTCAGCTTTTACCGTTTCACTTCTTTTAATTATTTCTGGAATATTTCAGTCAATGGGAAGGTTCAGGACAATGAATTTATTCTCAGTCCGATTAGTTCCGTTTTGACTTTGTAAATTTAATTACAGTTGGCATTAGTTATATTTCTGTTGTTAATGGAGATTTTCCATGTGGTAACTATCTTTATTACATTTTAAACAAAGTATAATCATTTCAATATATATTTCAAATGTTAAATTAACAGCCTCAAGGTTTTAAAGTTTAGAATTAACTAATTTAACCAGTAAATAATATAACAATTTTTATTCATACCAGTCTGATACTGAGCTTTAAATCCGGCATAAGAATTTCTAACATCAGAATGGAAACGTACATATATAGCACTGGAGGAAGATTGTGCACTGGGTGGAGCTGTGTGACCACATAATACTCCAAGAAGAGGAGAACTTATGGTAGCCCCATCACGGATTTCTACATAATCAAACATAGTACATTGTCTAGAAAGAAAAAAAACAATACATAAGTAGAGAATTTTATTGGAAAATATAAAAAAAACCAATAAGAATTCTAAATAAATTAATGTTCACATTTGTTTTAAATTTAAAAGTGAGATGCAAAACTTATTAATAGGAAAAAAGATCTATAAAAATTCCATTTTTTATTTCTGAAATCTTTGATAATAACATAGACTGCTATGCATTTATATGTATATTTTGAAATATAATAAAATTTATTATATTGAATGTGTGTGTAGACTGTACATAAAACATTAAGCATCACATGATCACATTTCCTATACTAGCACATTAATTGTTGATAAACAGAGCAAAACTCTCCATAGAGTATTGCCACCTGTGCTAAACAGAGTAATCAATGGATGTCAGAAGGCTTGTGCAAAAAATCCCTATCCAATGCCTACTCATCCAATATCCCCAGACTAGTTTCTGGCTTGTGACCTTGGTCAGTGAGGAGCTTTGGATCTGAGAGCACTGCATCTAGATCTTAGGATCTAATGCAACCATCTAGCAAACACCTTTTATCTCTACTTAACTACAAAACTATGAGAATGCAATTGAAAACACAAAAAATATTTTCAATAAGCTCAATAGCTTGTATAGTCATATGAGCTTAGATTGAAAATATTTTTTGTGTTTTCAATTTCATTCTCATAGTTTTGTAGTTAAGTAGAGATAAAAGGTGGTTGCTAGAGGGTTGCATTAGATCCTAAGATCTAGATGCAGTGCTCTCAGATCCAAAGCTCCTCACTGACCAAGGTCACAAGCCAGAAACTAGTCTGGGGATATTAAATGAGTAGGCATTGGATAGGGATTTTTTGCACAAGCCTTCTGACATCCATTAATTACTCTGTTTAGCACAGGTAGCAATACTGTATGGAGAGTTTTGCTCTGTTTAGACTGTACATAAATAAAATTTCCTCTTCATTATTATTGTACTCTAGAAAATTTACTTATGACATAAATGCCTTTGAATGTATTAAAAGATAATATATACTAATGAGGCTAGATTATGCAGGAATGGACTGATATATATATATATGAAAAACAAAACCAAGTTTTAATCACGTTAAAACGTGCTGTTACTTGTATTTATGATCAATAGATGGCGTTTTACCAAAAACACCGACCAAGCATAAGTTTGTTTACATAAACGATCAAAGAGTCAGAATTAACTATCTATTTCATTTTAGCCCACCTTCAGATCAGCTGATTTCAAGCTGATTTGCTCTCATCAGTGAAGGACAGAACCAAGAAACTAGATCTAAACACTGACTCCAAGTGTTTATGCACAAAGTTTCTATCAGTTTGCAAGCATGCAATTTTTCAGACCGATAAAGTCTTCAAACTCAGCCAAACAAGCTAGATAGCTATATGGGTCTGATCTCAGTTCAGTTTCTCCACATAGTCAAAGCCTGCAATCTATATCATTGCAGAAACCTTTAAAGGTAGATTTATGAAAAACAAGTTTTAATCACGTTAAAAACTGCTGTCGCTTGTATTTATGATCAATAGATGGCGTTTTACCAAAAACACCGACCAAGCATAAGTTTGTTTACATAAACGATCAAAGAGTCAGAATTTGACTTTATTAACATCAGTACTCTTCTAAACTTGCTGGAAGGCATCACATCCCAACCTCTATCATACAGATCATAGATAACCTCATGTCGAACAGAAAAATTGCTGTCTCGCTGAATGGCAAGCTCTCTTCATTTTTCCAACCTAACACATCCATTCAGCAAGGCTTCCCCCTCAGTGCTCTTCCCTTTATTGTCTACATTGATCCTCTGTTGAAAGCCATCGAACAACAACTACCTGGTGTCTATGTACCAAGGCTTGCCAAATTGATAAAGCTCATGGCTTATATGGATGATGTAATCATCTTCCTTCAACAACCTATTTACCTCAGTTATACTCCATATTGGATAAATACACAGCTGACTATGGTCTCCTAATCAACACATTGAAATCAGCTATATGGAAGGTATCCTCAGGTCAAAAGATTATATCCAAATTTACAGCCAACCCTCAAAAGTTTTTGGCTTTGAGATATCCAAAACATACTTTCAAATGTCCAAAGATATTCAAAATCATATTCTGCACTCAATGGAAAGACTTACTAAACGTCTGTCTAAAATCTACCTTTCCTTACATGGTAAGGTATTGCTTCTCAATATGAAGATCATGGCCAAGCTCAACTATTACATTCCCATCATGGGGATCACTAAGACTTTTATCAATAAAATGAATTCTCTTGAATCCCGACTTTTCTGGAGAGGTAAAGTTGTTTATTTATAACAGGATGCAACTTCACTGGAAGTATAATGGACTTTCTTATCATGCTATTCAAGCCATTCATATTCAAAAGATATTTAATTTTATCACCATGCTTATCAAATCATTTGGATATGAGCAAGTCATTTTGCCAGTTATCCTGATGGATAGACCCCCTCCTAGAATCAAGGAAATTTCACCATGTTATAAATATTTGGATATGAGAGTATTTTGCTAGTTATCCATAATAGACTCCCTCCTAGAATCAAGAATTTCCTTGATGTCATGATTGATTTGATCAAAAGCTACATGGTAATTACGAATGATATGTTTGATAACAGGATTAATATTTGGCAAGAACATAGTCTCATTCACCCTGTCACAATTCCCATAACACCACTACTTGCCCTGACCAATAATAAGATCATCTCCCTCTTCAGGTGCTGGGCTATGGAACCAAAATTCTTTGATTTCATTATTAAGAGGAATGTAAATGCCATTAGCACTAATTGGTTTCTCTTCCATAGGCAAGGCATCAACAAAATTGACCCAATCTGCTCCCTCTGCCAGACTCATGATGAAACATTTGACTATCTGTTTTACTCGTGCCATGGACTCTGGGGTGCAGAAGGATTATTGCTGATAACCTTAAAGTGAATTTTTACCTTGTTATCTTTCTTAAGGACAATATTAATACAAGATCCATCCCTACTATTAGGCTGTCATTATTTATCAACTATGCATTCTGGTCTATCTCGTAAAATGGTTTTCAATCCCGGTGCAATTCATGAGAAAAATTCTTCCTGAATAAACTTATAAAATTTAAAACCTGTGACATGCTCCTAGCTCCAAAAGTATTATTCGAGGAAACATGGACTCTCTGATTGCATTGTAAGGATGATTGCTGGTAAAATGCTTTGTTTCTTCTGTCTAAGATATTGCTGAAAGTGGTTTTGTTAATAATCAGAAGTTCAGATACTTACGTTATCAAAATGGATAATATTTAACTGAACACATCAGATTTAGCATAAATACCTAAGTCTTCATAGTTGTAGTGATTTTTACAATGGTGATCTGACCAAACTCTAGATTGACTAAGTGACTCTTGGTAGTGTGAGGCAATTTGTCTAGGTGAGTTGGGTGAGCTTAATTGGTCTACTTATGTGTTGACAGTAGACCAGGTATTCGGGTTTACCTCTTGCCCAGAATAATAAATATAATCATGTAATTATTCTTTATAGCTTTCCTTTTAATTTACCATGTATACATAATTGTTACTGTAAACATTGTACTTGTTTAATAAATATTAGAAGAAAAAAAAACTGAATTTAAAACAGAATTTTATTATAAATTAAAACATTTAAAAAAGTCTAAATAAATATTAATATTATGTTATTACCATTCTGATTTGAAAATTTAAAAACAAATATGGTATTTTGGGCTGCAGAAAGGAGTTTGCTATTAACTGAAAGGAGACCCTTTGATTCCTCTTGGAGGCCTTAAAGGAACCGAGCAGGGCAAATTCCTAATGTCCACTCCATACGTTCTTGTCATTGCAGCTGTTATTACTATGTGATTATTCATATAGTATACGAACATGGATGGGCTGCTCACCAACACGCATTAGCCAGCGTGGTGAGTTTATTGGCTTTTTACCTCAGAGTTTAAGAATATTTTTTCAATATATACAATCATGACAGACAAAAATAAATCATGGCCCTTATTCCCAGGAGGCTGTAAAGTCACCAACCAAGGCAGCAGTTGGTGGCCGAAGGCGGAGGGTGCTAAGAATCCCCTGATTGTGGACTCAGGCTGCCATTTGATGATGACTTTTTATTTAGGTACTTACAACTGCAGATCACTTTCAAGTGAAGGAAGATTGCAAAAGTTAGAAGAAGAACTGTCTTATATTAAATGGGACATTATTGGACTTTGTGAAGTTAGAAGAAAAGGTGAAGAAACAATTGATTTAAAAAGTGGACATATACTCTACTATAAAGGCACAAATATTGGAAATACAAGTGGAGTAGGATTCATTATAAATAAAAAATGGAAGAATAACATTGTGGAGATTGATGGTGTATCAGACAGAGTGGCAAGATTAGTTTTACAACTTAATAGCAGATACCAAATGCAGATAATTCAGGTTTATGCCCCAACAAGTTCTCATAGTGATGAAGTTATAGAAGATTTTTATATGGATGTACAAAAGGCTTTTGATCAGAGTAAACAACATTTTAAAATTGTTATGGGAGACTTTAATGCTAGAATTGGTAAACAAATGAAAGATGAAAATGCTGTAGGTAATTTTGGTTATGGTAATAGAAATGAGAGAGGACATAGACTTGTGGAGTTTGCAGAAAAAGAAAAACTTTATATTATGAATTCTTTTTTTTGAGAAAAATGTTAAAAGGAAATGGAAATGGAAGCATCCAAATGAAGGTACAGCAGAATTGGATTATATTTTGACTAACAGAAAATACATATTTCAAGATTGTAATGTTCTTAATAAATTTAACACAGGAAGTGATCATCGATTAGTAAGATGTAAGATACATGTTAATGCAAAACTAGAGAGACAAAAATTATTAAGAAAAACAATATTTACAGTTGATATTCCTAATCTTCAGAAACATTCTAATGAATTTAAATTAGAACTTACAAATCGGTTTCAAGTATTAGTAGATTTTGAACATGATTCAGATTTGAATGACATTAATAGGAAAATAACTGATACACTTTTAAAAACTGCAACAAAGATAGCTGGTAGAAAAAAGCAGCAATTGACCAATAAAATTTCTACTGAGACTAGAGAATTTATGAAGAAAAGAAGGAATATGAGGATATACAACAATGATGCATTAAAAAAGATTGAATATCTCGAATTTTGTAAAATGGTGTGGAAAAGAGTTGAAAATGATATAAGAAAGTATAATTGTGAACTAGCAAGGAAAGCTGTAGAAGAGAATAAAAGTCTAAAGAGTGTAAAACAACATTTTGGTATTGGTAGGAAATTTATATCTGCAATAAAAAAAAGATGGCATTATTACTAAAAAGAGAGATGACATCATAAAATGTGTAGAAGACTTCTATCAAGAATTATATAGTAATAAAGAACAAGTGCCTCCTATACATATTATATCTTCTGAATTGCCCAGAATTTTGAATGAGGAAGTGAGACATGCAATTAAATTTATGAAGAAAGGGAAGGCTCCAGGTAATGATGGAATTATAATTGATATATTAAAAGAAGCAGGTGAAGAAATAGAATTTTTTTTAGCAAAGTTATATACCAAATGTCTAAATGATAAAGATGTACCAGATGATTGGAAGAATGCAGTATTAATATTAATATTTAAAAAAGGTGATAAAGAAGATATTAGAAATTACAGACCTATCAGTCTTTTATCAGTTTTATACAAAATTTTTACTAAGATAATTACAACTCGTCTACAGAAAACACTGGATTTCCACCAACCAAGAGAACAAGCTGGATTTAAAAGTGGTTTTAGTACAGTAGATCATATCCAGGTATTGAGAGAAATTATAGAAAGGACAAATGAATATGAGTTGCCATTATGCTTAGGATTTGTAGACTATGAAAAGGCATTTGATTCTATAAACATTTCTTCAGTGATTAAAGCATTGGATCATCAAGGTGTAGATCCAGGATATTGTCATATTTTGAAGAATATTTATAAAAATGCAACAGCAACAATTAGATTACATAATGATAGTAGGAAAATCAACATTGAAAAGGGTGTAAGACAGGGTGACTCCATATCTCCAAAACTTTTTACAGCAGTGCTGCAAGAAGTATTTTGTGGATTAAAATGGGAAGCTAAAGGAGTGAAAGTAAATGGAGATTATTTAAGTCATTTAGATTTTGCAGATGATGTAGTTGTTTTTGCAAATAATGCTTTAGAGCTACAGGAAATGTTGCAGGAGTTATCAGATGAAAGTAGGACTAAAGATAAATGTTAAAAAGACTAAAGTAATGTTTAATAGATTTTCTCAAAATATGAAAATAAAGATTGATTATGATGAGTTAGAAGAAGTTAACAGTTACAAATACCTTGGTCAGATTATTAATACAGATGGAAATATAATGGATGAAATTAATCATAGAATTAAACTTGGTTGGAGTGCTTTTGGTAGAAATAACTTGATACTAAAAGGAAATATGCCTATGTGTTTGAAAAGGAAGGTTTTTAATAAATGTGTTTTGCCAGTTCTTACTTATGGATCTGAGACTTGGACACTTAATAGAAGAGCAATACAGAGACTTCAGACCACTCAAAGAAGTATGGAGAGATGCATGTTGGGAGTAACAAGAAGGGATCAAAAACGCAATGTATGGGTAAGAGAACAAACAGGTGTTACTGACCTCATTGAAAAAATTAAAAGACTGAAGTGGAGTTGGGCTGGACATATTGTTAGAAGAGATGATAACAGATGGACAATTGAAATTTTAAACTGGATTCCAAGAGATTGTAAAAGACCCAGAAAGAGACCACATGTGAGATGGATGGATGAAATAAGAAAGTGTGCAGGGGTGATGTGGAGAAGAGAAGCTAAAGATAGGAAAAGATGGATTGAACTTGGAGAGACCTTCATCCTGCAGTGGATTGATAATGGTTGATGATGATGGTATTTTTGAAATCTTTTAATTGATAAATTATCTATTTTTTAAAATCTTTGTATATCACACCTTGATAAAACTTCAAACTTGGTTTTAAAAGGATTAATGATCTTTTCGAAAAGATAAAAACAACTTTTAATTTAGTATTTTTAACACCCCCTCAATCCAAGACCCCACTCTTATAAAAAGGGTTGATAAAAATATCAGTTCAATTTGGATAGTAATTTTTTTGAAGGCAGTTCTCATCTTAATATTTTTGTGAAGAAGTTGGCTAGCAGAGTTGGTGTTTGGAGAGTTATAAAAAATAGCACCATGAAGATATAGCTAAAGTCAAGCCAGCATATCTGGCAGTGAGCAGTCTCCTAGTTCTATATACTTAAGTTTTGATTTACTTAAAGACTGGGTTACCTTCAAAATGGTTCAATTAGCCTGTACAAATGTGCCTGGCCTGAAGCTCATCAAGCCCAAGACAGAAGGGGAAATGCCAACCATACCTGAATTATTCTTTTCTTGATGTGACTGTAAACCAATCCCACCCAGACCAGAAAGCTCACCAAGAGAATTCCTTAGCTGGATGAAGAAGTAGTTATACATATGCTACTATTGTGTCTATATACTGAGAGAAGCACAGATAAATGTATATACAATGGTGAGTAGGGTTATATATAATGTGAACTAAATTTTAAATAAGTTTTTTTAAATAATTCATTTAAAAAAGTGACATTCTAAAAGGTAAGATATATAATAAAAACAGTATAATGTAAAATTGTTTAAACTCTATATTTTTTTAAAAAAGAGTAATGTAAATAAATAACTCTTCTTGAATTAAAAAAATCTAAGAGTCAGAATTAACATTTAAAAGATATTTTAAAATCTTTTAGAGAAGCAACCTATGATTGTGAGTCAGATATAGAAGAATATTATTTTAAAATCTTTTTTTTTTTTAAAATAACACAAGTAAAATTTTGACTAAATGAAATGACTGAATTCATTGACCAAAACAAAACTTTTTAGATTAATTTAAAGATGATTCTAAAAGCATTATAATTAATTAACAAGAATAAGTTAAAACTGTTGTTATTTTCATTAAGAAAAGAACTTTTATAAACTTTCAAAAAAAAAAGAAGAAAGTTGTAATAGAATTTGATGAACTGAGTTTTTTATCATTATTGATACACACACATATATGTGAATTTTATATATATTCAAAATAGAATTAGTAATTATAAAAATTATTATCATTTATTGTTTTGACAAATTTAAATTTGTTAATAATCTATGCAATTCTATATACGTGTTTTAGTAAATCTAACAACATAGTTATTTGTATTATTAAAAAATAAGTTAAAAAGTTTAATAATGTATTATTGTAGGAAAATTAAATCATTTTGAAATAAAATGAAAAGTGTGCATATATATGTCTATTGTATTGCAAGTACCAATGTGTGTCAGCTAGACACTTATATGTAAAATTTTAATCATTTCATTAATTATTATTATTAAATGTCAATTCAAATATGTACATTTCTAAATTGTACAGCACTCTGTATTTGTGTGTATATACATCAGAAAGTTCAAATAGACACATATGTAAATTTTAATTTGACAATTCAAATGTATTCATTGTAAACTAATGTATTACACATCTGTGCAAATTATATATATGTGAACCCATTAAGAGATATTATAAATCATAATGTAATAACTTGAATTTTGTAAATCACATATATGTAAATCACAATGTGATAATTTTTTATTATTATATGCTAATCAAAATCAGAAGGCTTAATTGATATATGTATAACCTTATTCTACAGACTATAACTTCATTTTTTATTGTTAATAAACTTGTATTCAGTTGTTAAATATTGTATTTCCATCATTCTCTTGGTCACTGTAACAGTAATAGAGCACATATTCTCTAAGCAAGATTGGAGTATAATGGCTGATATATAAATCGGGGATGTATTTTAGTGTTTAAGGCACATCCAGTGATAATTAATCCTCATCCTGGTTGGTGCAAAAGATATTCTTTAAAGCTCCTGTACTACATTCTTTATTTTAGTCTTTTTTGTGGCCGGTCGTTCTTGTTTTTTTTTAATTTATTAAACATGAAAGTAAATTAAAAGTTGCTTAAATTTTCTTTAAGAATTAAAAATAAATATCATCTTAAACTCTTATATATTAATTAAATCGCACAGATAATGAAAAATTATTAAAATAAAACTTTATTAAAGAAAAAGTATTTTAAAACTAAATTTTAAAAGATTTGGAGATGAAATTATATCTTTAAATTTATCTTTAAATATATTTTGATTTGGAAAACAGGGTAATTAATTAGAAATGGAAATGATTGTTAATTAGTTAAATTAAAACCAGCCTTGAGCATTTAAATGTAATAACCTCAGTCAGATAAGAAAACAATAAAAACTGTTAGCAAATAAGAAGAAATCCTATGGAATCGGACCGCAGCGAAAGGACCATTGCATCGGTGACAATGTAAATTCAATCCTTCACATTAATATAAAAGGAAAATTTGGAAATTATTAATCAGTGACTGGAAATTGATTATTACGATGTGACTATATGTAGTAGTACGGAGTTGGAGGAATTGACAGACCTCAATTCTTTCAGCTGTTAAAGAAGGGAGAAATGAACTATCGTTCCTACATTGAGGACCAACTAAATTAAAAACCTCCGAATGAATAAATAAAACAGCTAAATGGATACCAATTTTAGGACGGCGTGGGAATTCACATTCATGGCAAGCAACTGTAAAAGATGAACATTTTAAACCGTAAGAACTTTATAAAAAATGAACATTAAATTAAACTTTCCAGAGTTAAATGATTGCAATCTTATCCTATCTGACCAATTTAATTTATTAATAATGTTATTTGATGTATTTTTTTTTTATATATATATTTAAAATCATTTCCATTTATTTATTTACTTTTTTGTTCTTTAAGTTTATTATGATTTCTGTTTTCCGTTAAGTTAAATTATATAAATGTTAAACTTAAGTCGGGCGTGAATGGCTGTATAGATTTGTAAAGTTATATTAGGGGGAGGGTAATCTTAGGTTATTTGTTTCGTGGTTAGATTGGGTCAATGGATTGGATATATTGGTGTGATTAGTAGATGTAATATTGATTCGCTACGGGCAGAATCCTCATACCCGCACACTTCCATTTGCCTATGGAAGGAATTATAAGTCAGATACCGCAGTTCCTTTCTATGGAGTTTTTTGTTTTATTGCTCTTCTTTGCAGATAGATGTAATATTCCTATCTCATAAGAGGCAATTTCTTCCCTTAACCTTTCGTGCTGCCGTATTTTATTACATTGAATACATCGATGTATCAGATGAATTGATGCCAGTTTGACTACGAATTTTAGTCTAAGGTTAAATAGGGATAGAATGTTTATTTTCAAAAGCAAATTTATCTGGTCTATTCATACTCGACCCTAAATAAAAATGCATTAAATTTAAGTTTGTTTATAGACGCTTGCATGGATTGTTTATTGGTTAACTATGTTTTGCGTTTCCATATTTGATCAAAATATATAGACATTCGATAAATAATGATACCTTACGGTGAGTATCTAAAATGTATTTATTCGGATGTCTTTTAAGTTATTGGTGACAATGCGAGCATCTTATGATGAATACTATTGGGTTACGTAGAAATTTCCCTCCGCAATTGTCAGTAATCAATAATTTTGTATTTTGATCGTTTATGTTTACTTTGAAATGTTGTTGACCGTGAAATCTATGTAACCGATCTATATTCAATATTATAAACAAGCTTTCCTAAATTTATCTGTGCGAACTTAATTAAAATGTAAAATTAGAATATAATAGTAATTAAAGGTAAATTAAAGTCAAAAATCAAAGTTAAAAATAATGTTAAATGTTAAAATGTAAACTAATACTAAAATAATTTTAAATCTTATATATATGTGCATAAATAAATGTTTGTATGTTAATTACTGGCAGTGGCTTATTTTATTCCTTTTTTTATATATACTCTTAGATTATCTTATTAAATCTCTGCTATTCCACTGAGCTAGTGACATGGGCTAACGACCGGAATCAAAATTTAAAAAAAAAAAAAAATTTTTTTTTGACTTACGTATCTGCCTACTTTATAAATTTTTCTAGGTTCAAATGCCTAGATGGCGCCCGTAGTGCAGTTTACTAAGTACCTTTCTGGATCGAGAAATTATAAATTAAGTTTATAGTTGGCCAGTACATTAATGGTACTAAGTGACCAGATCATTGATGATGATCAGTATGTTTTAATATCCCAGCATTATTTTTCTTTTGGTTGATGGATGAACACTTAGTTGGTGCATCCAAATTAGTGGTTAAAATAATTGCCCAAGCTGGAAAAGACTCAATAGTTAATCTGATCTACAGAAGACCCATTTCCAATCCAGTCACCAGATTGACTGTTGATTTATATTTTGTATTGTTCATATCCAGCCACAAGATAGACTGTTGATTTTATTCGGATGTAGTTTGATTGATGAATCATTCATGATGATGAATGGTTATTTTCTTTTGAGTATTATTTATATGTACTTTTATTTATTAATAATGCTGGTTGATTTATAATTATATCTATAAGTTGCTCTAAGGAGTTACACGACTGATCTCTCTCAGAGATTCATTGACCTCATGCCCTCTTGAATATATAAAATTTCTTATATATTTTTGAATGTTAAACATTACTTTAACATTTATTTAATAACATCATTAATATTTAATTTATATTTCATTTTAAATTGAACTGGGGTTGATAATTTTTTGCCATCACACCACATTTATTTCTTTTCTCTATTCCATCACATTACAATATATATTTGTAATATTTTTTTTAAATTGATTGTTTTAATAATTTTTTTAAAGATTTAATGTAAATATGTTTTTTTAAATTAAATATTGCTAAGTATATTGTTCATATGAACTACATTAGGGAATTGACAGACCACAAAAGCACAGAGCACCTTGACACTGAATTACAAATCGGCATTTGTGACTGTTTCTGTAGCTGGCTGAAAACTATTTCTGCAAAATATATACTATATCTCTGTAGTTAAAAGCACTTGTACTGATTTTTTTCCCCCAGTACTTTTTATTTAATGGTGGAATTGCTTTCTTAGCATAAACATGATGATTGTAAATTTGACACATGACATCAGACAAACATTAATACATCCACCAATAAAACAACAGAGAAATTATGGATTTTATATATAAGATAAATATTTTTTGTTTAGGATATGTATTTTTTTGATAGATATTTTACATTTATATTTAACATTAATTATTTGAAGGAAAGTTTAAATAGAAGGGTATAAAGTTATTATTATAATAACTGAAGCATTGGTATAATGTATAATAAAATGTTTATTTATGTCAGACTATTATTTTTATTTATTAAAAGATTTTTTTTCTTAAAATCTAAAGTGTCTAATTATCTTTCATTTCTTTTATAAATCATTAGTCTTAGTATTGAAACAGTAAGGTCTGCTTTGCAGATCTTCATTTCACCTTTTCTCACCTACTTCCTACCCTCATACCTTAGTTTGAACCCCAATCTATCGTAGTGTGTCTGCAATACACTTATATACCGAAAATCCTGACTAATTTTAAATCATGAGCACAATGCTCATATTATATATATAACTTATTCCCAAATAAAATAAAATATTATGAATTATGTATTTGTTCACATAATTTACATTTATTAAAAAGTAAGTTATATAAGTCGTAATTGTGCACACACTATGATATCCATTTTAAAACATATCAAAATTATAAATTGTTAAAGTTATTTTGTTTGAATCTATTTACAAATATATTACCGTCGTAATGTATTTTGATTTAAAATAAAACTCATTTAGTAAATATTCGTTTAGTAAATAGATTCAAATATTGCAAGTTAAAAGTAAAATAATTTTCGTTTAATTTAATAAAAGTCATTCCAAATATTTCTTTAAAATAAATGAGGGACAATAGTTTAATTAGCTAATATTATATAAGTTTTATCTAAAAACAGCAGATGTCCACTTAAGGTTTTCTTTAATTAATAAAAGTAATTTTTAATTAAATCTAGTTTGTAATCCGAATGTCGACAGGGAAATTAACAAAAGAAATTAATTAATGTTGAATTCCTTTAGACATTGGGATAGATTTAATTACAGCTGATAAGTCCGATATATTTTTGTAATGCTCCAGGGCAGTTCTATTGTTAACGTCTACTATAAAAAGAATGGTTTTCCTTTGTTCTCCAGTTTTTGCTAATGTTTCTAAGAGAAATCATTCTGAGTTCTATTCTAATAATTTGCTAACCTTGACATGACAGAGTAGAGGCGTTAAGATGGCTATGTCCCCTCGGAATAGCCAGCCGCTGCTCCAGACCAGCGGAAGCCATCACATAGGGAACCCTGGAACTGCTGCTGCCAAAAATATGAACATTTCCAGATTTTTCTGTTAAATTATATAAAAACCTGCTGACCATCAATCTGCCTAAAAATGCTTCTCCAGAGGTAACCCTAAATTAACCCAAGAGCTCTTGTGAATCCTAACTAACATGCTATAGCTATTCTAAAATTGTTTTTCTTATATTTCACATAACTTCATTATGTATTTCCTTAACGTGTTTACTCAACATTTTGCTCTCTATCCTTGGGTTAATATTTTCTATTGATTAAGCTTTCTGTTATTTTATTATGATAATGTGTCAGAATCGTCTTTGACCGAGTGAATTATTCCCTTTGTTGAAAATAAGATGCCGCTATGAAGGCATATTTTAAATTTCTAAATAATTTTCCAATTTTATTATCTTGCAAATCACTCGTTCGAGGGCGATTCTATTCTTTAATATATAATATAATCACATAATTTAAAATCTACATGTTATTGATTTTAATCTAATATGAGAGTATGTGCGAGGTCAATGATTAAATGTGTCCCCTAATGCATGATTGCGTATATAAATCTATACTTACTTTTCAAACCCGCAAGCATGCATTTTCCTATTTTAATTACCGTGTTCTACTTTAATTACAAAGTTCATCATTGACATCGAGAATGTGCGGACCCTTTTAAATGAATTTCTGGGAATTTGATTGGGCATTTCTCTTAATCCGAGTAAAACCCATTCAGTATGTTTTATATACACTAGTCTCGTATTGCTGGTAAATGAATTGGTTGTTGAGACCGCTTTGTTTTATTTTTCCAAGGATTCTTTACATGGCAAAGTCCGTTCTTTTCGTATATTGCAAGTTTCCAGGCAGAGTGTGTTCCAAATAACACAACTGGGAATTAAACGCAATCGTCACACAGTTGCTAAGTTTTGGCTGTTCATAAAATACTTTCCTATGAGTTGCAAGTTTCCAGGCAGAGAGTGTTCCAAATGACACACCTGGGAATTAAATGCCATCGTCACACAATCGCTGAGTTTCGGCTGTTCATAAAATACTTTCCTACAGGTTAGCAGCGAGATGCCCTCCGTAATTATTCCAGATCTTCAATATTGTTTTATTTTATATTTATTTTACAAAGCATCCGTGACTTAAACGTGTCACACCCTCCAACTTTAATAAATTCATTACCAGCAATACTGACCTCCCAATGCAACTCTATTATTATTATTCTCAAATAAATGCTTTGATCACATTCCCACTTTGTTGCTTAGTAAGCTTTTGTCCATGCTATTCTCGAAATCAATAAATATTTTATAACACTTAATTTCAAATATTTTCTTAAACTTGTATAATTGCTCAAAGCACCTCGCACATGTTCTTATCTCGTCAAGCACATTATCATAATGCTATTAGCCCGAGGAATAGAATATATCACTTTGTTTTAAAACCTTTTTGTCATTTATTGAAATATAATGCCCACAATTATTTAATACGCGTCCCTGTCTCATATAAGCAGACAGTGGCATTATATTTATAATTTATATAAATAAATTTTGCGAAATTATTTAAAATTAAATTTGATCTCTTATTTTATTTGATTCCTATCACTGTCTCGGTCTCTCTATATATATTTTCTGCATTTCTTTTGTAAATCCATAGACGTTAATTAGCCACCCAAACTTCTTTTAGTATAGAGTCTTTTGTTTCTCCCTGACTACCAGGCACCAGTCAAAGGTCATACTAGTAGTGGCATCAGATGCATTATCATGTAGATGGCGCTGTGAAATTTGGACTTTAGATTCGAACTTAGTATATCTAGAAGGCAACCCCTCCTAGAATGTTCAGTTTCGTGTCTGGGGTTTGAATTCTGCAGTGTGTTAGCGAGATAGACGATTCTGACGGTTACAATATTCTGTATCAAAATAAATAAACTCTTTCACCTTAGATTCTTTATTAAAAGTGGTCAAAATACTTTTAAAAAATAATTATAACATACACCAAATCTTTTAAAAACTTGTTTTTTATTTTTTTGCCACCAAAATGAAACATATATTAAAATAGATTTCCAACGTTTCGACTATTTCTTTATTTTTTTCTATAGTCTTTTTCAAGGAACTAAAAATATATAAAAAGGAGAAAAAAAAAAAATTCATAACAATTTTTAAAACAAACAAAAATAAAAATCCTGTCACATACACATACTATTTTGGAAAATATATTCTTTACTTACTATGATTTCTTTTCCCAACAGCTTCCAACTTTACATTTTGCCTAAATGAACATTTTATTGTTACAAAATATAATTTTTTATTATTATCTTATCTTCAATTAACACATTTCTACATTCCTTTCTTGTTAAAAACAAAAACATTCTATTAAATTTCATAAAAAAAAAAAAAAAAAGAATTTCCCTCTCTTCTCTTTTCCTTTACATTATAATATTCTATTCAGAACAGGATTTAACTACATAAAGATGTTAAATCCTGTTCTGAATAGAATATTATAATGTAAAGGAAAAGAGAAGAGAGGGAAATTCTTTTTTTTTTTTTTTTTTATGAAATTTAATAGAATGTTTTTGTTTTTAACAAGAAAGGAATGTAGAAATGTGTTAATTGAAGATAAGATAATAATAAAAAAATTATATTTTGTAACAATAAAATGTTCATTTAGGCAAAATGTAAAGTTGGAAGCTGTTGGGAAAAGAAATCATAGTAAGTAAAGAATATATTTTCCAAAATAGTATGTGTATGTGACAGGATTTTTATTTTTGTTTGTTTTTTAAAATTGTTATGAATTTTTTTTTTTTCTCCTTTTTATATATTTTTAGTTCCTTGAAAAAGACTATAGAAAAAAATAAAGAAATAGTCGAAACGTTGGAAATCTATTTTAATATATGTTTCATTTTGGTGGCAAAAAAATAAAAAACAAGTTTTTAAAAGATTTGGTGTATGTTATAATTATTTTTTCATGTTAAATTTCACTATAAGTGTGGGCATTGGATATCACTTTAGAAGTTACATATGTCATAGGTAGTTACTACATAAGAAACAGGTATATTATGGGACATAACAAATAAGCTGTTTTTGGGTATAGATTGATCATGATAATTAGAGTTATACTTTTAAAATTATAGTGGGAACTCATAATAAATTCAAATCATCAATTATCATCTTATTATTCTTAGGTGGAACTGTAGAGTGATGATATAAGAAAAAGTTGGATATCAATAATTTTCATTAATAGTGATATATGAGAGAATTTGATCAAGTCCATATTTTCAAATAGTGATATATGAGAGAATTTGATCAAGTCCATATTTTCAAACATATTTCATGCATAAATTATTATTTACAATCTAGAAATAGTTGTTAATTTTATGTTAATTAATCTATTACTTAATTAATTCCTGTTAAATCATTTCATTTCAGTTGAAAATTGAAATTTGGCAATATATTAATAACATTCCTCTCCACTATAATACAATATAATATATTTCATTTTGTAAAGTGACTAATAAAAAGCTTTATAATGTAGTTAATAGTATTTAACACATAATCCTATGATCTGAAATGGAAAGTCAAAGTGAACATTAAAAAAAAAATTTTTTTTCAGATGGAAAAATAATTCTTTTTCCAAGTAGACCATTCATAATTAATTAACTTACTGAGCTAGCATTGATCAATAAATAAATATTTTGCTACTTTTTGCTAGTATAGCTATTAAGATCCCAGAATGTATACTATATTGGTTAATATTATAAGTATCTACACATAGGTATATAAAATAGCTTTAATTTTGAAAGAGAGGAATATTATAAATTCATGATTATTGAATATATGCTTAAGTATTTTTTAAGCTAAATATTGGAATATATATTTTAAAATGATTGATATACCAAATTCAAACAACAGATTAAACTAACATGAATTGTTGTAATTTAATTAGTAAATTGTATAATCATTACTTTCATAGAAAACTTATGCTATTTTTGATAAAAAAAAATTCTCACACACTATGAAGGATGTCAGTGAAGAGTTTCGTACTCTACTGTTCAAGGATTAAAAACATTTAATATGGATAATTGGAGAGTTGAGGTATTATTTGCATGCTTCTCAAATTAATATTGGTCAATTTGCTATAAATTATCATAATAATAGTTATCACAAAACATTTATATTACAAATAAAATACTTACTTATCAGAATATTTTTCAACAGAAAATGTTTCAATGAAATCAATCCTAATTTGTTTATGTCTAGGTGCTGTGATAATCCATTCACATTCTATAGAAAATGGATAAGTTTGAGGATAATTAGGTGTTGTAAAAACTCCACTTTTTACATCCTGTGTTAATGTAATGTGACCACCACATACTATATTCACTTGATTAAAAATTAATTTAAAACCCTGATTTGTTCCTTCAGAAGTTGTAACAAATTGTAAAGTCAAATAATTTTTAGTAGAATGTGGTAATATTGGTTTGACTGCTCCACAATAACGACCATTATTATCATATGTACCATTACCCAAAAACAACAACTCCTCATAATATCCATTATAAATCTATTAAAAAATATAAATGTACATATATATATATTCCAGATAATAAATATTAATTGAGTAAAATGTTAAATATAGAAATGAAAAAAAATTATTACCTAATTAATGTAAAGATGGGGTTGTTTTTTTTTTGTCTGTGTGCGCGCTGTTTGTACAAGTATATATGATCTTTATAATTTTTAGATTAAATTTTAAAAATCAATTTTAAACATTTATGAGTATTTTTTTAATAACTACTAATATAACATATAATAATTTTATTTACATTAAAAATATATATAAAGTTGTTATTTAATCATAATATTTTATATAAGAATGTAAAAAAAAAAGTTAAATATAAATAGAAGAAACTTTTTAACTAATTCACGATACAATTTAATGAAATAATAAAGTTTTCATTACTCAAATATTAAAAGAGATAATAAATATCTTCAGCACTATCTTTACATCAAGAGTTAAATGTGTGGTTCTGGTGAAAAGTAGTAGAAACCTATTTTAATCAGCATTTTATTGCAAAAATTTCTAGACATCTATTTCTTTTAAAAATCTCAAAACATTTTCTGCTCCCATATTGTCTATCATGTTTTAAGTAAATCATATTAGCTACTAATACTCTTAATTTTTTACATTTGATTTTATGATTGAAATATGTATTTTCAAAAGAATCGATATTACACTGATCTATATCATTTAATTAATTGAGTAATTAAATGTATTCTTATGAATCATAGTTTATCTTTAACAATTTTGAGATTTCTGTAATACACATTCAACTATAGCATAGAAATTTGAATAACTCGTACTTGTACTTCAAACCCCCAAAAATTATATAGAACATTTAAAATTTTGTAGCAATGTTCTGAGTTTGGAGAATAAATTGTATTTAGTGGTTAAGACAATTGGAAGACAAAATTAATGTCTTTTATGAAAGATAAAAAAATGATTTTAAAATTTAGTCAAGTTTATGTTTTTAAGACACTAACACAATCCTTTAAATTATTAAAAAAGTAGGAGTTCATTAAGTATATTACTACATCTTAAAAAACATTAATAAATGATTTCATGCCTCATATTAATAAAAAAGTGTTCTATGAACTTATAATATTTTTATTTACTACAGAGATTTTAAATGTATTGCCGTCTAACTTTTTATAAAATAATTATTATACATTATACTATTTAGGTTTCTATTTTCAAATTTGTCAATAGTATTAGAGTAAGCTATTTACTGTGTAATAGTAATAATAAAAAAATAGTGTCTTGGCATATTCACATGAAAAATTTTGCATAAATATATTGTGGAAAAGATTTAGAATCTACTAGATGTGATATGTTGGACTATTTTCATCATCTATGAGTGAATGTATAGAAAATTTTAAACTTTATTTAAACTTTCCAAATACAAATAACTTGTTAGTAATAACACACAAACTGACAACACAGGTTAATAATTACACTAATTTCAACATAACATCAGTATTTGTCTGAAGGTTTGTGATGATGGTATATCATTAAATGTGATATGTTGGACTATTTCCATCATCTATAAGTGAATGTTGAATGTATAGAAAATTTTTAATTTTATTTAAACTTTCCAAATACAAACAACTTGTTAGTAATAACACAAATAGATAACACAGGTTAGTAATAACACTTGGTTATTACTAACAAGTTGTTTGTGTTTGAAAAGTTTAAAATTTTCCATACATTCAACATTCACTCATAGATGATAGAAATAGTCCAACATATCACATCTAATAATATACCATAATCACAAACCTTCAGACAAATATTTAGAATCTATAATTCCAAAATCATTATTGTACCGGTCAAGCTAGCACATTCGCGCAACAGAATCCAGAGTCCAAGCAAAGATACCAAGCCAACCAGTAGGAGATGGTTAGATCTCGAGACTGATCGCACTTCAACTCCTTCACCTGTGCTCCAAGACTCACGACCCTACGGATGACCACCTTGAAGATACATATAGATATTATTTCAACCGCGAGCCGACATAGGCCAGGAAGAAGCAATGAGACTCATAACAAAAAAATGGAATTTATCAACCATATATCTTTAAAACTAATTAATGCACAGGAAATCACATATATAATATAAAGAATTTTGAATTGGATTGAAATAAAGTAAGATCGAGAGCAGAGTAATTTATTAAATTGTATGTTTATTTTTGCAGATTAAATTTGACGATTTTTATATATATTATTCTTGCATTTTACAATTAAAATGCGCGTAGCATCTAACATTTTTGGAGAGCGCTTTAACATTCTCTCCTTACAATTAAACTTATTTTACATTTGTTATGCTATTTGATGAAGTTAAATATTGTTTTCATCATTTGCTTTATTATCTCATTGATCAGTCACTGCATTGTAGCTATGGGGCAGATTATGCTAATCCCTCTTATTTCATGGTTTTCAGCTAAGTAATCAGACGAAGCCTTGTTTTCACATATATGTGAAACATTTAAAGTCAAATTTATCTATAATATTATTATTTCAAACTATTGTACATGAGACCGAAACTAGCTCTTGAATATGTCAGACAATGGCTGAAACTTACTTTAAGGGAGGAAGAGTTGGCAACCAAAAAAACCAATGCGCTATAGCGCTTGTAAACAGTTATAATAAATGTTGCTCTGCGGATGGATTAATATTTAGGGTTTTGTGATCAACACCGGAGCCCTATGACCGATCGCCATGCTGCTAAAGAGGGTTGGGGTAGCTAACACTATTGCCTGGAATTTGACGTCAGGTCTTATTCGTGTGCGACCCAAGGAGTGTAAGAGGGATGGCCGTTCCGAGTCCCATCTTAAAGAAAAACGCAACATAACGAGAAAGTTTAAATGTATAATAAAATTATCACATCCGCCAAGCAAAGAGTTGAAATAATTTAATATTTAGCCACGAGAACGATAGCTAATCAGTGTAATCATTAGCGCCAACTCTAATATAGCATTTTAATAATCATATGCTATACGTGGGCGTACTTTTAAATATTCTTTGCTTTCTAGTTTCAATCTCAAATAACTCATTTGATTACGCGATTAATAATAAAAAAAAAAGGGGAAAAAGTATATTTGGAGGGCTTTTACAAAATGAAATAAATAACAAATATACTTATTCAAGGCTTGGATATTGCTTAGTGAAAATTAAATTGAAATTTACTTTGGGTTAAAACAAGATTCCCATTTTAAAATTTGCCAACAAATAATTAAATAATCAAGGTCAAAATAATAATCAGCACATAGCCCATTCTTGACAGTTATTTAAGAGGGTTTCGAAACAGCGTGCATTAAGCTACGATAAATAATTATTAAATGAAGAGGGGTCATTCTCTCTTCTCTTTGTTATTAATATTGAATGCTCGCTGTTTCGAGGCATTAGCATATAATTTATATTTTAAAATAAAAAAAATAAAGAAACCATAGTCACAACTGCAGTGAGAAAATTGAAAATAAAATTATTAAAATCATTTAGTTAGGAAACATTAGAAAGTAGGTCAGAATTATATAATTAAATTTAAGAATAAAATTTTACATTTAGCAATTTACTTGAATTCAAGATTTTAGAATTAAAATAAATTTTATAAGTCTAGACTTAAAGAAAAATTAATATATTGAACTGCAGTTAGAAATGGTGACGTTACCGGTCATCTTGTAGTACTTGAGCTGGAGTTACGGGAGTCTTTGTGGCGGCTTGCGGCATCATCTTCTTCCCACGGTTAGAGCGGAGATGTTATGGCGGCATACTGGTGATGGTGGTTTATGGATGGAAGTAAAGGCCCATCGCCTTCACTCTGGAGCTTAGCCAAGGCTGCCTGTTTTAGCCCGACATTTTCTCTCGAACAGATATAAAAATTATTGACTTAACTGGATGTCAAAATGTTCACGGTTGCTTTTGATTCAGGATACACGCTGGATTCAAAAGCTTAACGATGATCAAAGAAGGCAAAAATTCACAGATGTAGCATTCAAGCTGTAAAGATTTTAAAAAAAAAAATTCAACGCTGTCAAGGTTTCAAAGAAGTAAAGATCTAAGATGGCTCCTCCACTTTACATGGCCTTTTTAATTGATCGCCTTATCAGCCCACACACCTTGGAATTTCATCTCCATCAAGATTACAAAATTTTTAATTTGCTTAGGAAATTAGTGGTTGATTTCAAACATGCTGACATTCCTTTTAGGTGTTATAACTTTTCTCTGATTATCAAATTTTTAATTAAATCGAATTTTAATCAGTTTAATCCAATATTAGATTTTATTTTAATTAGTCAGGAATTTTGTTCTGATTTTATAATTTATGTGTAAAATCTCTGCTGTAAACATATTTTTAATTAGCGAGGTCTCCAAAATAATTTAGAATCAATTAGCTAGATTATTTTAAAATTGGCTTTTCTTTTTAGAAACCTAAGGCAGGTGTGGCATATACTGATACAATTGTTTACAGCAAAAACTTTACTAAACTTTTAATTCTCCGAAAATACTTTTATTTTTAGAAAAAAAAATCTTTTTTTTTCTTTTTAAAAAGAAACTTGTCAGCGCATTTGCAATCAATCACCCTTTCAATATGTTTTTACATTAAATTGGTTTATACTAAAAAATGAAACTTAAAATTTAATAAATATTTTAATCACGCCACTATGCTATATATATATATATTCAATATAGGTGGATTATATTCCCACATACGAATTTAAGTAATAAATTAATAAATTGACGCTACATTATTACTGTACTAAAAATAGTTTAAAAATATTACGCGATAAAATTATACGCTATAACTCTGGCAATACTATTCAATTATAGCGTTCTTTCGTATGTGCGTATATAATGCTGTTTATATAGCCGTGATTGCAATTGTTAGCTTACAAATTTTAATTTAGACTTATTAAACAGGTTTGAATCTAGCACAGACAAGTGGGTTATTAGGATGGTTGGTGAAACGGTGAGGGATTTGAAGACAACCGTTTCATTATAGTAGAAAGTGATCTCAAGATTCTAAAAGAGAGAAGATTGTCCTGTCTCTCAAAGATATGCATACATGTCTTAATTTATCTCTATAATTACATGGTTTGCTATTATAGATCTGGGAGTAAAATGCTAGCATATCTTTATAATTGAAATATGATTTTATGTTTACAGTAGAATGAATTGCTTTTATCAAAGATAAATTTGCAATTATAATAAACATCATGAACTATGATATGTAATATTAATACAATTGTTCTCAGAGAAATAATGTTAAGTCCAGAGAATAGTTCCTAGATTTTATCAATATAGAATGCACTAAAATGATGATAGAAGTGAATTTATATATATATAATTAACTACTGGGTGTATATTAAATAAGGTTGATTATTCTAAAAATTTTAATAAGAACTAAGAAAATTTTGGATATAAAGAAAAAATGAAATGGATAGGCAAAATATGAATGTTTTGGATAATAATTCAGACTTTATATCAATGAAAATTGAAAAATAAGTTAATGGAAAAAATAAAGCAAATTTATGTTAATCTCTATACTAAATCACAGTGCAGCAATTTAAATGAATAGTGAATAAAACAAGGGATAAAAAGAATAAAAGAAGTTGCCTATATTATCCCACTTCATCAAAGTTTATTGGTACAAAAAAAAATTTCCAGTAATTAATAGAACTAACATTTTTCTTTTAATTTCCAATAATTAAAAGTTAACTTTTCCCTCAAATTCAAAAAACACAAAGTAGAGGCAAAGAATCCTTAAATTAATTGCGAATAAAAGTCATAATAAATAAAATAGTATATAATAGGCAAATAGTTATCATACGAGTTGAAAACAAATTTAGAAGAAAAATAAACCATCTGAGGTAGTCAATACAATGAAGATGTCAAATACCAAAACATTGCAAATTTAACTAGAAATAAAATTATCTCATAGAATATTTAAAACTTTAAATAAAACAAAGGAAATCAAGAAGATAAGAGTTAATTATAACACAATTACAATTAGATGAAAAAAAAACACATAAAAAAAGGAGATCCCATTTGAAGAAAGTAAACCAATTAAATCACTTATACTTTCGAAAAAAAAAAACCTCCCTACATACTAAAAGATTATGTGCTACCTTCCAAAAAAACAAACAAGTTTTCTGAAGTAAAAAAAAGAGCATTACATATTGTAACCGATATGTAAATATACATGTTATATAAGGTATTTAAATGTATGTTAAGAATATTCAGAGAGAAAAAAAAGTATCCTTTTTATTATTAATAATGAAAAAGACTGGCAATTTAATAAATAGAATAAAGAGAGTTTAGAATAGATCAAAAGTCAGTTAGAAAGTAAACAAAAATAAAATTCTGTATCTGAATCTCAAGTTAAAATAAAAGAAAAAATAGAAGAGGAAAAATATAAAGTATAATGTAGTTTAAGAATTTTCATTAAATTTACTATTTAAAGGAAATGGCTGTTCGTTTCTTTTAAATAAAAGTACAAATTCCAAAATGTTATAAAGTATGATGAAAATAAAAATAAAAAACTAATTGTGTAAAAATAACTTAAAGATTATAAAATTACTTGGTGAAATAATTTAAACTAAAATATTAATTGCAGAGAAAGAAAAGTAAATAATTATACAGAATTATTGTCTAAAATTATTTAATTAGAGAAAAATATGATCTAATCAAAGATTAAAATAATTTTGTAAATTGTTTAATCAAGAAGTTATATTTTACATAAAACAGTAATCTATTTATCTGATTAGATAATCAATACTCTAAGTAATGTTGTAATTAAAATAAAAAAAAGATTGAAATGATTAGTGATGTGGGTGAGCTAAAACAATGGTTTCTGTTGTATTTTGATATTGTTAAATTGATTCAGCTGATGCTAATTTTTCAGATTCTTTCATCAAGAATTTATAGTTCATCCATCAATGATGTATAGCTATTTATGTGGACACTCTGACATTGCCATGCAGTGCTAAACTCACAATGAAGTGTTTATTTAGATTTTCATCATTCAGTTCCTATACATTTGATAGCCTTAAATGTGACAAAAATCTTTGACCTGCCAATTATTGAGACATCTAATCATCATTATCGAAGACTACTGTTGATAAGGCCATGAAGGTATATGCCACCCTGAAAAAAGAAGAAGTCACAAGCTGTTAAATGAAACTGGGAGAATTTTAAGAATGCCATCCACAAAATCTGAAACTGTCAAGAAGACAGAGGTGTTCACTCCAATAAAAATATTGAAAAACTTAGATCAATATGGGAAATTAATTCAAAGTCTAATATGTAAATGATATACAGGGGTAAGATTTCATTTTTTAATAAATTTAAAAATTTAAAAAAAAATTTTTATTACCTATTTGAGGGATTTTTAATTTTTAGTAAACAGGAAAAAACCCCCCATATTGGAGGCCCTTTTAGAACAGATCATGGATGCCAGAAGGCTTGTGCGTAAAATCCCTATCTAGTGCCTACTCATCTAATATCCCCAGACTAGTTTCTGGCTTGTGGCCTTCATCAGTGGGGAGCCTTGGATCTGAGAAGACTGCACCTTGATCTTAGGATCTAATGCAACCCTCCAGCAGCCACCTTTTATCTCTACTTTACTACAAAACTATGAGAATGAAATTGAAAACACACTAATATTTTCAATCTAAGCTCGATAGCTTATATAGTCATATGGGTCTGAACTCATACATTTTGGTGACTTTGACTCTTTAACAACCATAGCCATCATTATCCTATTAGGCAGGATTGGTGTTAAACCACTAAACATCACACGATCACCATCTCATGCTAGCACATAACTGTTAGTAAACAGGCAAAAACTCTTCATATAGTAGTGCCACCTTGTGCTAACCAGAAACTAGTCTGGGGATATTGGATGAGTAGGCACTGGATAGGGATTTCTGGCATCCATTGATTACTCTGGTTAGCACAAGGTGGCAATATTATATGGAGAGTTTTTGCCTGTTTACTAACAGTTATGTGCTAGCATGAGATGGTGATCATGTGATGTTTAGTAGATTTAACTATACTAAATAAATGTGTATCTAGTTTAATATTTATTTTTTTATTCTTATTATTATAATGTTTTTTTTTTTGTAAATAAATATGCTATTTTAATGTTAATTTGGCCTAAATTCTCTCTCTACATACCTCACCATATAACATTTGATTATGATAAAGTTTGCAAATTATATTGTTTGTGTTTAAATATGCATCGTCTGATAGCATAAGTTAGGTCAATTTCTTGTTCCTTTGAGATAATTGTGGAATTAAATATTTGGAGTATTTAAAATCTTTTTTTGTGGATAATCCAGTGAAATAGGCTGCTTGGTGCCTGAGGGTTTATCCCCAGTAAAAATAAAAGTACCCACAGGAAAAATATTTTGCTTCTAGCAGTTATGAAGTGAGTGCAAAAATCTTGAAAGGTAGCTGCAGTTTTATATTTATAGACAATCTCAATCTCTGAGAGCTGTATTACTTCACTAATAGGCCGGAATTGGTTCAGACCACTCAGGATTACCATAAATGTAATTGAAAAAATCAATATTGAGATTGAAATGCAAAATAAATTCCCAAACCTATTTAAGCCAAAACTGGGGGAGATAAAAATAACACTGGTGCAATTAGAACTCAAGAGCCATTTCAACCTCAGTCATATGTAAAGCATGGAAGATGCCATTTGTGCAAAGAACAAAAATAGAAGCACTCACAGAACTCATGCAAAAGAGAATAATAAGCTCAACAGAAGACCCTGAGTGGGACACACCAATTGTTATAGTTAATAAACTAGATGGGAAAAAAAACATATTTGTGGAGACTATAGAATAACAGTTAATATAAATCTTTGTAAAAGTATATACTCTGTTCTGAATGCATAAGAAATTCTAGCATTATTGCAAAAATCATCACATTTCACAAAACTTGATCTCCACATAGCTTTTCATCAGATACCAGTATGTAAGGAAACTTTGAAATAGTAACAATCACAACTCACTTAGGATTATTCAGATATAACCATCTTCCATTTGGAATTAGCATGGCACCATTTTCAAGCAAAAATCAACTGGTTACTCCATGGAAAAGTGAGAGTAATCCCATATTTTGATGATCTCCTGATTACAATTAACACTGAAGAAAGACTCAGAAAGAGAATTACACAAGTGTGCAGTAGGTTTGAGGGTTTTGGCATGACATTAAATACGGAATCAAAAAACCAGATAAAAGTAGAACAGTAAAGAATACACCCAGATCAAAAAATGTGAAACAACTTTAGGCATTTCTGGGGCTGATTCATTACTTCAAGTCTTTCTTTAAAAGGAAAGCACTTGTGAGTCAACCTCTATATAAACTCTTGAAGAAAAATCAGAACTGGGAATGGTCAACAAATGAAGAAAATGCATTTGTGAAAACAAAATCCCTATTAATATCAGAAAAGTTGTTAATTTACTACAACTGTAAATTGGAGATAGTACTGACAATAGATGCATCAGAGTATGCAATTGAAGCAGTGTTGATTCACTGTCCATACAAAGGAGAGAGCTCAATAGCATATGCATCATGAATTGTAACCAACATAAAAAGAAACTATAGTCAACTTGACAAGGAAGCTCTGGCCATTCCATCAATATGTATATGGCTGACAATTTACAGTCAGCTGATCACAAACCACTATTGGGAATATTGGCAAAGGCAAAACCAATTCCAGATCATTTTAGCCCATGCATGCTGCACTGGAGGAGGGCAATTTGATACAACATTCAGATGCACTTTCACAGATGCCAGAAACAACTGAAATAAAAAAGGTCAATGTGGAGATTAATTATATAGATAATTGGAATTTACAGATAAATAGTAAAAAAATAGCAGAGTGGACAGATGATGATCCAAGATATCAATTACTTATAAAATGGATTAGCAAAGGTTGACCCAGTAAAAGACCAAAAAAACTTGCCACTGGTTTTCTGGAATGCCTATTCAAGCTTATCAGCTTGCAAAAGGTGCATATCAAGTGGAGATAGAGATATATACCATCACAGGCTAAAACCAGGTGTAAAAAATGCTGCACAATGGACACCCAGGAGTAATCCATGCCAAGGCACTTGCAAAAATCTGTGTCTGGTGGCCTAAGATAAATGAAGACATTGAGTCCTTCATAAAAACATGCACTGAAAAAAAAAGTCAACGAAAATGCAAGAAACACTGCTTGCATATTGTTAAGCCAACACTCTACACCAACAGCAGTGAGTGAAAAGTCTCCAGCCAAACTATTATTGAAATGGAGGTTAAGGACAGAACTGACCCTGCTACTGCAATGAAACATGTATCCACAGGCCAAAATAGAACATAAAACATTCATAATAAGAAAAAAGGTGTGGATCAGAGATAGTCTATATAAAACATGGATAAAGGGAGAAATGGTCAACTTCACATCCAAATTTATAGCAGTGGTGAGAACAGAAGATGATGTAGTATACAAGTGACACATCAACCACATATGCCACCACAGTTCTCCAAGCTGAGGAAAAATAAACCCAGCAGAAGTAGAATTGTCAAACTGACAGAGAAAAAGCAGAAATAGATAAACTGCAAACTGGACAATCAGATACTCAACAGGTACAAGTAGTAGATGATCATACCCTCAAAGGGAAGAAATGCAAATGGAAGTGGCAAACAAAGAGAACAGTAAAGAAAGACTGCCATGATCTCAAAGAAAAAAACTGTCATCCAAATTCTCAAAAGATTATATCTTCTAAATGAGAGAGAAAATTTTGTATGGTATTCCAGATTATACATTTATATACAGAAAAAAAATGTATTCATTTCATTGGTACTCCTGTTTCTGTATAGTGGGGCAGAAGTGTGATATACTAGCAACACTATTGGCTGATTACAATTACACATGAATGATACTACACAGAGCAAAGGAAGTGCATAGGGAAAGTTTGCAGTAGGTAAAGAGAGAGAGATAGGGTACTATTGTGGATAAAATATTCATTAATGTTATTCCAGTTATAATAATAATTATTTGTTAGAGATTCATTCTAATATTTTACCTATGCATAAGAATAATAATTGCTGGAGTATTCATTGTAATTAATATTTAATTTGATTCTTATTAGCAATTCCTACTCACATATTAACAACTAGGCTCAATGGAATATTAACTTGAATATACCTGCCAAGAACTATCAGCTAGGTTTATGCATTACTTGCATGGAATATTATGAACATTATACAATATTGAGCCAGTTAGATGTTGGTTAGCCTAACAATTATTTCATAAATTGATTAACCTACATGGTTAAACAAAACATTACTGTTAATACTTTTACTGTCAATCCTATTTATGTATGAATTTTATTTATGATTATTGGCTTGGTGTTATAACAATCCGGAGAAAGAGCTACTTAATGTATCTACACTACAGGGCGCCACTAGGCATTTGAGCCTAGAAAAATTTATATAGTAGGCAGATATGTAAGTCAAAAAAAAAAAAAATTTTTTTTATATATTAAAGATTCGGGTCATTAGCCCATTGTCACTAGCTCAGTGGAATAGCAGAGATTTATATTTTATAATAAATTCTTATCTAAGAATATATAAAAAAGAATAAAATAAGCCACTGCCAGTAATTATACACACAAACATTTATTTACGCACATATATATAAAATTTAGCATTATTATTTTAGTATGTTTACTTTAGCATTTAACTACATTTTTAAATTTTATTTTAGATTTTAATTTACATTTTAATTTTTATAAGTTCGCACAGATGGGTTTATAAAAGTTTGTTTTATAATGTTGAGTATAGATCGGTTACATAGATTACACGGTTAAAAACATTTCAAATTAAACATCACCGATCAAAATACAAAGTCATTGATAACGTCAATTGCAGAGGGAATAAAAGAAACCCAATGGCATTCATCATAAGATGCCACATTGACATCGATGACTTATATATTCCAATCGAATATGAAAACCACAAACATAAGTAACTGATAATGAATCCATGCAACATCCATACCCAACTTAAATTTAATGCATTTTTATTTAGAGTGTCGAGTATGAATAGACTACATAGATTTGCATTTGAAAAGAAAATATTCTATCCTTATTTAACCTTAGGCCAAAAGTTCGCAGTCAAACCAACGTCAATCCATCTGATATATCGATGCATTCAATGTAACATGAATATGGCAGCACAAAAGGTTAAGAGAAGAAATTGCCTCTCATCAGATAGGAATACTACATCTATCTGACAAGAAGAGCAATAAAAAAAAACTCCATAGGAAAGGACTGCGGTCATTTTGCCAACTTATGATCGCATTCCATAGGCAAAAAGGAAGTGTGCGGCGTATAAAGCGATTCTGCCCATAGCGAATCTTGTACTACATCTACTAATTACACCAATATATCCAATCCATTGACCTAATTCAACTATGAAATGAATAACCTAAGATTACCCTCCCCTAATAAAACTTTACAAATCTATATAGCCATTCACACCCGACTTAAGTTTAACATTTATATAATATTAAATTAGCGAAAAACAAAAATCATAAATAAAACTTAAAAGAACCAAAAAATAAATAAATAAATAAATGGAAATGATTAAAAAAAAAAAGAAATACATCAATAAAAAGAATTAATAAGGAATTTAGTTTGGTCAGATAGGATTCTATTGCTATTTTTTTAAATACTGGGAAAGTTTATAGATTTAAAGTTCTTAGTGTTTTCAAATTAATATTTATTTAGAAGTTCAAAAAGTTCTTATGGTTTTAGAAATGTTCCTTTTTATCCATTGCTTGCCATTTGGTCCAACGTGAATTCCCTGCCATCCTAAAGAGATTGGTATTCTGTTGGCCATTTTATTTATTCATCCGGAGGTCTTTTACTTTAGCTGGTCCTCAATGTAGAAAATGATAGGTCATTTCTCTTTCTTTTCTTAGCAGAACTGAAGGGATTGAAGAGTGCGTCTTTTCAATCCCTTCTCCTTCAACTCCGCACTAACATGTATCACCACCACTATCACACATCTCTGTCTCTAATTAATTTTTTTATTTCCAAACCTTTCCTTTTATATTAATTTTGCGGATTAACTCAACATTACGTCATGATGATGAAGATCCTTTCGTTGAGGTCCGATTCCTAAGGGATTTCTTTTTATTTGCTATTAGTTTCTATTGTTTTCCTATCTGACCGTTGCTTATACATTTAAATGCCCAAGGGCTAGTTCACTTGGACTAATTAAAATAATCATTTCCATTTTTCAATAACATTAATTAATTTGTTTTCCAAACTTAAAGATATATTTTTATCTCTAAATCTTTTTGTTGAAAGATTTAGTTTTTCTATTTTTAATAAAGTTTTATTTTAATAATTTTTTTTATCTGTGCGATTTTATATATATACGAGTTTAAGATGATTTTTTTAATTTCCAATTTTTAATTCTTAAAAAAAAAGAAGTTTTTATTTGCGAACTATTTTATTTTAATTTCATGTTTATACTAATAAAAAAATAATGTAACAGCATATGTGCCCATTACATATCAGTAAACTTGCTTAAAAAAAAAAAAAACAAAAATAAATATTTTACTTAGGGTTAGTAATTATGGTACACGATTAACGAAGACATTTACAAAAACATCCGGTTAGTAATTTTACAAAAAGACTATATACAAAAAAAAAATGTTGACCATCGCTTTCCAAAGAACCACTACATTTACACTTCCTCCCCCATAGAGTTCTATTTTTTATACATTTTTTTCTTACACACGGCATGACAAGCAAGTTATTTATTTAGGAAGGTTGCATTGAGGTAAATATGTTTTAAGAAATAATGGGTTTATATGTGTATATTTGCAGCACAATTATAAATACCACCAACTTATTTATGACCGAATGAAATGCTTAAATAGGGTTACTCTGAAATAAATTCCCAAAAGTACTCATCGTAAGGTACCACATTTACTATCATAAACTTACGTGGCTGTGCGCGTCTATACACATAAAAGAATAATATATTTTAACAAACAAAAAAAAACATATTAATTGCAATCTTTTGACTTTCTTTTTAACAAAATACAATTTAAAATTATTTATACTTTCTCATGTTTAATATATGTGCTATTTCTATCTGGCTGTGCTTTTATAAGATTTAAAGTATACGACTTTATGTAAACAGATAAAAATATTTCATTTTGAAAAAAGAAATTTACTCAGGGCCCTCGTGGTTTATCAAAGATCGGCTCACATTGGGAAGCCAATTATAATGATCTGGAGAATAAGTGAGACTTAATGTAATCTACACTACAGGGTGCCACTAGGCATTTGAACCTAGAAAATTTATAAAGTAGGCAGATACGTAAGTCAAAAAAAAATTTTTTTTTTTTATATATTTTGATTCCGGTCATTAGCCCATTGTCACTAGCTCAGTGGAATAGCAGAGATTTATATTTTATAATAAATTCTTATCTAAGAATATATAAAAAAGAATAAAATAAGCCACTGCCAGTAATTATACACACAAACATTTATTTATGCACATATATATAAAATTTAGCATTATTATTTTAGTATGTTTACTTTAGCATTTAACTACATTTTAAAATTTTATTTTAGATTTTAATTTACATTTTAATTTTTATAAGTTCGCACAGATGGGTTTATAAAAGTTTGTTTTATAATGTTGAGTATAGATCGGTTACATAGATTACACGGTTAAAAACATTTCAAATTAAACATCACCGATCAAAATACAAAGTCATTGATAATGTCAATTGCAGAGGGAATACAAGAAACCCAATGGCATTCATCATAAGATGCCGCATTGACATCGATGACTTATATATTCCAATCGAATATGAAAACCACAAACATAAGTAACCGATAATGAATCCATGCAACGTCCATACCCAACTTAAATTTAATGCATTTTTATTTAGAGTGTCGAGTATGAATAGACTACATAGATTTGCATTTGAAAAGAAAATATTCTATCCTTATTTAACCTTAGGCCAAAAGTTCGCAGTCAAACCAACGTCAATCCATCTGATATATCGATGCATTCAATGTAACACGAATATGGCAGCACAAAAGGTTAAGAGAAGAAATTGCCTCTCATCAGATAGGAATACTACATCTATCTGACAAGAAGAGCAATAAAAAAAAACTCCATAGGAAAGGACTGCGGTCATTTTGCCAACTTACGATCGCATTCCATAGGCAAAAAGGAAGTGTGCGGCATATAAAGCGATTCTGCCTGTAGTGAATCTCGTACTACATCTACTAATTACACCAATATATCCAATCCACTGACCTAATTCAACTACAAAATGAATAACCTAAGATTACCCTCCCCTAATAAAACTTTACAAATCTATATAGCCATTCACGCCCGACTTAAGTTTAACATTTATATAATATTAAATTAGCGAAAAACAAAAATCATAAATAAAACTTAAAAGAACCAAAAAAAAATAAATAAATAAATGGAAATGATTAAAAAAAAGAAATACATCAATAAAAATACTTATTAATAAAGAATTAAGTTGGTCAGATAGGATTCTATTGCTATTTTTTTTAAATACTGGAACAAGTTTATAGATTTAAAGTTCTTAGTGTTTAGTATACTGAAATTTTAGAAATATTCATTTAAAGCTTAGAGTTCATAAAAGTTCTTACGTTTTTAGAAATGTTCCTTAATTATCCATTGCTTGCCATTTGAAATGTGAATATCCCATGCCTCCTAAAGAGACCGGTATGCTGTTGGCCGTTTTTTTGATTCATCCCGAGGTCTTTTACTTTAGCTGGTCCTCGATGTAGAAAACGATATCATTTCTCTTTCTTTTTTTAGCAGAACTGAAGGGATTGAAGAGTGCGTCTTTTCAATCCCTTCTCCTTCAACTCCGCACTAATACGTATCACCACCACTATCACACATCTGTCTCTAATTAATTTTTTATTTCCAAACCTTTCCTTTTACATTAATTTTGCGGATTAACTCAATATTACGTCATGATGATGAAGATCCTTTCGTTGAGGTCTGATTCCTAAGGGATTTCTTTTTATTTGCTATTAGTTTCTATTGTTTTCCTATCTGACCATTGCTTATACATTTAAATGCCCAAGGGCTAGTTCACTTGGACTAATTAAAATAATCATTTCCATTTTTCAATAACATTAATTAATTTGTTTTGTATACTTAAAGATATATTTTTATCTCTAAATCTTTTTGTTAAAAGATTTAGTTTTTCTATTTTTAATAAAGTTTTATTTTAATAATTTTTTTTATCTGTGCGATTTTATATATATACGAGTTTAAGATGATTTTTTTAATTTCCAATTTTTAATTTTTAAAAAAAGAAGTTTCTATTGGCGAACTTTTATTTTTTTCATGTTTACTACTAATAAAAAAATAATGTAATGGCGTATGTGCCCATTACAGTGTGGATCATAAAATTTCTTGTTACTTTTTTCTTTCTTTAGTAAAATAATAGTGTATTTTTGAAACTGAATGATTTTATATACAATCCAAAGTCAGTTTTTAATAAAACAGGTATTCACATTGAAGATTGTCTATAGGTATTAAAGCTCTTGGACATAAATAAGATTGATAAGCAACAGGCCACATATTCAGAAAGTTGATATACTACTCAAATTAAAAATATAGCAAGTGATATGAAAAAAAACACTAACTTAAATACTGAAATCATGAATAAAAACCATATAAAATTATTTACATCAGTTTCTAACTTCTTTCTGTTATTTTAAGATTTTGATGTTCCTAGGTTATGTTTACTGTGTTTCTTATTTCTATGTGATATTGCTTTCTTATTATAACTGATATAGGTTCCTTTAACATAGACAAGCTTTTATATACTAATTTTTAGTTTATAGAAAATTTAATCTAAATACATATTTCTATTAAAATTATATCTTTATTGTTATTATATACCAGATGTCTCTTAATCTCTTATTTTAAAAACAAGTTAAGCCACTTAAAGCTTCTTACTAGTTACAAATATAATTTATAAAGTTCTTATCTATAATAACTTAGTTTTTTTTTTAAATCTTTACTTTTTTTTTTATAAATAATAAAAATTTATATTCAGTATTTTATATCTAACATATTTATTTTAGATTACATTTTTACATAATAAAATTTGTCTATAATTTTCAGTATTTGGCATATAAATTTATTTATTAAATTAAAATGTTCCATGTTAGTAATTTAAATCTGGACATAGGCTTTTCATACCATTTATACTTTTTCATGTTACTTTTCCTGAACTGCTATTCAAATATAAATGTTAAATCATACTTGAATTTTTATCTAATTTTATTTTAATATTTTTTTTCAAAATCTAGAATTATTTTGTTTCTTTAAACCATCTGTTATTTAACTATTTTACTACAGTAAAATTAATCAACACATACTTTATGCTTAAAACTATCTTTATTATCTGAAAATGTTGAATGAAAAAGAAATTATTGCAACATTGTTTATAAAATAGTCCTTGAATTTTTCTTTTTGGTCAAACTGGTCATTTTCAACTTATTTAAATTGAAAACTTCAACAAAAATTCTAGTAAGAATTCTAAAACAAGAAATAGTTATGTCAACTATTCAATGTAAACACTGGATTTCATCAAAAAATAAAAACAATAAAGAAAAAATAACATATAGAATATATTACTGAATTGTCATCTTGAAATAGGAGTGAAAATATGAATTATAAATAATTCTAAACTGTTAATCATTTTTTAAATAATTTATTTTTCTATATTATTTAGAAACATTGATAATTTGTGTAATTTTTATTTTAACTTTGAATATGATTTTTTAAAATACTTCTGTAAATGTTTATTTCCTAATTTATTATGAGCATATTATTATGGATTCTAAATTGTAAATACTCAATTCTAATATCAATTATTGTCATTTTATTCTTAATTAAATATTCTTTTGTTTAATTTGAATACTCCCTCCACCCTACATTTCAAACCTTGATTACATGCATGATCAATCCCTAAGGTGTCATGTCTACAATGGATTTAGCTAAATGAAATTAGAATATTGCTACTAGAGCACTGTGTGTGTATATATGCTAGTTTGAGTGCTTTCCAAATGCTATAATTATATTGCTTAAGTTCTATAAAACAGATTGTATTGTTTTGCTTTATAAAATAAAGCCGATCATAATAATAATTAGGAATATCAGTCCAACCATATTTGGAAATATAAATTGATTATTTTTGATACATAAAATTGGCTTCTTAATGAGAAACATATTAATCATTGCATGCCATTCACACATATTTTCATTACAACTTATATGAAAAAATGTCTGTTCCAGTAATCTTAATTTGTTATCAATTTTTTCAGGCATATGACAATTGAACAATAACTTATTAATGCAAGAATAACTGAAGCTGACAAATATCCAGATTTTTCTATATGTATTGGGGAATGTTTGTGCCTATATTAAATAGATTGAAAATAGAGATACCAGAAAGAAGATAGTAGCAGCACGATAGCTAATTACTGCCTTAAAAGTGTGTGTGCTAGGAAGCATGAAAGAAAACTTTGAGAGAGAATAATCCATCTATAAAAATAACAGTATTATAGGTTAAAAGCAAATATTGAACTATCAAATAAGTTAATTATTCTTGAAATTTATGTATAAATATATACTTGTAACAAGTACATAAATGTAATGTTATGTTATCCTGAATGTGTGAGAAGCTAAACACCAAACTAGCAGATAAATAAGAGACTATATTTATTTGTTAGGATATTTTGATTTATTTATTACTTTTTAATCTTATATATTATTATTAAATTTACAGTTTTTATTATTAAACTTGTACTAAGTTTATTTCATAAAGTGATGCTCTCCCAAATGGTATTAAATTAATACCCTCAGGTCATAGCAATATGTATATTTATAATTTTTCTAATAATTAATAATAATTTCTCTGGAAATTTGAATTATATTCATAATTAATTGGTTTATGCAAACCAATAACAGCTTTTATTTTTATTTATATTTGGGAAAGCCAATCAAATATTTGTAATTATTTTCAACTTATTTTAGCCATATACAGATTTTTGATATCTCAGGAAATCTTATTTCTGATCCACTTATAAGTATACAGTCATATTGTCTATTTTATTAACAGATTTATCAAATTCTATTGTAATTATACAATATTGAAATATGCAGTGATAAATTTATTTAGTAATTCTGTTGTCTTAGTAAATAGGTGCAATGATTAAATACTTAATTTCTTGTGACATAGTGAAACAGATCTATTGACCTGCCTATTTCACCTATTATGTTCAATGATAGTGTATTTCTGTTTCACTCAGATTGCGTGTATTTCTCTAATTTAAAACTTTGAGTGTGCTTGTAACATTGCCAAGTATGTGTGCATATAATCACCTAGTTAATTATAATATGAGGATGCAGCATATATACACATACCACCCTATGTTTGTTAAAACTGAAGTAAGCATAGTAGTGTGTAGTTAGAATTTATATATGTAACAAAATAATAAGTTTAAATTTATAAAATTATTCATTTAAGTTTTAATATTCAATTTAAATAATTTTCGAGTTCTATTGTTTGTTTAAAATTACAAAGGCTGTAAATTATTGACGAGTTTTAACATTTTGTCTAAAAATAATCTATTAGCTGAAAATTGATCTCATTTAAAATTATAGATAAAAACAAATTAGAAAATCCAGCCAGGCATAAATTCATGCTAAATGCAATTGGGAAACCCAAGGGAATAGAGCTTTTATCTCCAGATTTGGCTGTGGCTAATATTTAAAAAAGTGGAAAATTTAGTTAAAGGCAAAGTTGGAAGTCAGTAAACAAGTGACGTTGCAAAAGTAAAAGGGGGAGGAGAACACTGAAAAATATGATATAAAAAAGCCTGTAGTAGCCATTAAAAAGTGTTGAGATGCTTTTTCCCAAACAAGAGTTGAAAAATAATTAGAGAGCTATTCCTGCATTACTTTGACCAAGCTGAATTGTGACCAAGCCATTATCAAAGCTGTTAAAATGAGAACTGTCAGCTAGTGGGACAATAGACTGGCCATCTATCTCTCATGGAAAACTGTTTTACAGAATGAAAGAAAACATCAATCTCAGCCCTGGTCCAGTGATGGAGAAGCTACACCCAAAGTACTAGATAATTCTTAATCGAAGTGATGGAGGAAAGCCACAATCAAAGTAATAGAAAGCCACAGCCTGATTTAATGGGGAAGAGAATCCCAGTAAAGAATGTCTTGAAAGACTTACTACCAAGTATTACCGGTAAATCATTCTGCAGAATATGTTAATTACATTACTAAACCAACTCTAAATATAAAGCTAGCTAACTAATCAAATCTCGTATTTAATTATATTATTTAAATGTTAAACTAAACTGTTTATGTTAAATTTACTTTAAAACTTAAAGCACTCTCAAGATTCTTGCTTGATCATAAATATTTAAGTAATCATAAATATTCAAATTCTATAGAACTATTCAAACAAATTCTTATCCATTTTCTAAATTATAAGTTTATTGATCATTTTCTGCAATTTGTTCTTATGCCATCTATATTTAGTTTTTAATTTCATGTTTATTAATTTATGCTATGTTCATCAGAATGGAGTTTTGTGGGGGTTTAACAATTATCGCAGAGCCAATTAGGCACCTTTCCATTATGTTAGAATATTATCAGCTAAAGAAATATAGGCAAAACACTCTTCTGAAATAAAACTATTATTTATGCTAGAGTGAACCAGTTACTTATAATGCACAGAATAAGTTATTTAAAAATGAATATTTTGCGTAGGTTGTTTAAAAATGAATATTTTGTGTAGGTTATTTAAAAATGAATATTTTGCGTAAGTTATTTTAAAAATCAATCTTTTGCTTAATTTATTTTAAAATCAATATTTGCTTAATATTAGGAATGAGTAATTCTATACAGCATATAAGTAATATTTTAAATCTTAGTAAATCCTTAATTTTGCTGTAACTCTCCTTAATTAGAGATTAAGATATACAGATATCCTTAAAGCAGATTCCTATTATTGCCTTTGTAGTGTAACTAGGTCTACTAGGTATGAACTGACCAGTGGTAGTGGCACTGATGGAAGCTAAGATTTGGCGTAATTATTTTAAGAAAATATTAAATTAGCATGGCGAATGTGTTGTTAGTTAGCATAAATATGTGTAACTTCTTGCTATACTTATAATGGCTTAATCAGGATTGATTCCACATTTAGTCATGCCTCAAAAGTTTAGGCAAGGGTGACATTTATTTGTATTTGAAGGAACTAAAGCATTCCAAGGGCTCATTAAGCCACTATTCCGTTCACTTGAATAAAAGGCCCTCTTTGTATTATAGCAAGTAGCGCAATCTGAGGAACTGATTACTAGGTAATGAACCTCAATTAAGAACACATCCAAGATGCACATATTCTGATACTATAGTCTGTAAAGTGCTAAAATCTGACATTCGACTGCCTGACATCAGTTCAACCTCCCATAGAATTAATATTGGCTTTGATCCGATTAGGAATCTGAGTTAATGCGATTATCTGTGTAGTAATTATATAATATTACTAAAATATTATACGTTATGTTTAAACTTAATAATACAATTTCAAACTGTTACCAATAAATTGATCACTCTAGCTACTACTGATTTTCACGATGTAGATCATAGCATGGCATAAGTACATTGTCAGTTTGGCAAAGTCATAATCTAATTAGACATTTTGCAACCCTAAATTTCACTCACCTGTGCATGAGCAAATATAATTGGCTTTGTTTATCATTTATTGATAATTACATTAAACATTTGTAAATCTAAGTATTCACTCACCTGTGTTATCATATTCCTGTAAACCTAAGTAGTCACTCACCTGTGTGTGAGCAATATATAAATTGCGTTATCATATTCTTTGTAAACCTAAAAAATCACTCACCTGCGTGTGAGCAATATATTTGGCATTATCATATTCTTTGTAAACCTAAGTATTAACTCACCTGTATGTGAGCAATATAATTTGCATGATATTCATTGTTAACCCAAGTATTCACTCACCTGGATGTGAGCAATATATAATTTGTGTTACCATATTCTTTGTAACCCTGAGTATTTACACACCTGCGTGTGAGCAATATGTACATAATTTATGTTGCTTTATAACTTATTAAATGTTACATTAAATTTATGAAATATAAATTTATCTCAATCTCCATTCTTTCTCATTACTTTATGAATCATTAGTTAAGTTATATAATATTATGTGGGGGGGGGATGTCTCATGTTTTACTGCTTTGCTATTGCTGGAACATGAATAAAGAGATATCGAGTGTAGCCTCAGGCATGTTATTCGCCATAGGTTGACTTGGAAGCATGGATAAGAGAGTTGAGGTATGACCATATGTAGGATATTACTATCCCGACTTGGTCAGTTTTTGGTTCTCTGACTCGGACTCTCGGTCTGTTGAGCAAATGTACAAACCTGACCATTCTCAATAGTACACAGCCACTCTAAGTAACATTTAATTACTGATTAATAAAAATATAGTTTGCTGATTAATAACTTTGATCTCATGGTTATTCTTTGAGATTAAGGGTGTTTTAGTCATTAAACCATTATTTAATATTAAGAATGCATTCTATTTTAAATTCAGTTTAAATTTATTTATACATATATAATTGAATGCTATGATAACAATTTATTTCACACAAAGGTGTCAATCCAATCACCAGTAATTTTCCCTCAGCATATTGAAGTGAAATTAATAATTATGAAGCCTATATTACAGGTTGTTTTAAACACTCATTATTGTAAAGTAATCATTAACATTATGTAATAATTATTATGTAATAATTCAGTAGTCCATGTAATGATGAATTGATCTTCAATTCAGAAAGTTTTAACTCTCAAGCCCACTACTCTGCCCCAGATATAAAGCACTTACTTTTATGACTATTAATGATGTAAATGATATAGACATTAAAATAAATAATATTTACATTTATTCAAAAATAAAGCAAAACAGTTCACTTCTTACCTTCAGAAAATCAGATGAACATTCAGAACTTGAAAAAATATCAAAAGTTTCAAAAAGTAATTCAATAGTGCGGCTTGGATTAACTCTGATAATCCAAGAGCAATTGACAGATCCTGGATAATTTTGAGGATATCTGGGACTCTGAATAACTCCTGAATTCTCTTGAATCTGTCCACCACAAACTGCAATTATAGAAATCTATCAATTCCAAATAAAATAAAATTTTCTAAAAATTATCAAAATTTTATTTATGTAAACAAATAACATATTAAGAAGTTTTCAGATTAAAGAAAAAAAAAACAAATTAAAAAAATATAAGAAATAAATGGTATAGCTGTTATATAAACAATACAATAGTGAAAAATAAATAATACTACGCAAAAGAATTAACAAATAAAAAATCTGATAAATAAGCAAATACTTTGAGAATATCAATATTTTTTTACATATGGAATGCATTGATTGTAAAACATATTCAGGAAACAATCATTTACAAGAGTGTAACAAATTGTAGTAAAATGCTTCATGCCATGGATTTTGTTATAAGGCTCATGCTTTTATTATAATTTCAGCACGAAACTTTTAGAATTTTATTAGATTACATTTATCAAAATATAAGCTATTATTATTTTAACCCATTATAATCAAAATCTTTCCATTTAAATTATCAAAAATTTAATAAATGTTGATGTGGCATATTAAATTAAAAAAAAGTTGTTGTTTTTTGTTTTTCAAAATGGGAATTTATTTAATATCATAAATAATTTTTTTACAAATTTATGCAAATTCTTTAATATGTAGGAAAAAGAAATTTATTATGCAGATATATGAGAATATTAAATTATTTTATGACAAAAATAATAAAAAAATTTTTTTTGTCATTAGAAAAAAATATATTTTAAGAATCCAATAATTGTATGAAAATCTCTGGTGATAGAAGGACCAGATACGGGGGAAAGTAATATATAAAAATATTGTGTAAGTAAAATAAAATTAATTGTGTAAGTAAAATAAAATTAAGGAAACTAAAACTTTGCTTTCTTGAATAATAAATATGTTACTTATAAATTACTTTTTGGCCTTTGCTACCAAGCTAGGAAAGCCAGATAAGGAAGGCTGTAATGTTTGTTGGATACATAGTTGGTAATTCCTACAAAAGCATGCATCGTTCAATACACTTCTTGGCAAATGTCTTTTTTATATTATCTAGACTTTATATGTAACATAATGGAAGAACTAGGTCTGTCTGAATATCCACAATTTATTTAAATGTTTGAACCTGAATCTTTTTAAAGGAAAAGTTAGCCTGAAGCACAAATATCTATAAGAAAACTTGTCAATTAGAATAAAGGAAGCTGCAAATCATTTTCAATAGAAATTTTATGTTGCAACATAATCTAAATTATTTACAAAAAAATCATAAATTAGTGGGATTGTATCCAGAAACTATATATACATATATTTATGAAACTTTAAAAAGGATTTTTATAAAATGGGCAATGGCTGGACAATGGGTTTACCTATTGTTGCGTAAATATGTAATTTTGTAATTTCTATATATGAAGAAAATATTTTGAAAAAGGAATTTTATCAAAAAAATATGATGTTTTTGTAAGTGGCAAATCAAATACAATTAATGAGTTGTTTAAAGAATTAAATGGTTTAAAAGGCCTAAAATGGATAAAAATAGATGAAAATTTAATGTGCATTCAGTTTCTTGATCTTAAAATAACTAGAAATCAAGGCATGCTGGATTACTGTATGATCATTAAACCAATAGTAAAAAGAGGTTATATTCCATATAAATCAAAAATGCCAATGCCACCCAAAATGGCAGGTTTGAAGTCCTTCTTATGTAGAAATAATAGTCTTTGCAAATATTCATCAGATAAAGGCAAAAATATTGAAATATATTTGAAGGAATTGTTAAATGTTGGCTACAATTATTTTTTAATACAAAATATAAGAATATAAATTTTAATAATAATATTGATTCTACTAATAAAAAATATGGATATCAATACCATATATTTAGAATGATCAAGTAAATTTTATAAGAAATATTTATAAAGATATATGTGATATTGCATTTTACACACCCCTACATTAAACAAATTAATAAATAACTCTAAAGATAAAACCTCATTTATAAATAAAAATTGTCATTTATAAATGGATATGTAGGTGTGGCAGTGGATATATAGGTGAATCGAGATGTACATTGAAAAAAAGAACTAAAGAGCACTTGCTGTTATTAAAACATGTTTAGAAATCGAAACAAAATTGTAAAGTAGATAATAATATTTCAGCATCTGCTTTTTATGCCCAGAATAAGTCATGTATTTATGGTTTTCACTTCAATTTTAATAATGTAAAAATATTGTAAATTGAAAAAAAAATAAAAGGAAAATAAAGGAAGCTATGCTAATATACAAATACAAACATGACTTAATTAACAGGCAGGCAGCAAACATTAAGATCACAGAATTGTAGGAAGGTTCGCCATTTAAAGTGTTAGTTGACAAAAATTACTAGACTAATCGAAAGCATTCCTAAGTGGAATTTTTAATTATCTAATTACTGTATTTATAAATATTCAATTATATAATTACATATATATTCATATGTATACAACCAAAGCAAATCAACTGTTTATAGTTTTATTTGATTTCCACCAACTAAGAGAACAAACTAGATTTGAAAGTGGTTTTAGTACAGTAGATCATATCCAGTTATTGAGAGAGTTGCCATTATATTTTGGATTTATAGATTATGAAAAGGCATTTGATTCTATGAAGAGATGCATGTTGGGAGTAACAAGAAGAGAATGAAAGCACAATATATGGGTAAGAGAACAAACAGGTGTTACTGTCCTCATTGAAAAAATTAAAAGACTGAAGTGGAGTTGGGCTAGACATATTTCTAGAAGAAATCATAATAGATGAACAATTAAAATCTTAAACTGGATTCCAAGGGATTGTAGAAGTCCCAGAAAGAGACCACATGTGAGATGAATAAATAAAATAAGAAAGTGTGCAGGGGTGATGTGGAGAAAAAAAGCTAAAAGTCAGAGAAGATGGACTGAACTTTGAGAGACCTTCATCCTGCAATGGATTGATAATGGTTGATGATGATGATGATCAATTACATTTTTACAAAATTAAAAATACAATTTTAATTGTATATATTTTTTGCTTTATATATACTGCAAATTTAATTCCCAGAATGCACCTGCATAAAATATACATGTGGATGTGTATACTTGTGGTTGCTGTGACCTTCAATGCAGTCTCCTTGTCCATCTATCTTCTGATTAAAATGACATTCTCATTTTTGGCAGTAGACCTGGAGCTCATTTTCAGAAATATTGTTGAACTGCTGCTTCACATTCTATTGGGTATCAGTTATAGTAGAAAATCTTCATTCTTTCAGTAGTTTTGAATTTTGGAAATAACCAAAATATTCACAGGAAGCTAAGTGAGGTGAATAATCAGGATGGTTTAATTGCATAATTGATTTTTTCCCCAAAAAGTATCTCACATTGGGCTCACTATTATTTGGCACATTGTCATGATGAATGAATCCATTATTTAAATTAGCCTGTTGCTTGATTGATCTTCAATTCTTCAGTTATCAGTCTCATGCTTAATCATCTGTCGGACCTAACACTTTGTTAATATTAACAACAATCATTATTTTTGGGAGTCCGCTTCTGGGATCAACTGTTACATCTTCTTGCCCATCTTTGGCCTCTTATGCTGTGGTAACACATTCCATTTTTTTAATAGATTCTTCACCATATGCTATTTGCAACAGTTGTAATGTTTCAATAGCATATTTGCCATTTTTTACACAAAATTTGATATTAATACATTACTTAAAATTTCAATCATCCATTTTTATGCCAAAGTTTATGTGCAGATATTTATTATTTTCTCAATAGCTAACTAAGAATTAACTCTATAAGTTTAAAATTTATACATGTGTTAGTCTAAACATATTCTAGCACACATATTCATGTGATTTTTATACAATTAGGGCACAGTTGACACCATTTGTTCAATATGGAAATTAAATTGGCATATCTCACATATAGTATTTTATGGTAGGTTGAAAATTTTAGTATGCAATACCTCGAGGGAATGTAATATGGAAAATAACTATACGCAAAAATATATATGAGATATGCTTAAAATCTGACTAAAGTTCACAATTTTTGCCCAGTGCACTTTCAATTAAATTATATTAGTCATAATTATGGCATCTGACATAGAGGAGATTTCTGATTTTATTAGAGAAATGTGAATGGGTGATTAGCATTATTGAATAGCTAATTATTTGCTTAAGTAGGCCATTTTTTAGAGAGGAGAATGCAGGAGTCTTTCTTGTTAATAGCATTTTTATCTCTTACAATGTGCAAAACATCAGTACATATATAGCCATGCTCAAACCCAAATTGTTACTAAATTTTTTATGAGCACCAATTCATTTCCAGTTACATTTTTGGGCCTACATCTACCACCATCAGATGCCTCATGTTCAATGATGCCAATCATAAATTAAAAGAGGCCTGACAACATTGTGGAAAATAAAAATGCTATTAACAAGAGAGATCCCCTCTCTAAAAATGGCTTACTTAAGCAAATAATTAACTATTCAATTATGCTAATCACCCATTCAGGTTTTTCTAATAAAGCCAGCAATCTTTTCTCCTCTGTAAGATGCCATCACTATGACTTAATATAACTTAATCAAAAGTGTATTAGGCAAAAATTGCAAATTTTATTCAGATTTTAAGTGTATCTTGTATACATTTTTGCGTATAGTTATTTTCCATATTATTTTATGTTAGGGAACCAAAAAATAATACTTTCATTATTCTTTATTAATAGAAAAATGTGTATATATATGCCATGGATGTTTTTACATATAGATTCAAGTACTTCTCTTCTGTCAATTAAATAAATAATTTATTTTTAGTGACCAAAAAGAAAATCATCTGCATGGATGATCAGAATGAGTTGGCAATATTTTGAATAATAATGGGGGTTCAAGTATACATATATAAATTATAGAGTTCATTATTAAAAGTTAAACTAATTTTTCTTAAATTATCTATGGTTAATTTTTTTTTTTTTTTTGGGTGAAATATTTCATATCTTACAGCTATGTATACAATATATATGGAGTAATAATTAAATGATCATCTATTCTCTGATTTCATGATATTAATGAGTTTTGTTCTGGAAATGATAAGATCATAGAAAAGGTAAGAGGATTTATTTCTTTATAGATTCAGATAAACTAAATTCAGAAGAGATACTGGTATATAAATCAAAGCTGGTTCAAGGAAAAATAAATAAATGAGATATCTAGAAGATTATTTGGTAGTTAAAGTTTATGTAGATGACAATTGATGGGTTTTTATATGCTACAATGGAAATCACAGTTTTAATACTCAATTTGATATTCCAATGTGAGCACACTCCTCAATATTTAATTTAATTAATTATAATAATTATTTTGTCTGGTATATAATTTGCTTAATCAATCAATACTTAATTGAAGCATAAATGTGGAGCTACATATATATGTAATATTTAATTTAATTAATTATAATAATTATTTTGTCTGGTATATAATTTGCTTAATTAATCAATACTTAATTGAAGCATAAATGTGGAGCTACATATATATGTAATATTTAATTTAATTAATTATGATAATTATTTTGTCTGGTATATAATTTGCTTAATTAATCAATATTTAATTGAAGCATAAATGTGGAGCTACATATATATATGATTAGAGAGATTTGAACTCAGGATTTTTCCATCTATTCATCCTCCATTCCATCTCAAGCAACCAATACATATGACTACACACATGTGAAAAGATGTATGATTACCCAATATATAAATTTCATGCAGAGCCAGCAATCATCTGCTGGGTCATATCATAATATACCACACATATATACGATCAGTGCTTGGTTTATATTAAGATAGCAATTCCTTAAACTTTAATGCACATGCTTTAATCTTCTTATCCTTCCAACTATTCAACCATCAATTTCATTGAAAAACCAATGATAGAACACTCAAGTTCTTTAATGGATTTGATATTGTAGTCATACCCATGTGCACTTTATATAATCTGATGAAGGTATTTGTAATTGTTAATTTCTTCTAACTCATTATAATCAATCTTTATCTTCATATTTTGAGAAAGTCCATTAAACATTACTTTAGTTTTATTAACATTTGTCTTTAGTCCTATTTTCCTACTTTCATCTGATAATTTCTGCAACATTTCCTGCAGCTCTAAAGCATTATTTGCAAAAACAACTACATCATTTTCAAAATCTAAATGACTTAAATATAATACATTTACTTTCACTCCTTTAGCTTCCCATTTTAATCTACAAAATACTTCTTGCAGCACTGCTGTAAAAAGTTTTGGAGATATGGAGTCACCCTGTCTTACACTCTTTTCAATGTTGACTTTTCTAGTATTATGTAATCCAATTATTGCTATTGCATTTTTATAAATATTTTTAAAAATATGACAATATTCTGGATCTATACCTTGATGATCCAATGCTTTAATCACTAAAGAAATGTTTATAGAATCAAATGCCATTTCATAATCTACAAATCCAAAGCATAATGGCAACCTATATTCATTTGTCCTTTATATAACTTCTCTCAATACCTGGATATGATCTACTGAAGTAAAACCATTTTAAAATCCAGCTTGTTCTCTTGGTTGGTGGAAATCCAATGTTCTTTGTAGACAAGTTGTAATTATCTTTGTAAATTTTTTATATAAAACTAATAAAAAGCTGATAGGTCAGTAATTTATAATATCTTTTTTATTTACTGCATTCTACCAATCATCTGATACATCTTTATCATTTAGACATTTGCTATCTTTTTTTCTATTTCTTCAACTGTTTGTTTTAATGTATCGATTATAATTCCATCATTACCTGGAGCTTTTCCTTTCTTCATAAATTTAATTGCATGTCTCACTTCTTCATTTAAAAGTCTGGGTAATTGAGAAGATATAATAGATATAAGAGGTACTTATTCTTTATTACTATATAATTCTTGATAGAAGTCTTCTACCCATTTCATGATGCCATCTCTCTTTTTAGTAGTAATTCCATCTTTTTTTTTTATTGCAGATAAAAATTTCCTACCAATACCAAAATAATGTTTTACACTCTTGAGACTTTTATTATCTTCTACAGCTTTCTTTGTAAGTTCACAATTATACTTTCTTACACTATTTTAAACTCTTTTTTGCACCATTTTACAAAATTTAAGATATTCAGTACTTTTTAATATATCATTTTTGCATATCTTCATATTCCTTCTTTTCTTCATAAATTCTCTAGTTACAATAGAAATTTATTGATCAATTGCTGCTTTTTTGTTTCATCTATCTTGCAGTTTTTAAAACTGAATCAGTTATTTTCATATTAATTTTATTCAAATCTGAATCATGTTCAAAATCTACTAATACTTGAAACTGATTTATAAGTTTTAATTTAAATTCATTAGAAAGTTTCTGAATATTAAGAATATCAACTGTAAATATTGTTTTCCTTAATAATTTTAGCCTCTCTAGTATTGCATTAACACGTATCTTACATCTTACTAATTGATGATCACTTCCTGTGTTAAATTTATTAAGAACATTACAATCTTGAAATATGTATTTTCTGATAGTCAAAATATAATCTAATCCTGCTGTACCTTCATTTAGATGCTTCCATGTTCATTTCTTTTTAACATTTTTTTCAAAAAAAAAATTCATAATATAAAGTTTTTCTTTTTCTGCAAACTCCACAAGTCTATGTCCTATCACATTTCTATTACCATAACCAAAATTACCTACAGCACTTTCATTTTTCATTTATTTGCCAATTCTAGCATTAAAGTCTACCACAACAATTTTAAAATGTTGTTTACTCTGTAAAAGCCTTTTGTACATCCATATAAAAATCTTCAACTATTTCATCACTATGAGAACTTGTTGGGGCATAAACCTGAATTACCTGCATTTAGTATCTGCTATTAAGTTGTATAACTAATCTTGCAACTCTGTCTGATCCATCATCAATCTCCACAATGTTATTCTTCCACTTTTTATTTATAATGAATCCTACTCCACTTGTATTTACAATATTTGTTCCTTTATAGTAGAATACATGTCCATTTTTTAAATCAATTGTGTCTTCACCTTTTCTTCTAACTCCACAAAGTCCAATAATGTCCCATTTATTATAAGATAGTTCTTTTTCTAATTCTTACAATCTTCTTTTACTTGAAAATGATCTGCAGTTGTAAGTACCTAAATAATACGTTGTCATCAAATGGCAGCCTAGATCCACAATCAGGGGACTCTTTAGCACCACCTGCCTTCAGCCACCAATCACTGCCTTGATTGGTGACTTTAAGTCTCCTGGGAATAAGGACCAGCAGCCCATCCATGCTCATATATTATATGAATAATCACATAGTAATAATAACAGGAATGACAAGAATGTATGGAATGGACATTAGGAATTTGCTCTGCTTGGTTCCTTTAAGGCCTCCAAGAGGAATCAAAGGGCCTCCTTTCAGTTAATAGAAAACTCCTTTCTACAGCCAAAAATATATTTTAAATATATTGTAATGGATGATTAAAACACCATTACAATGTTGAAGTTTTACAGGGATAAAAATAAATTTATATAAGTTCGATTTTTGCTAGTAAAATTTGATTAAAAGTTTTTTTTACTGTAATATATATATATATATGAATGTACATGGGAATTATATTTTAACTCCACAGCTATATTTAGTTTTTAATTTAAAAAAAAAACTAAGATTAGGTGTTTTTTTTTTTTTGTGTAAAAGTGAATTGTATAAATAAATTGCCATTTAGATTTAAGATTTAGATTGATAAGAATAATTAATTAAAGAAAGAAAAGAAAAAGAATTTTTTATTTGTTAATCCCCATATTTGTAAAAGGCAAATTCTTTTCTTTAATTGCATAGCTATTTTTAGCATTCATGTTCGTATATCTCAGGGATGGCCAACATTTGTGTTCATAAGATCTACTTTTTATTTTAGTAAGGTGTTGTGATTGACTTGTCATAGGCATAGTCTAAGTGGAGAGAGGTGTGAAATACATACTATTTTTATATATCTACCTAGATAAAAAATAATTATTTAACAGGCCAAAAACCTCATGTCTTGGGGGAAGTAATTATTAACAATATTTATTAATTCAAATTAGCTACATTAAGTCAGATTAAAAATATTATTTTCAATAATGATATGACTTAGTGGACTTCACGTATATAGAATTGAAAAATAAAAAATAAAAAAACTTGAAAATCTTGATTTAATTTGTTTTACTAGTAATCTGATAGCTCTTGCCAGACTGGCCTCACGATCGATCAAAATTGGCTTTGCAATTGACCGGTAGATCACGATCGACTTGTTGGCCACTCCTAGTATATCCTATCCACCCTTAGAATAAATGTCTAGTTTCAATTTTTAGACTAGTGGCCCCTTATGGTCAGTATATGCAAAAGAAAAATCATTTCATCCAGTATAATATTTTTAATGAACTAAAATCAATCTTTGTCTTTAAGTATTAAAATATGAAATTTTTTAAAGACCCATCCTTGCCTACAACATATAAAATGTAATAACTGTTTATTTTGTATATAGTTAAAAATGTATAATAATGTTTCCAACACAACTGAAATAAAACAGTTATAAAAATAAATATTTTCTTTATTATTGAACCGGTTTTTACCCTATAATATGGCCTTTTCAAAATACACTTTTCTAATAGAATCACATGACCCCTTATATATATCAATACACTACTTAGCAATCGCAGATTAATTTTGATCACATTTCAGATTTTTGATGGATGCTCTTCAGATAACTAACTAGAAATTATATTGTGTATGGACAGATGGACACCCACTCTGGAATTCAGCAATTTCCATTAAACTTTACAATACTGGGTTTTATTCATTGCACAGAATTTGCTGAATCAATAACTTGAAGTTCATTGAACAGTAATCACACATATATTTTACACAGATTATAAGCCCGAGTGAAGGAAATGAATGACAATAGAAAATAAAATTTTTACTGATGTTATTATAAGAAAACCTAGTTGCCATTGTTCTAAATTAAATATGCCTCCACTTTAATTTATATGTTTTTAATTTTCATCAGTTTCATTAATTAAAGCACATAAACTACATAATCTGATTAAAATCTATAAATAATGTAATCCAATTAGGTTTCATTAGATAAACAAATATTTTTTACATACTGTTTTAACTATACAATATTACATAAAACTAATGAAATAAAGTTAATTAAATCTTTTTCTTTTTAAATTATATTTTAAATTCAGAGAAAATATAAAAAAACTATAGTTTCAATTACTTTAAAAGAAACAAATTATTTTTCCTGTTTTTCCATTCCTTTTTTACAAATAAAACTTTTTCTAAAGAGAGGAAAAATATAATGGACGTTATAACTTATTTTTTTAAAATCTGCAGAATAAAAGTAATTTTTTCTCATACTTAATTTGACTATTTTTTTTTTTAAAAAAAACTTTTCTTAAATATCTAATAAATCTCCTTTTTATGATTATCTTTCTGTTCTTAAAAAAATATTGTTATAAGCTAGCTAACTACATTTAACACTCTCTATATTTCATTCATATAGCTCACACTTTAGCAAAGGCTACATATATATATAATTTTAAACTATTTAATCAGAATGAATTAACTAAATATAATAAAACACAAAATTATCAACTTACCTGCTTTATAAATAGCAGAAAACCCTCTTCTTGTTCTACTCTTGTCAGTGGTAAACTTTACAGTTAAACTATTACCATATTTATTCACTAGTGGCAAGTGAGAAGTATTATGGCTGCAGATAGTCAGTAATACATAAAAAGGTTGATCTTAAAAAAATAAAAGTTATTTCAGACATCTTCTTAATATTTCTATTTCAATTTTATTGAGCTATTGTTTGACCATCGTCATCAACAGATCAAATAAATATACTTTATTATTTATACTTATCTATTTCAGATCACTATATATCTCAGCAATAGTAGACCCATTTACATAGGCAAACAGGCTATCCTTACATCTCCCTTCCCATTAAAAAACACTAACAATAACAATAACAAAATTTTATTTTTTTTGTGCTTAACTATAGTCAATTATTTTTAAAAAAACTTTCCTAATATATATAACAAAAACAGTTACAAAGTCATACAATGTTAAAAATTTAATAAAATCACTACATTAATTCTGTTACAAACCCATAAAATAATATTTTTTTTTTACAAATTGTAATTTCAGAGTATGAAAGAGTGAATTATTATTAGCAAAATAATAAAAAAATTGAGTAAATAAGAAGGAATGATGTTAAAATTGAGACTATTTTTAAAAACTGATAATAATTTACCAAAAACAATGAAATTTTCATCATTTGCATACAATGCAAAATAATTTGCAATATATGCACCCTATATATAAGATTTTTTATTTTTAATATAAATTTATTTTTTAAAGTGAAAAAATAATGAATACTCTGATAGATTACATATTAGACCAAAGAGATGAAATGATAATATCATATCAATGTTATATTTATACAAAACCAAGTCAAAAATATCATACAATGGTATATATTTCTAAATTTTATATAACTATATAATGTTATTTAGAATGAAAGTATGCAGTTAGATGATTGTTTAGTCACTGTTTTCAAATTTTCAGATAAAAGAAATCTCTATATAGCTGAATAAATATCAGGTAGAGCTAAGGTTTTATCTCTTATTTTAATTTTTGAAAATTTGTTAAAAAAATAGTGATAGGAATTTATATTGGAATTTAAAATGAAATGGTACCCCAAAAAACACAAAGTACATTTGATTAATTTTGTTGCTCTAATATTTGAAAAGAGCACTCTCTGAATTATTAATAAGTTCATTTAGCAATGATGTATGAGTGATTTATATTGGTTATGATTTTTCTATATCTTTGCTAATCACAATAAAGTTATAAGAATAATACACACACATTCCCCATTTCTGTCATATAATAAATAAGTAGTAATACCCTTAGAAAGTTTCAGTTTAGTCAAAAGGAAGAAATTTTTTAAAAGAGCATTGAGATTGATTTTGATTAAGTATCTATATTCTTGAAATAAATTATGAACTTCTTAAATATATAATGATTATTGATGAAAACCGTTTTTTGGATGTTGGTGAATGTAATATTTTGCATCTTAATATTTGATTTTGCTTACAAATAATGAGGAATAGGTATGCAGTGAATTTGTATGTATTAATAATTATAATAGATATAAAAGTATAAAAAAGTATTATTTCCTTTAACCCATATATAAATGGAATTAGATTATGAAAAGTAATTAAAACATTAATTGAGCATTATAAATAAAAAATGGGAATAAAATGCCAAAATATATCATTAAATTCAGCATGTTTTTGCATTTATTAATTAAAATTAATCCAAAATAAGTGAATTATGTTTTTAATAAAGAATTAATAAATTTGATTATAGGCATGTATAGTTTTGAAAGTATTAATATGTTAATAAGTGAGATCTTGGTAAGTATAAATAAATATGTCTTTGCTAAAAAATTAATCATTTTTTGGAATAATGTTAGTATCTAGTTTTGAGTATTGGTTCTAAGAGAATAAGAAAATAGACTAATAGAGAAGTCTAAAAATCTATTTCCCCAGAAGTTATCTTCCAAATTAAGGATCTGTCAATATTGGATTGAAGACAATATTCTTTACTATAATTGCCTAGAATTGTGAAAATCTAGAAATTTTTTGAAGGGAAAAAGTCCACATCTTTCATGTATGTAATATAGTTTAGATTTGAATTACTGGTAAGTCATGCATAATAGGGGATTTATGTAAATTCAAAAGTGAATCCTGAGGATTAAATTGAAATTATAAGACTAAATATTATTTTTCATTTAATATAATATATATTCAATTTAATACAAGGTTCATGATTAGATAAAAAAAATGAGAATGTTATGTTATAAAAATTTAATAAGTGTGGGAATAGGAATTGAATCAAAGATTGAAATAATGTTCAATTGCATGACAGTTGGTGCAATTAATTTTGTTTTTAATACAATCAATTGAAGATCTAAAAATAGTAACCATTGAATAAAAAGGAAACCTTTTGGAAAATTATGTTGGAAATTTGGGGAATAATAATATGTTGTACTTTATCCCCAATGAGAGATTCCATAATGTTAATAATGAGAGATCATGAATATTGGAATGGGATTATTAAATATAGAGATTCACTTCTGGATTTTTGAGGGAATGATCACAATCACCAGGATATAATTTGTTAGTTTAATTTCTGTGAAAAGAATAATTATTAGAATGACAATTATTTAAATAATGAAATGTCTGAAATGTTCAACACTTCTGAAAACAGAGAGTGATATTTATATATTAGTCAGATGTTAAATCTAACTTGAATATTTCTGAAATATTAGAATTATGTATTACAGAACCAAAATGGTGTCTCATTTTTAATAGCTTGTAATATTAACACAAGTTAGTTTTATAAATGTAAATACTAATATGTGTAGTTTAATGTGTATCCAAATTAAACAGTATGTCACTTCAGAACATTATAAGTAACACTACTATAAAAATAAATGTTAATAAAGAATAGGTGAACCACCTATTCCTTAAGCTTAAATGGTATTAAAGCAATCATTTATTAACATTGCAGGAAATAGAATATGATATTTATATACTAACCTGATTTTAAATATAGTTTAAATCTTTCTGAAATTAGATTTATATATTATAGGACAAAGATGGTACCTTATTTTTAATGTTCTGTAATTTTAATACAAATTAATTTTATAAATGTAAATACAAAACATACATAACTCAATGTATATGTAAATTAAATAGAAGTTAAATGCACTACACATGCATCAATAAATGTCTATTAATATTCCACTTCTGCATTATTTAGATATAAATTAAACTATTTGTAATTTCATTTATAAAACTAATTTGTGTTAATATTGCAGGTCATAAAAATGAGGCTGTTTTGGTTCTGTAATATATAAATCTAATTTCAATAAGGTAAGCTATATTTAAAATCTGGCTAATATGTAAATATTACATTCTATTTCCAGCACTGCTAATAAGTAGGCAGGATAAGGTATGCTCTATTAATTATTGATGCAGAAGTGCTTATTGGTTTTCTTCTATTTAATTTACATATATTTTAGGTTACGAGTGTTTACATTTATAAAATTGTGATAATATTGCATAGTTAAAAATGAAATGCTGTCTTTGTCCTGTAATATATAAATCTAGTTTTTGAAAGACTTAAGCTATGATTAAAATCTGGTTAATATATAAATTTCCAATAATATCAATAAAGGTTCACTTAAATATCATCTAAGCTTAAGAAACAGATGGTCTGCCTATTCTTTATTAACATTTATTGACATGGGAGGGCTGTTTATTTATAGCATGCAGAAGTGTGGTTTACTTTCATTTAGTTTACTAATACATTGAGCAATGTGTATTTAGCATTTATAGACATTTTTTTGAAGAGTTATGATGATTAGTAAAACATATTTGGGATGTTTTTGTTGAAAGATAGTTGTTTAAAATTTCTTGATTTCTGTTTATATATTTTGTTTTAAATCAATGGCTGATTCTACTGTACAACTTGTAGTGATATTTTTAATTCAAAGTAATTTTTATCTAATTTTTTTTTAAAAAAGACTAGACTTTGGCCTTTTATGTGTAATGCCTTAGGGTGGATAAATAACATTAATGAAAGAAAAACAAACCTGATTATATTTAGTGAAAGAGTTTCAATTTCCTAACATTTCAGAAAGAATTTGAGCAGACATTGTAGTTTTAAAAATAATTCTATTAGTTCTTTTATACACAATACTAAGTCGAACTTGAAAGTCTAATGAGAGTAATAACTTGAGTGCAGATGGGTTTGATAAAAAAATGTAATTTAAGTAGATGAAAGTCATTAAGAGAATATGTTAATTTTTGTAGAAAACAATAGAATTGGAGAAAAAAAATCTATAAGCATTCATGAGTGGTTTGTTGAAAAGGTGTATTAATTTATAAATGTGGAAAAAGATATATTGAGATCTCCTATTCGTATGATCAGGAAAAGTTGAGAGACAATACAGTGCTGCTGTAATTTATAGATGTATACACTGAATGAGAATATAAAGTACGAGAATGTAGTTAAAAACATGTGTTGATCTCAATAAATTATTTAAACTGATAAAAATTTAATTATTATTTATTAGTATTCTCACACCAATTACTGAAAAGTTTGTTATAAAAAATAGTTATGATAGTAAACAGTTATTGTTTGGAATTTAGTCTCCTAACAATTATTTCTGTAATACTTAGCTTCATGTGAAAAAAAGAAATTGATTGGATGAAGTGAAATGTAGACAATATTAATGGAAATAAACAAAATGAATTTAGGATTAATTGTAAAAAAATAATAAGCAAAAACTTATCAGTTTAATTCTACAAATACCTTTTCAGAGGTCCATTTGCAAAATCTGCTTCTTGATGTGAAAACCATTTATAATTTCAAAAACACGAGATAAATTTATTTTTTAGATGACATCAGTATACAGGCTTATTGTTTAATAGAATGTTTGTATTTTGAGGAGGTTAATTTCTTATGACATTTGTTAAAGTTGTTTTTGCATCAAATGGCTTAGTGATTTTTTTTTTCCAATTATTATTATTATTATTTTTTTTGAGTTTAAATGATTTGATCTTTCATTTAAGAAAGAGTTGTTTTCTTTTTGGATTCAATAATAAAACTTGAAATGCTCATGTTTAATTTATTTATTGTAGAATATATTATTTATATAAATTTCTTTCCTGAACTACCTCCAAGTTGAGGGTTTATTGTACAAGTCAAGAGTTTAAATTATTGATAAAAATTTATGCATTGCAATGTGTTAATATTGATTAGGTTTTCATTTACAAATTGGTTTTGAAAATTAAATTTGATTTAGAAGATTAATGAGCTTTGTGGTTTCTCAAGCCACAAAATTTGCAATTTCTTTCTAGGCAGTCTTTTAATGATATGTTTCTACACTGATCAGATCTGATATCATTGTGAATATTGTAAATAAAGTACTATTTTTATTTATGTAATTAGTGCCAGCAATTTAAACAGTTTCCTCCTGGAAATAATTCCCTTTAGAAACATACAATTAAAAGTATGAATAATGATTATGCAAATGAGATATAAAAAGAACTCTCTCTAAAAGTTTTACAAGAATTGGTACAACAGTGGCTGTCAAGAAAAACAAAGCATTGTTGAAAGTTAGTGGCTTCTCTCTTAATTAAAGGGGAGAAAAGTGTACTTAGAAAATATAATCTAAATGGACTAAATGAAGTCATGTTAGTATATTAGTGACAATGGGAAATAAGTACTCATATTTATGAACTGTGAATAATAGCAGTAAAGGAAGAAATATAGTAGATTCGCTCTATTTAAAGTTATTCACAAATTATTGCAGGCAACAATAGTTATTTTTGTTAATATTATAATTCCTGTATATACATATTTATAATTCAGCTTAAGAATAAATTTGCTGAAATATGAAAGTTGTTTGTTCATTTTATTTTAATGTTATACTATCATGACTGGGTAAAGATCCTTTGGGAATACAGCAATCTTCATTATTTTCAGAAAATGCATTCCAGGACATGGAGGGGATGTGTTGAAACTAATGACGAGAGGAGAATTCTCTAATGTATGCAGAATAGTTTAAGAATTAAACAATATGAAAGTGAAGAGAGTTCTGTTAATGTGAGCACTGTTGCTCTTTTTCAAAAAGATATTGTGACCAAGTTACTTTATCATATTCTTATTTTAGAGTCCAACTCAATGGAGATGGAAGCCTATATAACAGTTTTTAATGTGACCAGGTAAAATAAATAGCCTATCTAAATTCATTACATAATTCATTGTCATTTACAAAGTGGGCAACTTTTAAAAAATATCCCTCTGTATAATATTATGAAATTCTAAAATTAAATATCAATTATATGAGTGCTATAAGATTTTATAAATCATGCCTATAATTTTTTGTTATTTAGTAATTGATCAAACTTCTCTTTAGAAAATTTTACAATATTTTTATTAAAATTAGTTTTGTTGTTATAGAATTTTGTGAAGAAGTCTTCGTAGTTAATCTGGTCTATTTTTGAAGAGAGTTAAAATAAAAAACTAAAATTAAGCATTTTAGAGAGATAACTTGCAATCCACTTCATACAAAATTTAGTTTTTATCAGACATTTGTGTTTATTTTAGAAGCAAATTGTTGAGCATTTCCTAAACATAATAATTATTGAATTTGCAATAAATTGATCTACAAAATCATTAGGTTTTTTAAGAACAAGAAATGACTTTTCAGAGCATTATTATGTTCACTCTAAAAAAACCCATTCACATGATAAGATCTTGAAAAGTTTAATCAAGACAAAGTAAAGAGAGCCATAATATTCCAAGTTAAATTTCTGATAAGAATATGCAATTATATTATCATTATTTGGATAAAGATATTAATAATTCACTGAGTTGGTGGTATTGGATGAGTAGGCACTAGACAGATTTTATGCACAAACCTCTCTGCATTCATTGATTACTTTGGCTTGCATTGAGTGGTTCTACTGTATGGAGAGTTTTACCTCTGTGAAAAACAGCTTGTGTAACCATAAAGAATAATGATCATGTGATGCTTTATGGTTTAATATTAATAATTATTGACATTTCTATAAACATATTTTTTCCTTTTAAAGTAAGTCCATCAATTTCAGTACATCTGTTATGTATATATGCTTTTCTGTTAATAAATAGTGTTTTTCAGTTAATGAGCAAATAATTAAGATACAAGTAAATCAATAAAATATGTACTGTGTCTATTTATAGTAATAATATATATTTTGTAATAGTTATAAAGTTCACAATTTATCGAGATTGGTGAGATTACAAATGCATAATCATTGTCAGAAACAACCACAGAATTGGAGAAATGCCATGACTTATTCCAATAAATCTAACACTTTCAGTGATATTGGCTTGTCTAATGTGAGATCAAATATTTGTTGCCGATACACATAACTGTATTACTGTGCAAGATATGTTATTATTAGAATAATTCCAGTCCTACATGCAATTAATAACATTTTTTTCTATCAAATAAAGCTGTTTTATAGGCAGTTCCAATTCCTTAGTGAGAACAATTGTATTTACTGACAACATTCTCTCTTTTTAGCTGAAATTAGCTTTGAGTATGTAACTATTGAGATTAGCTAATGTATGTTTAAATCATTATCTTACTTTATCTTCAGATCTGGATTCATCATCAATAGTCTTTTTTCTGTGGGTCTCACAGTTAGTATTCTCTTGACCAACAACATCTGATCTGATGGCTTTTCATTGCTGCATGGTACTTCATGGCCATGCCCATCTAGACTCTATGCTTGTAGTCTTAAGTCCAACTAGGATTTGAACAACTATAATATGCAGGTTCTTTATGACTACAACTATTGCTGATATCCATTTGATAGTTCCATGAATCATCAGCATTGTTCATAGGTGACTATTCATATTTTATCATTTCATCTTTGTTGTTGTCTATGATTGCTTTTAATTTTTGTTGGCATGTTTTGATTTATTTTATAGTGTTAGTATTAATGATATCTTTACCTGAGAAATAATAATACAATCTTATTAAATCCAGAAATGGAACTCTTTTATATGATGATAATGATATTTTGAACAGGTGGAAGGAATACTTTGATCATCTTTTGATTAATGATACAGAATTGAGATGGTGACTTTTATTGATATATCCTTTCAATCTATTTATTTAAATTTGAACAAAGATATCCAGCTAAATGAAGTCAAAGCAGTTTTATGTAATATGAAAAGATTGCAGGTCCTGATGAAACACCTGAAGAGATTTTAAAATACCAGTGGTCATAATTAAGATTCAAAATATTGAAACTTTTTAGGCACACATAGACTCAATGATGTAATGCATGATAAAGATAGTAAACAGGATTGCAATAATTGTTGTAGAATATCATTATTATCCATTATGACAAAGGCACTTTCAAAAAATATATTGAATAGGTTGCTCTGGCTCATAGATGAATAATTACCAAAGACTCAATGTAATTTTACGAAATCAAAAAGTCCAATAAATATGGCAAATATAAGAAAACATCAGAAACAAAAAAGTGATTTATTTATTATTTCTTTTATTAATTTGACGAAGCCATTAGATTCAAATAATTGAACAAGTCCAAGGCATTGTTTGAAACCAATTGGTTGTCTACCAAAGTTTACTTGCATTATACAACTTTTATATAATGGAATGAGAGAAGCATAATTACTTCAGGTGCAAAATCTGAGATATTTCAAATAAAAATTTGAAGGATGTATATTCACTTCAGCATTGTTTTCAATTTTTATGACATTGGTGTTTTAAATTTGTTTATAGATAGTTTAATTTGTAATTTAAATCAATTAAAAGTGACAACTAGAATATGGTTCTCATGGATTCTATATTATATTGATGATTGTACTATTTTTGCCAGTTAAAGGTGATCTATAAAACATATTAAATGTTTTGAATGGATTATATAAAAATTTGGTTTAATGATTAATGTTCAAAAAGATCTAGTTTTTATTAACTAGTGACAATTTCAGCAATTTTAAACTTGAATAAAATCTGTATTTAAATGTTGAGATGTGCTTTTAACAAATTAAAATATAGGGTATTTCGTCACAAGAAAATAATGACTGCAACAAAGTTAATTTATGTATAGAGCTATTATTTTTATCTAATTTATTGTATGGAAATGAAACTTGAACAACCTACTGGTACAATACTTATATATTAGAAAAATTTCATTTAATGATGCTTTGTAAATTTTTAAAAATACAATGGCAAGATCCTAAAACCAAGCAATACATTGTTCAACTTGCTGGATGTGATAATATGGTCTATTCTAGTAAAAGCATACCTTTGTTAGATTAGATATCTAAAATGAATGAGCAATGTAAGACTTTTTAAAAGAATGTTTTATAGTGAATGTTGGGCATGATTTTCATAGACTCATGTATGTTATAAGAATTATTTTAAAGACATTTGTAAAAGAAAAAAATATTGATTGTTTTTATAACATATAGCAAAAAAAAAAATGCAATGAAGAGGTACAATTAGATATGGTGCTCAATTATTTCAGATGAAAAAGTTTTCTGCTAAAGAAATTAAAAGACAGGGTACAAAATATTAAATAAAGATAAAAATAGACTAGTGTGTTTTATATGTGAATATATTTATGATTCACAGATTGATTTGTACAGTCATTGCAAAACTTGTCTCTTTTTAATTTTATTTTCTTAGAATGGCCATATTCACTTACAAATATCAGAAGAAACTCTTTCTTCGTTGCTACCCTTTCAAAACTACAAAAGAAAGACAGAATGCTCTCCTCAAAGTTTCTACACAAAAAAACATGAAAACTGCTCAAAATACCCTACCTACAAAATGACATCAATCCTAATGATTGATAAACTCTATAGCAGGTAAAAGAAACACACAAATATCTGATTAATGTATGGACATAAAAATGTCCTAAATACACACTAATTTTCCTCTGATCTACGATCTGATTAAACAGACAAATCAGATCTCATCTCATTCTACACAAACTCTTGGAGAACCTATTACAATATAAATATTTATAAATATCACTGAAAACATTTGTATATACCTATTATTAATAAACCTAAATTTTTTAAGTAAAAAAAAAAAATGAAATGAAGACTTCATACATTGTTAAAATATATTTTAGACATACAGAATAAGATGATGAATATTATCATTTACTTATTTTCTTAACTGACTTTATAGTTTACACAAGTCCTTATTTATAACCTTTTATTTGAAAATAAATTACTCGTATTTCTTTGTTTAAATAAAAGGTTAATAATAAAACAACAGAAAAAAAATATCATTATACAAAAATGTTATTCAAAGTTTTAGAAACAAGAATAAGCTTTGGATATTTAAAAAACATAAAAAAGATGCAAATATTTTTGATTGGGGATGGATAAAAACACATATGGAAAAAGATTTTAGTTGTAAAGAACTTGAAATAAAAAATTTAATATGTACAAGACAAGTGCATCTATATTAATGAAATGTTATTGTATTCCTACCTTGTTGAAGAGAAATTTTATCATAATTGCATGATGAATGAAGTTCTAAATCCAAATCTGTTATGTTGAACCAGACATGATATCCTAGAGGGGCTGTTATCACCCAAGTGCAATCTAAATTATTAGAATAGTTATCAGGATATCCAGGAGATGTAAAATTTTGCAAATCATATGAAGCATTGAGTTGATAATGATAAGCTGAAAAACATTTTGAAATATTAAATTGCATAAGAAATTCAAGATATATTGATATTATTTTACACACATGCAATATCAAATATGATTTTATTATTAAAATAAAACTAAACATAACTTAATTTATCAATATTAAATACAATATAATATTTACATTAGCTATAGCTATCTTATGGCAAAGTTTACCATTTCTAAACACAGCCCATATCTATTATAGATAATGAATACACTGATAGCTAGCTATAGCTAATACTTATTTATATTATTTAATAATGGCATATTAAATTATGTAAGAATAGATCTAATTTAGATGATTATACATAAGTTAAAAATAATTCCACTTATAGTTTAAAACTGGATCAGATAAATATTACTGCTAAGTAGTTATGATTTCTGTTTGAAACATCAGTTCTTAATTGCCTGTTATATTATAACTGAATTTATCTAAAAAAAATACACAAACAATCCTATTAAAATTATAAATATTTATACCTTAACATTGGGAAAAATTAATATGTATATATTTAAAGATATAAAATGCTTTAAAAAAAAATACACATATCTACTGACAGATATTTAACATAAACTCAGAAAAAATATTTAACAAACAAAAAAAAAAGTAGACCTTTTCCGTATACACATGTACTGAGATGGTTATGTATCTCACGGCATACAATAAAATAGTAGTGTGTGTGCACTAATATCTTTATAATGATAAAAAATAAATATAATGTCATGTGAAATTTTCCAAATCTATTTTTAAATAATAATTGAACTGCCTTCTAACTGCTATGTTCAATAACATTTTGCACTAAGAAAGTGGACCACATCTTACTATATTTTGGCTGTTATTATTCTAGATAACTCTAAATAAAAAGATTTAAAATACAGTAAGAGATGGTTCACTCTCTTATTGTAAAAAGTTATTGAACTAGGCAGCTAGAGGGCCATTCAATTATTATTTAAAAATAGATTTGGTAAATGGCATTATATTTATATATTATAATGGGATGGAGAATTAGTGTTATCATTCCAGGAGTGATGGAAAATCATGATCAACCCCAGTTCACAATTTCAAATATAAAATTTATAAAAAAGTATAATATTTATGATATAAGTATTTAAGTAAGATATTCTTAAAGTAAGAGATATTAAAGTTTTGTTTAATATCACAAAATATATAAGTAATTTTATATATTCAAGAGAGCATGAGGCCATGAAATCACATTGAGAGATCAGCCCAGTTAACCAACCCCCTAGAGTAATTACAAATATACTGTATACAGACCAGCATTATCAATAAGTATAAATAAATACTAGTAATACTCAAAAGAAATAACTATTTACCATGAATGATCAACAATCAACAAATCAATAGTCAATCTTGTCACTGAATATGCAATGGGTCTACTGTAGCCAGGCCAACTATTAAGCCTTTGCCAGTTTGGGCAATTATTTTAACATTAATTTGGATGCACCCACTTAAATGCTAATCTATCTGGATTTATAATAATAAAAAACAATAATACTGGGATATTAAAACATGCTGATCATCATCAATGTTCTGGCCACTTAGTACCATTAATGTACTGGTCAACTATAAATTAAATTCTAATAAGACTAAAATAAAATGTAGTGCATGGGCTTTGAAGAATATAATTCTCATTTCAAACCAGGACAATGCCATACTGGAATGCCCCTGCACTAAAATATATATTTCTCTCTCATATATCAGACCATTATGCTTGAATCTAGCTCAGAGAACATAAGTTCTATTACTGTTACTGTGATCAGATGATAAAAACATAAATATACAATATTCTAAACTCTTTTTAGAATTCAGTCATTGGAATAATTTTAACAATTGACTACAACTGTATTAATAACAATAACAAAAAAATGAAGTTAAGGTCTCTAGAATAAGGCTATACACATATAAGCTTTCTAATTTTGATTAACATACAATAAAAACTATCACATTGTGATTTATATGATTAATATTACATTGATTTACAATACCTCCTAAATGGTTTACACAACACATATATATCTGCACAGACATGCATTTTATAATATTGAAACAGTTAGATGTGCTCTGCAGATCTTCATTTCACCTGTGCTTACATCTTACCTATCCTCATACACTATTTCAAACCCTAAACTTATTGTAGTGCATGTATACTATGCATATATACTGAAATCCCACCTAATGTAGATTTCTAATGGGGCACCCTTGGGTTTTATCATAATTGAATTTCTTTTAGCGGTTTTATTTTCAAACTGTTAAATATATATACATGTATATTCTCATACAACAAAAATAGGTCACATATTATCACCTACACACATACTGTGATATATGGTCAAATATTTTAAATTGAAATATTTTAACTTTTAATGTGGGATTGATTATAAGTGAAATATACATTTCTTTGCATTTAAATTCTAATATTTCTATAATAATTTTATAAATGGCCTAAAATAGTTTTAAAACTTAGAAATCTTTTAAAGGGTTTTGAAAAGAGTTCTTAGTTTATATTTTATTAAATTTGGTCTTATGGGGAAAGAGAACAATAGTAGCTAATTTTAATCTGTTTATGCTAAGTTTCACTAATAGGTTTTTTTTCTATCAAGATTAGAAATAACAGAAGTTCACTAGCAAATTTAATTAAATGGATCATAATCAGAATATCTGGGAATGTAAGTATATTAAAATTAATTAATCTAAATGCATTCCTTTGGTTTCTGATTAAATTAATGTTATTAATTAATGGATTTATTACCGGAAGGCTATAGCATTGTATAGTCTAGAAAGATAGTTAAAAGATTATTAAATATAGATCTTCTGATTCTATTTGGAGACATTATTCTGAGTTTCATCAGTGAAGAATTATTGTTGAATTATTAATTGATAGTGACTTAGCAGAGTTATCAGCAAGTGTAAAGTTGTTCAAAAAAATCACCTTACCAGATCCCAGATGTGAAGTGAATTTGGTCAGTTTTAGTAATAGCCAACCTTAAAATGATGGAATAGAAAGTGGCGGTGTGCTATCTTCCCTCAGGAATGGCTAGATTGCTGTCCATCATTCACCATCTGATTTCCTGTTGTTATACCATATAATGCCTGACTTAACCATCCTAATAAGTCAGAATATTGCTGATCAAACATACGTCTTGAATGCTGCCTAAATAATGCTGGTGAAGCCCAACAAATCCATAGATTTAAGAATGAACTGAAACTGCTCAGGAAATCCATTAAACTGTTAGAAAGTGCACATGGACTGTTTCTTAAAACTGAGGTAACTTAAAATTAACCCGGGATATCTCATAAATAATTCCAATCTGTAGCTACCTTTTATTATATTTAATAATTGTATTTATTCATTTAGTTTATTCTTTTAATACATGTTTAATTCCTACTTGGATTAATATTTTTGGTACTTATAACCTAATCGGGCTTGGCCACTTGATGGTGTTCTGGCTCACCAAAACACCTAACAAATGCCATTTACAAGGCCTTCATTATGGCTATAAAAAACATCTAATGTTTGTCTTAGCCATTAGAAGGCCATTGATGATGATGTAACACAGAAGTAATACGGCCTATTTCTGCTTTGTGACAGTTATTGTGAATCCACACACTTATCTTTCATGTACAGTTTGATATATATGTGTGTATATTTTTATTAGTCAAATTTTTACAATATACGTTACACAATCTTTGTATTTGTAATGAATTTAAGAAACCTGACTTTATAGTAATTTTCCAAATGGCCACACCCTTATTTAGAGAAGGTGTAATGTGTAAAAGCTTTCTGAGAGTACGTCAAAGGAATTCGGCCGAGTTCGCGTGCGAAATCTCGTTTTCACGTGAAATACCACGTAGTTCATAAAATGTCTGGCGATCGTAACTTTTTCCGCAGTTGCCGAAAACAGAAGCCGAGTATTTCTGCTGTCCAATAAAAATATACACGATTTTTTGTAAATTTCATAGAAAGCACATATTATAAACATGTTTGATAAGTAAAGAAGACATTTATATGTGTTTGTTGTTGTTTAAAAAAGTTTGAGTTTCTTTCTTTTGTCCGACTATGGTTACGATATTGATATTTTTTATTTTAGCATTACAAACAACAGAACACTAACCCTAAACCTAACCCTACACAGTTGTTTTGTTATGTAGAAAGCAATAATTAAGGGAAAGACATCGCTAAATAGACATCGCAAAAAAAAGTTCTAAAAACAGCGATTTAAAAATAAAAAAAAGCTTGTCGTTTACTAAATCCAAAATTAAAATTAAACAACTTTTTAAATAAAAAAAAGTTATATAAATTAAAGTTAAACAACTTTTTAAATAAAAAAAAGTTATAGCAATCAATAAATTAATAACCAAAAAAAAAAAAAAAAAAACAGCGATTCGATTTAAAAATAACGTGGCCCCGAACATTGTATTGTATTGTTTTTGACTGCCAACAACACCATCAAGTGGCCAAGCCCGATTACGTTATAATTACCATATTTCATTATATATCTGTTTAAGGTCTCATTTTATTCTTTGTTATAATGTGCCTGAATAAACCCCACTGATCGATCTAACTATTCCCTTTTTTGTTATAATACTATTTTGCAAACCACCATTTTGATGAGGACTTAAATGTTAAATTATCCCTCTTATTATTTGTTTTAAATCTCTCAATGGCTCATTTGTCTGAAGGTTTATTCTCTATAAAAGTTTTTGCTGAGAACAAAAGTACTGGTATAATATCCATTCTTATCCAAATATGTTTCCTCCATAAATTCTATGTGAAATATTTTAAATTAATCCACTCAAGCAAGTGCAAGTTACATAGGGAAGTTTTATATAAATGCTTGGTTGCCTCACTATTTTATTAAAACCATCATCACATATTTCCCTACCTATACTTTAATTGATAATAAAATATATTTATATTTTCATGTCTTATGTAAATCAAATTTCAGCTATTTATTTTATTAATTTAATTTTGATGGGAGTATGTGGGCCATCAGAAAATCAATGTTTAAGAGAGAGCTATTCTCCTCATTTATGAACTGCCCCTTTTATTACTTATACATGTTTTATAATTAATTGCATGTTGCCAGTGAATGTGCTGAGGTGTTGAGACTTATAAGGGCATCAACAGCTGAGATCATACCCTTTCCTCCACAGTTCCCAGTAGCAAGTGACAGGAACATCTCACATAGGAATGATACAATATGTCCCTACAGTCACAAAGTTCCTGGGTGTGGGTAAGGCTTGGGCTATCCAAGGTGACTAGAGATTTCCTGGATAAATGGTGCTATCCATGACCATAATTATTTTATCTACTTTGTATCTTTTGTAAAGCCATGGTTTCAACATACCACATTCCATCCTTAATACCATACTTTGCTGGTACCACCATATACTTCATTATGAATTTATTATTATATTTATTCCCATAACCTTTGGTGTAGCTCTGTCTTATACTTAAAACTCCATAATTCACCCAAGTTATTCTCATGTCAAATACCAAGATTTTCCCTACTATTTTAATTAGTTTTGATTCATTAATGTTTTCTTTAGTGCTTTGCGTACCTTGCGTATCGCTTGCATCATAGTACAATTAAGCACTTTATAATAACTTTTTATCCAAGTATAAAGTACCATAAAAGTAATCTTTTATACAGCTATTAAATTTGTATAGCTGATGTTCTTTATAAATTGATGTCTAATAAATATTATATTTGAAATGATTAATTACACTTTTTTTATTTATTTATCCCAATGATCTAAATTACATACCATTCCACTGATAGGTATCTTTGGCACATCTATAGTTTTTGTTAGGCGAACCTAGGGTTATTTAATTTAGAGCCTCTTGGTTTTCCCTGACCACCAGCACTGACCAGAAACTGTGCTATTTGTATTGTCCGATGTGCTTTCATGTAGGTGGCGCTGTGGAGCTCAGATGTTGGATTTGAGCTCAGAATTTCTGGGAGGCAACCCCTTGTAAGATGTTGAGTTTTGTGTCTGGGGTTTGAATTCTGCTTATGTTAGTGAAATAAGCAAATCTGACCATTACAATATATAATAAATATTGTGCATCAATGTTCATTTTATCAACCTTAATTTATATTTTACATTTTAAATAAAAAAAATAATTATATAAAAAAAATTAACATTATTCTGGTATAATATAGATGTTTTGAAGATGAGTATAAGGATAAAAAGCAGTCTATCAAGTTAATTTTGTCACCAATGCTGTTTTATAGTAATTTCCCCATGTCAATTAAAACTTAGCCACTTCCTTGAAAGGAGACATCTGTAGTTAAAAAGTTAATCTTAATTAAGAACTATACATCATTCTGACCTAGTTGATTTTGAAATAACCATGTGTTTATTGGTTTGAGTTGAAAAGAAATTACTGATGACTTATTAATTAACAAACTTAAAGAATAAATAAAATAACTATAATAATTATGATATTCTTAAATAAAAATAATCCTCTTTTTCCACTCTTGGTTTAAAAACCTTAACCTTTATTTTCACATGTTTTAAATAAAATATTTTATTATTAAAATTTTCACTTTTAAAATTAAATAACTTGGTAATTAAGACCAAATAATCATTAAATAAATGCAAGTACAAACACATGTAGACAGAAAGTTAACTATTTCTTATTTAAAACTGATTTGATTAACTAAATTTATTATTCAGCTACAGAAACTGATCTTTATCCCAAATTTAACTGTCTTTACAATTTTATTAATTAAAAATACCTGACCCCTCATGGATAGGATCTTATCCATTTAAATACATTGAAGAGGGATGGGCAGGATACAAGCTTCATATGCGTATCAGTTGTATGAGATAGTGTGGAAAGTTGAAGGGTGCTTAAAAGTCTGAGTTCAAATCCCTTATATTTACAATTAAGCTCCAGTTGTGAAGAGTGCCTGGTTTTCAAATATTTACATATAAAGCTTGTATCCTGCCCATCCCTCTTCTATGTATTTAAATGGATAAGGTCCTATACATGAGGGGTCAGAGTGACTTGAGGTCAACATGGGTATGGCAATAATGTTGGCATCAATATGGGATTTGGGCTTTCCATCATCAGATTTTCAATAATATGGATGGCTGAAAAGTTGGAGGATAGATTGAAGCCTGTCCATTAAAGTGTGAAGATTTGCTATCTTAATATAAACTGAGCACTGATTATATATATGTGTGAGAGATGATAGTCTGGACCAACTGATGAGTGCTGGTTTAGCACAAAATACATATATTGATGATTATTTATCTTTTCTACATGTGTGTGGTCATATGTATCAGTTGTATGAGATAGTGTGGATAGTTGAAGGGAGTCTGAGTTCAAATCCCTTATATTTACAATTAAGCTCCAGGTTTGTGAAGAGTGCCTGGTTTTCAAATATTTACATATGAATATATGAAAAAATGCAAAAAAAAAGTAAAGGAGAAGTTATAAGAATAATCAGATCTACAGACAAATATTTACATATGAATATATGAAGAAATGCAAAAAAAAAGCAAAGGAGAAGATATAAGAATAATCAGATCTGCAGACAAATATCTTATTAACTATATCTGTATATAAAAGTTAACATTAAAATGATGTAAATTAATTCAAGAACTAAGGAAATAGATATCCCTTTAATAGTAATGAATTATCAGATATTAAATCATAGGAGCCAATATGTGACCCCTAAGAATCATCTTATAGGACACAAAATTGTGACTATTGGAAAAAAGATCAGTTTTACATGTGTGCACAAAAAAATCAGAGTAGTTTGACATTACTTTAGTTAAATGAGCTCAATATAAAAAGATGAGATAATTTTTTCTCTTATCCCCAAGAGTGATAATTGTCAATATATATATATTTGTAACTGAATATAATATTTTTTTTGTATTTGTTTGATTTATAATTTTTTATTATTATTGTATAAGTAAAAGAAAATGATTATTTCTTTCTTTGTGAAGTCATTTAACCTTGAAAAAAAGGTGTTTATAATTATTATTTTTTTATTCCATTAAATCAGTGTTTCCCAATCTTTTTTGGCTCACATACCACTTGGTAGTACATCATGCTAAATTGTACCACTTCATAAAAATGATTGTATTTCATGAAATTTGTTATTGCGTGTTATTTTATTTGCATTATAAATATTATAGGGTGACCATATATGTATTCACATCTTATAATGAGACAAATTACATTGAAATACTCCTAAATGTCATGCCAGATTATAAACTCACTGTAACATATTTATATGTATGTGTTTGTTCAAAGTTTCATATTTTTTTCCAAAATAATTGATTAAAGATTACATTATTATATTAAAGGTTATTTGGTACATATTTTGTTCAAAGTGTTTTCTCATTCCTTCATTTGGTTTTCCCGAATTTGAGTCTGTTTTCTCTTTTTTGGAGCATCTTGCTATTGGTTGGGCCATGGAGAGTATAAATCCAGCATGTCCCAAGTCATGATATAAATAACCTCAGGGGTTATCAGGCTATCTCTTGTTCTTGTTTTCTTTATATTGTTCAGCATGAAGTTAATAGGATTAAAATTTTGATGATTAAATACTAGCTTACATCTAGTAATCCACAATAGATGATCAAGAATTAACGAGAGTCTAATTTCTGGGTATGATGCTTTTTTGATACATTCTTTCAAATTAAATAATTTAGATTGATTTGCCTTGATTCGACTCATTATTTATCTACTATTTTATCATAATTCATTTACTAATAAATGGTTTTAATAAAAACACAAAATTATAAAAAAACAATTAGTATATTTTCTTATCATAATCAAATATTTTTATAAAATAAATTTAATGACATCTTTGTGCTTGTTTCGAACAACATAATTTTTTGAAATTTGGTTCAAAAGATGCAAGGTATACCCTTAAGTCTACAGCTGCGTTCAATCTGTTTCGATACTTATTTTTTAAAAAAATATATGAAGAAAAAGCTCTCCTACTAATTCCGTAGTAGTAAATGGTAATAATAATTTAAGAGCTTTTTCAGAAAGTTGTTCATATTCTTTAATGTTTAACCAAAAATTAATTATATTGTGTCGTTTGAATTCTACTTGTAAAGTTCTGTCACATGATAATTTTATTAAATTTTCTTTATCCTTTATTGATAATGATGTAGCTTTTCTAAATTTTCTGCATAGAAGGGGTTTGAAATCCAATTATCATTTGTGTTTTCGAATTTTGGAAAATATTCCATGAAAGACAATTTTAATCCTGTTAAATGTGCTATTATATTTTCTCATATATCGTGAGACAGACTAATCTTATTTTCAAACAAAAAAATATGTAGAGTTTCGAATACTTCCAGTTGATTGTTTTTGATACTTATATATATTACTGTTTCCAAAAATCTAATTTCTTTATCATACTTTCAATTTTATCATTAACATTAAAGATCGTTATCGACTGTACATATTAACAACTTTACTGTATAATATTATTAATTAAAATAATTTTTATGAATTATAAGAAAAAACGTTTTTATATTTTTATGATTTAATTTTTTTTATGTCCACCATTACTGATTATTTTTTGTGTACCACCAACCAGCAACTCGCAGTATTACAAGTGGTACGCGTACTCACAGGTTGGGAAACACTGCATTAAATCATTAGTTGATTAAAATGGCCTTTTTCATTATTATTTACAAGATTTCAAAATAGATATAAAATATTGTAATTGAAGAGATAAGTGTATATGTGATTTTTAAAATCAATCATAGTAATGAAAATTAAATAGATAAGACCTAGTATTATGGGTGATACTAAATCTAAAAAAATAATAATGGGGGTTTGATTTGATACATTGTGATAAAAATGCCTCAATGTTTAAAATGGCTGGCACTTGTTAATAACCAAATCTTTCATCATCACATAATTCATAGGTTAACCTCCAAAAGAATTATAGTGAGAAATTTAGTTAATTTGTCAATCAAAAGTATATATATCTGGAAAATATAGATAATGTTATTTTTGGTTGCCAAAGTGTCATATACATCTGTAAATAACAATTGCATCTTCTAAATCCAGGCTTCTTAAACTTTTTTATATAGCGACCCCCTTCAAGCTTAGGAAATTTTAAACGACCCCCTCCTCCATATAATGAAATATATATTAACCGTAGATGTAGATGTAATATCGCACTATTTTACAATGTAAATAAAATAAGGATTAAAGAATACGTACCCATTCATTTCACATATATATAATTGGAAACGTTGACGGGATATCGGTCGTAATAAAACACAATAAATAGAATGACATAAAACTATATATAAATTTATTCAATAGAAAAAATAAACTTTTGTAACAATTTTTTTATAAGAAAACATATTATTAACATCAAACAATATTAATGTGACGGATGTGATTGTTTATTTTTACACAAATAATTAAATCCAGGCTCAATTTGAGTTAGTGCAGATCGTAATAAATTTTCAACGCTTATTAAAGTTGAACGGTATTTTGATTTTATGTAAGTTAATGTGGAAAAGGCTGATTCACATAAATATGTTGTACAAAATGGCAGTAATTTGTTCATTGCCATTTCCGATAGTAGGGGATATTCTGATTTGATTTCTATCCAAAATTCATGCACAGGCACTTGAGAAAATCTGAGTCGCAAGGTAGTATCACTTGTTAATTCGCAAATTCTTCTTTGTGCTTTTAAGTTTAAAAAATTAATTTCTTCCATTTCAATTGAAAATGGATTGCAAATCCATTGTTGTGTATCGATATCATTGGGAAAATACCTATGCATGTAAACTTCCATATCCTTCAAATGATTAACTATAATTTTTGTTATAGTAGTATCTTTTTTTTGAAATATTGTTACTAATTATATACTCGCTAGTAAATGGAAACATTTTCGAGCGATCCACTTTCCACTCTGTTCTTCCATATAAGAATTTTTTTAACAAAGGCCTCAAGTTTATTTTTTAACATAAACATATTAACGCAGACTCCCTGCATTGATAAATTCATATCATTGATTTTATCAAAAATATCTGCTAAATAGCATAGCTTGAGAAGCCATAAATTATCGTGAAAATAATCGGCCAAATTAGAATTTTGCTCTGTTAGAAATATAAGAACTTCATCTTTTAAAGTTAATAATCGTTTCAAACTTCGACCTCTTGATAGCCACCTAACTTCAGCATGTAGCAATAAACTTGTATAATCCGAATCCATATCAATGCACAAATTTTTAAACAATCGACTATTAAGTGCTCGACTTTTAATAAAGTTGATGATTTTGACTGCATCAAAAAACACAGTGTTTAATTCTGGTGCAATTTTTTTAACAACAAGTGCCTCTCGGTGAATCATACAATGTGTAAATGTAATATGATCATTTCCAGCTTTAACAAATGCTGTAAAACCAAGATCTTGTCCGGTCATTGCTGCAGAGATCGTCCGTGCACACACCAACACAATTTTTCCAATTTAATCCTTCTTTTTCAAAAAACTCATTTACTTTTTTATATATATCTTTTCCACGAGTATGACCTTCCAGAGGATGACAAAACAGTATATCTTCATGAATGCTTCCCTCATAAATATATCTTACAAAAAGTAATAACTGTGCCATTTTTGAAATGTCTGTTGACTCGTCCAGTTGTATTGCAAACTTTGAGCTGTCTTTAAGCCTCATAAGAAGCTGTTGAAATTGATCATTGCTAATGTCTGAAATTCTTTTGGACACAGTGTCATTTGATAATGGAATTTTACTAATTTCAGCAGCATACTGTTTTCCATGAACAATTTCAGACATTCTTATAGCTGCAGGTAGTAAAAGTTGCTTCCAATAGTAAAAGGCTTTTTCGTTTTTGCTATCAAATACTGAAACTTCATACGATGCCAATAGATATTTATCATTCAAAGTAACATACTTCTCCAAAGTGTTCTTTTCTTTATTTGATGTTTGCAAAAGACGCTCCAAAATATTCTATTCGCTTTTTTGATAACGTTGCATGTTTAGTATTCAAATGTCGTTGCAGTTTTGACGGTTTCATGCTTTCTGCAGCCAAAACTTCTTTGCAAATTAAGCACACTGGTTGTTCTTCATTGTTGTGAGAAGAGCATGTGAAGCCATACTGCAAATATGATTCGTCATATTTTCTTTTTTTTGTTTTGCTAGAAGTCGGATTTGAAGTACTGAAACTTGGTTGTGACGGCGTGGCAGACTTATTAGTTGGAATTTTAATTAGCCATTTATCCATGATGGTTAAATAATAATAAATAATTAAACAAAATGTAGTTGAACTTTAACGTAATAATTAAAAACACCAACTGAAAATTACACAGTAAATACACACATGTCACTACGAAGACAAAGCTGAGTCCAAACTGAAGTACAAACAGAAAAATAACTACACTCGAATCTTTACCAGTGCAATGACAACAAACTACGATCAGATCAACCCCGACGCATGGCTTGTTCAAAGTGTGCAGCGCACAAAGGCACCGTATCACAAAGACGCCGAAAAAGAAGCTTTCATTTAATTTTTTTATTATTATTTTATAAAAATAATATGCCGATCTCGCCTAGCCTAGCTTGATTATGCTTCCGTATTGTATGTGTAAGCTGTAAGGCGTCACGGCGTCTGGGTACTTATAATCACTAAGTTATCTTGCAAACACTGACGCCGGCGTGCCAGACATCAATGTCGAACATTCAGTTGAAAATCGAGGAGCGCGTTGTATTTATTATTTTAAATGCTACTTCCATATTTTCATTTATAGGCCCTACATAACAGTTTTGCATTGCCACTTTTTTAAAAAATAGTTATAATAAAACTACAATAGTATTTTGTATGATTTTTATTTGTATTTATATTTGTACGTAGTGTGTATACTAATTTTAAAATTTTATTTATAATGATTGAAAAGTATCAGATCTTTGCGACCCCCTTTCAGTAGTCTCGCGACCCCCAGGGGGGTCGCGACCCACAGTTTAAGAAGCCCTGGTGTTCTAAATCATAGTTTTAAATAATAATTATGAAAGAATCTTAAAAAAAAACAATTTTTTAGTTGTTGATACAATAAGAAACAATTACTTTAAATGACAGCATATGTTTAAAGTACAAAATACTGACTTGATATTTAATGTTTCTGCTAATAAATTGTATATTATTCAATAGACTAGATTTTAATGTATGAAAATGTAATTTTTATTATGTATTCTTTTTTCTACTTTATATAGTCTTTTAATAACCTGTTGAAAATTCTTAAACTTGATTTGACCTACGTATTTTGATGAAAAATTGATTTGCGCTCAGAGAGAATATTTATACAACAATGCCATAGGAAATTTGGTTTATAAGCATGGTTTGGTCATTCAGTAAGTTAATTTTAATTCAATAAATGATTATGTTTCTTGGCTTCTATTTGCACAAATGTAAATCATAAATATGTTTTTCTTCTTATAAGAAGTAAACTTATAGCATAAAGGCATTTGCTGGCATTTTGTTTCATTTCTGCCTGATAATTTATAGTTACCATTGTTTGAAAATTATAAATTGCAATCAGAATTTAAGCAATCATGACAGAAAGAAAGCTCAATGATGATCATGTAAAAAAGATTAGTTTTAGAAAAATATACAAGATAATTAATAATTGATTTATGCATAAATGATTTTTGGTTGTCAAGATATCATGATTAACGTAAACATTCTGTTGTGAAAATATAATTAAGTAATGTTATTATAACTTACTTTCAGCGTCTTCAGAAGGGGAAGGTGTGGGAGTAGGTGCTTCTTCATTAATAGCATTCCATTTAAGTACAAAACCTTGAAAATTAATTGAAGCATCAGCCACAAAATGTATATACACTTGATTTCCTGAGCTAGAAACAGAGTCAGGTATCTCATGCCCACAAAATTTTCCAAGAGAAACTCCATTCACTGAATTTCCATCAATTATCTAAAAAAACAAAAAATCCATATAATTTTTAAAAATTCTTTTTATTCTCAAAAATAATTATTTATATCAGAATTTCTTCCATTATTCTAGAATAATTTGAATAAAAGTATAGATAATAGATTATTGTTTTAACAGATTTTAATAATTATATTTAGAGCTAACTATATTTATGTAAAAAAGTTCTAAAGAAGAAAGACGATTAAATATTTTTTTGATAAAAAATAGCATACTATGTATCCAGCAAACACATATAAAATGTTATATTTTTTGTTATGTTATTAAACCTTCCCTTAATTACAAATAAAAATTTAAACTTTATATAGAAAAATAGTTTCACCATACAATAATTCTATTAATCTAAAACACCAGTTTCAAACATTTTATGTACTTACCAATGAAAACTGGCAAATATTATGTGATCAATGATTTTTCTATATACTAAAAAATTTCTCAAATTCCTATTGTAGGTTTTCCTATTTTATCTTTAAAAATAAATAAAAAGATCAAATGCCATTTTGATGTCTACAGACTCCCAAAAAATCCGACTTAAAAATTTCAATCTTAACAAGTATAGTTAATATTTTCTACTAAAGCATCTATACTGACTTGAAATCAATTCAAGTATTTCACTTGCTATTATAAATCGGTACAAAAACACAGGAACACAATAAATTAAGTTATCTCACCATTATGGATCACATGATCAAGTATAAGTACATTTTAAGCTAATATTTTTACTATATGTTTGTGTTTTATGTCTTCTGAATTCTCCATGCAAATATTGATGGATTTTTCTTAGTCTGAATGCCATTGGCAAAGCCTCTTTACTCAATTGACAGTAATATTTCTTTATTTTGGGTATTTTATATAAGGTATAAACTACTTGACTTTTGTCTTAATGATGTTTTCTATTATTATGTCAGTTCAATACATTGACAAATCTATGGTAAGTGTTAAATCTATATTTAATTACAACTATCAAAAGCTATTAGAGTTGAGTTAGTTGATTGCCTCTTCTTGATATCTCCCATATTCACACTATTTGTTCTGAAAATGTTCAACACTGATCATATATTACATAAACCTTTCCTCTTAGAAAACTATTAAAAAAATTTAACAGCCTCAAAAATGCTTGCAATTCACTTATTGATTTGGTGCCAGTGGATTCAATATGGTTATTGCCTTTTCAGGTGAAGGCTACTATTTCTCTTTCTCTGAAAAATGTTCCAAACTCTATTTCTTACATTTTTCATGCCATACTTGTTTCTATTCACTTTTTGTATGATCTTTCATTGCATGTTCACATAGTTTTCTTTTAAAATAGTTATAATCAATAGATTTTTATATATTGAATAATCCTTTCCATAACTCTCAATAGTACATTCATCTAGACTTTGCAAAATGTCAGAGACTTATGATCACAAATGCAGTCTATTGCACATAAAAAGCAAATATGTGTAAGTCATAACCAATAAGTTAGCCATTTCCTCATTCATTGGTATTTGATAAAAAACAAGTTTTAAAGCTAATTTTTTTAAAAAGGAATACTTTTGCAATAAAGTTAGAGTGTTTATAGTAAATATACTATGTTTCTTATTTCTATTTATTGTTTTCCTATACTCCCTGCTTAAGTAGTATACATTGCCATCTGGTTTACAGATTATCACTATAAGCACAGCCCATTTATTTAGAAAATTTGCTAAGCTTACCATTGATTTTTTTTTTTTTTTCCCGTGTTTTGTTTGGTCTTGCTTTCTTTTGTTTTTTTTTTTCCTCTTTTATTAAAGGATCGTTTTATATTTAATTGCTTACTGACTTATGTATTAAGGTTGCCGCTTTCGCTCCCTCAGCTATCCCTCCATCCTATATAACTGATATACATGACACATAATGGAAAAAGATAAATGATGTTTAATATATATATATATATATGCAAATTTATAAATAAATATTAGAAAATATAGTACTTAAAGTTTTTATTAAATCTTAGCTCCTTCTTGTGTTTTTGTCCTCCTTTTAATGCGCTTTCCCTATTCCGGGTGCCTTTCCTATTCTGGATCTTACGTTGTGTTGCTTTATTAATCTTGCTTGTTTTTTATTACTCGTCTTTTTTTTCTTTTATTTTTTTCTTTCGTTTCCAATATTTTTACTTGCTATAATTAAAATCAAAACCATATATCATGTTTATTATAGTCTTAAATGCGGCTGTAAATTTCTTTTTTTTTTTTGTTTGTTTTTGCCCTTTTTTATATGTGTTTGTTTTTTTCCATGCCCTCCCTTTGTAAGTACTTTTTTTTGTCTAGTTTTTCTTTTGATTGTTTTTATTTTTTATGTAGGTGTGCATAAAATCTATCACTTTCCTTTATAAATTTTCTTAATGAAACTTGCCTGTTGATTCGAAATATATGGTATGATATCCAAAATTTTTATCAGAAGAATTAGCATTATTATTATTTTTTATATTTAGAATTAAAATTTTAACAGTATAATAAACACAATCATAACTGTATCCACATTTACAATTCTTATAATAAATTTCATATTTTTAGTTTATTTTAATTACAGCAATGTAAAAATATTGGAAATTGAAAGAAATAATAGAAAAAAAAATTAAAGAGGCAATTTAATATATAAATACAAGCAAGATTTAATTAATAGGCAAGCAGCAAACTTAAGATCACAAAATTATGGGAAAGTTGACATCATGGAATTATGGGAAAGGCTTTTATGTTGAGTTGACAAAAACTACAAGATAGTTGAAAGTTCTAAGTGATGTTATAGTATATATTTTTATACTTTTAAGTACTGTATTTTCTAATATTTATTTATAAATTGTGTATTTATTTTGAAGAAATACTACCATCAATTGGTAATATTATTATATATATATTGGCTGAATCAGCACCACAGTTAGTCCAGATCATCATCTCCCATACATATAATATTATCAGTGCCCAGTTTATGTTAAGATAGCAAATCTTAATTTAATAACAATATCAATTTCTCCACCTCCAACTCTTCACATCCTTATTATTGAAAATCAGATGATGAATACTCAAACTTGTTAATCAATATTATTGTCATACCCATGTTGATTTTAAGTACTATGACCTCATGTAAGGCTATATATAACACATACATTTAAATAGAAGAGGAATGGAAGAATACAGGCTAAATATGTAATATTTAAATACAAGTATATTGTTTATGCTGAACTTAATGTAATTAGAAGGGATTTAAAAAGAGTTTCAAGCTGCTACATTTATTCACCCATTTTATACAACGATACAATAACATACATGTGAAAAAGATAAATGATCTCCAAATATGTATTTCATGTAAACAGATTCATCAGTTGGTCCAGATCATCATCCCACACAATATATATAAGTGCTCACTTTATATTAAGATAGAAATCTTCAAACTTTAATGGAACACTTTGATCTTCTCCACCTTTACCTTTTCAACTATCCATATCATTGAAAATTTGATGATGGAACATGAAATCTCTTGTCGATGCAAATATTATTGAACCAGTCAATTAAAATTTGAAGACTTATTTAGTTAATATAAACTGAGCACTGATTAATATATATATAAATATATGTGGAAGATGATCTGGACAAAGGATAGTGCTGGCTACAAATAAAATATTGAAATCATTTATCTTTTTCACATTATGTAGTCATCTGTATCAGTTGTATAAGATGGAGTGGATAGCTGTAGGGAACTTGAAAATTTGAGTTCAAATCCCTTCTAATTACATTAAGTTCAGTAGAAACAATATACTTGCATTTAAATATTACATATTCAGCCTGTATTCTGCCCATTCCTCTTCTGTATATTTAAATGAACATATCAAGATTCTATATTTAAATAAGGAGTGTGTAACTTGAAGTCAACATGGGTATGACAATAATGTTGCCATCAACAAGGGCGTTGAGTGTTCCACCATCAAATTTTCAATGATATGAATGGCTGAAGAGTTGGAGAGTGGAGAAGATCGAAGCCTGTTCATTAAAGTTTGAAGATTTGTTACATTAATATAACCTGGGCAATGATGATCTGGACCAATTCAGGAATGCTGATTTAGTATAAAATATGGATATTGGTGATTATTTATCTTTTTCACATTATGTAGTCATGTGTATCAATTGTATAGGATGGAGTGGATAGCTGAAGAGAGTTTAAAAGTCTGAGTTCAAATTACTTCTAATATATATATATATACTGAGACAATTGTCTCATGGCATACAAACAACAACATAGCAGTACATGTGTGCAATATATATATATAAAGTTTAATAAAAAATAGAAATGAACACAAACAAAATTTATTGTAGATATTTATTTACTAAATATATGCACTGGAATAACAGATTAATGTTTAAATAATAATTTTGATTTATAAAATTATTGTATTTTAAATCAAGCATAAAAAAGAAAGAAAGGTCTATTTAAAGTTGTATTTAGTTCTGATTTTGATAATTAAAAAATAACAATAATAAAACAAGCTTGTTTTCATGTTACAATAGATAATACAGTAATTATAAAATTCCCATATCTATTTTTAATTAGATTAAGTAGGAAAGTGTTTTTTTTTTTAACTAAAACTACTTTTGATAAATAAAAAGTATTGTAATATACTTCGATTGTAAATTCTACAATATAATTTTGTTTGCAGTGTTAAGAAAATTTTAATTAAGATTACTTTTGATTTATATAAATAGAAGTCATGAACTTGTTTTTTTTGATCAAGATAAAGAAAAACCTTACTTAGCTGTGTTTTCAAATTCCATTGCAGACTATAAGAAAAAAAGATTATTAAATTATGAAGATAAGGTGATATAGAGTACAAGCCAGATGCTACTAATATCATGATTACATATGGAAATAAGAGCAAGCCTTTCTGTGATTCATAGTTATATTTGTGTACTACTCTGCTTGCCTGCCTTAAGTCCAGCAAACTATAGAGAATTAACAGAGCTGACTAAATGCTAAAACTTAATCTAATATATACTTTTCCTTCACTTACAGCAAAGAAGCATAAACGAAGTTATTGCAGCCATATAAGTATATAATATACGTATAGGAGATCTACTTCATGAACAGATATTAGCTAGTGAATAGAATATATCTATTGAAAATGACATTACTTCAAAGACTTAACTTTGCAGTTAAATGTTTAATAAGTTTTAAAAGTAAATAAGTTTTATTTAAATTATACAAAAAAAAAGATAATTGTCTCTAGAGGATTCAGTTCCAGTTTTTATTTTATTTTGGAATTATTAAAGTAAATTTGGTATTATTATACACATCTGTGTGCTTATATAGGTGTGTGTGGTATAAGCATATTGATATATTTGTAAATAATAATGTTATAGTTTTTTTTGTTTTTAATCAAAATCAGAATGATATAGTTATATTTATAGTATACTTAACAGACCTTTAATTTGATTTTATTGCTATTGTTTCTAATTAATAAATTTACATATTATTGTTTTAAGTTATTCCAGTGAATTTATTTAATACTAAAATAGGTTTAAAATATATGTTGATTATTTTTCTTGCTTGCAATCACAGGAGACCTAGAGTTCTTGCTTACCAAGCTAGATTAGAGTTTAACAGTTGGTTTAAATATATAAGTGAGAGTGTATGTTGGTGTTATGGACACTCAGATGACAAACCTTGATAGTACAAAAGTATAACCTTTAAAGTCCATGAACAACATTTTATTTATTTTATTTTATTAGAAATTAAGTTTATAGTCAGTCAGTACTTTAATGGTACTATATGGCCAGAGCATTGATAATGATCGGCATATTTCAGCATCTCAGTTTGGCAATGGCTAGATAATTAGCCTGTCTAAAATAGACCCCTTTCAAATTCAGCTACATGGCTGATAGTTGATATTTTAAGATATTGATTGTTGTTGATTGTTCATGATGATGAATGATTTGATTACTTTTGTTTAATGCTGGGAGAACTTGTAGTTAGTCTTATTTCCTGATGATCTCACATGTTCATTCCTTTTATATTTAATTTTGATTACTTTAAATGGCTACCCAATTGTGGGACCATGCATTACCTAAATATAGGAAATCCATACATGACTATACTCACTGTAAACTGCAATCTCTAGGTCTATCACTCACATGTTCATATAATATTAACTTTATCCTAATGCAATGAGAAATATAAAATTCTAATTATAACAATTAAAAATTTATCATAACTTGCATAAATTTAATTATAACTTCTAAAATACCAATTTTATATTACAAAATATAAAAATAAGGGAGGAATCACATCACAAATAATGTTAATTGCAATTTTTAAAGAATACTTCTGTGCAGCATCAGAGTATTATTTCCTAATTATTATTGTAGCATCAGTTGAACGAAGTTCTTTGAGTTAACTTCTTATTGAAAAAAATATTGGTGCACGATATTTTATAAATGGGTTTATGCCTTTTCTAATTATTGCAATTTTTAATTTAATATAATTTATAGCCTATAAAATGAACCAATTAAAAAAAAAACTAATACCGAATGCTGTGCTTTCAATGATAATTGGACCTTCAGATATGTATTTTCAAATATAGATGAAAAAGCTGTTTGTTTGATTTGTAACGAAACTATTTTTGTTTTTAAAGAATATAATCTAAAAAGATATTTTTCAACTGAACATTTTGTAAAATATAAATTATTTATAACTGATTCCTATTTAAGTCATTAAATACATTTATAACATTTTTAGGTTCTGATTTTTTTTTTTGCTAAATTGTTCAATCATTCTGGCCCACATTATGATACAAAAACTTTATTCAGCCCACTGATAATACTATAAATAATTTCTTGACCATATTATATTTCTTTTTATGTCTCTAGATTGTCTGACTTTTTTTAAATATCTGTAGTGATTAAATTCAAAATCATGATAGTAATAATATTTAACCTTCCTTAGTTTATATTATATTTAATTATATTTCTTTGATTTTTCTGAATAATTCACTGTTTACTTATAAATGTTAAGATTTGAAAACCATTAGCCTCATCCATAACTGACTCATAAATCTATGAAATGCTTCATGTTATAGTACCTTCTGTTAATAACTATTATTAAACTTTATTCTGTTCTTACTAACAGCTGCATTATAAGTACTTCCTCTAGAAAATCTCCCCAACTGCATGGCTTTACTAAACTGCAGAGTGCTAGATCATAATCTATTAATTTTTCCAATTTTTTCTGGCTTCCTATTTTTGAAATACAGAGTGCTATATCACATGATCATGTAAAATTAAAATAATTTTTCAATTTATCTGCCAATTTCTTATAAATGCATTCCTTCAGATTATTAGAGTATTCAATTTATTAGGTATCTCTTATTGCTTTGGTCATAACTATACAAATTTATGCTGCTATGTTTGTACATTCGCGTAACAGAATTCAGAATCCAAGCAAAAGAGACCGAAGCTGACCAGACTAGGACTGTAACATCCCGAGTCCGACCGCACTTCAACTCGTAAGCCAGGATTCCAAGACTCAAGACCCTACGAATGACCACCTTGAACTTACACGTAGTATACCTCTTTCCACACGGCCGACATAGGTCACGGAGAAGCAATGAGACTCATAACAAAAAAAAATGGAATTTATTAACTGTATATATTTAAAACTAATTAATGCATCGGAAATCACATATATAATATAGAGAATTTTGAATTGGATTGAAATAAATAAGATCGAGATCAGAGTAATTTATTAAATTGTATGTTTATTTTTGCAGATTAAATTTGGCGATTTTATCTATATTATTCTTGCATTTACAATTAAATCATGCGTAGCATCTAACATTTTTGGAGAGCGCTTTAACCTTCTCTCTTACAATTAAACTTATTTTACATTTGTTATTTTATTTGATGAAGTTAAATATTGTTTTCATCATTGCTTTATTATCTTATTGATCAGTCACTGCATTGTAGCTATGGGGCAGATTATGCTAATCCCTCTTATTCCATGGTTTTCAGCTAAGCAATCAGACGAAGCCTTGTTTTCACATAGATGTGAAACATTTAAAGTCAAATTTATCTATAATATTATTTCAAACTATTGTACATGAGACCAAAACTAGCTCTTGAATATGTCAGACAATGGCTGAAACTTAATTTAAGGGAGGAAGAGTTGGCAACCAAAAGAACCAATGCGCTATAAGCGCTGGTAAACAGTTATACTAAATGTGCTCTGCGAATGGATTAATATTTAGGGTTTTGTGATCAACACCGGGCCCTATGACCGATCGCCATGCTGCTAAAGAGGGTTGGGGTAGCTAACACTATTGCCTGGAATTTTACGTCAGGTCTTATTCGTGTATGCGACCCAAGGAGTGTAAGAGGGATGGCGTTCCGAGTCCCATCTTAAAGAAAAATGCAACATAACGAGAAAGTTTAAATGTATAATAAAATTATCACATCCGCAAGCAAAGAGTCGAAATAATTTAATATTTAGTACGAGAACGGTAGCTAATCAGTGGAATCATTAGCGCTAACTCTAATATAGCCTTTTAATAATCATATGCTATCATGGGCATACTTTTAAATATTCTTTGCTTTCTAGTTTCAATCTCAAATAACACATTTGATTACGCGATTAATTAATAAAAACAAAAAAAGTGGAACAAAGTATATTTGGAGAGCTTTTACAAAATGAAATAGATAACAAATATACTTATTCAAGACTTGGATATTGCTTAGTGAAAATTAAATTGAAATTTACTTTGGGTCAAAACAAGATTCCCATTTTAAAATTGCCAACAAATAATTAAATAATCAAGGTCAAAATAATAATCAGCACATAGCCAATTCTTAACTGTTATTTAAGAGGTGCTCTTCCGAGCTCATTAAGCTACGATAAATAATTATTAAATGAAGAGGGGTCATTCTCTCTTCTCTTTATTATTAATATTGAATGCCCGCTGTTTCGAGGCATTAGCATATAATTTATATTTTAAAATAAAAAAAAAATAAAGAAACCATAGTCACAACTGCAGTGAGAAAAATTGAAAATAAAATTATTAAAATCATTTAGTTAGAAACATTAGAAAGTAGGTCAGAATTATATAATTAAATTTAAGAATAAAATTTTACATTTAGCAATTTACTTGAATTCAAGATTTTAGAATTAAAATACATTTTATAAGTCTAGACTTAAAGGAAAATTAATATATTGAACTGCAGTTAGAAATGGTGAGGTTACGGTCATCTTGTAGTACTTGAGCTGGAGTTACGGGAGTCTTTGTGGCGGCTTACGGCATCATCTTCTTCCACAGTTAAAGCGGAGCTGTTATGGCGGCATACTGGTGATGGTGGTTTTTGGATGGAAGTAAAGGCCGTCGCCTTCACTCTGGAGCTTAGCCAAGGCTGCCTGTTTTAGCCCGACATTTTCTCTCGCACAGATATAAAAATTATTGTCTTAACTGGATGTCAAAATGTTCACGGTTGCTTTTGGTTCAGGATACACGCTGGATTCCAAAGCTTAACGATGATCAAAGAAGGCAAAACTTCACAGATGTAGCATTCAAGCTGTCAAGGTTTCAAAAAGTAAAGATCTAAGATGGCTCCTCCACTTTACATGGCCTTTTTAAATGATCGCCTTATCAGCCCACACACCTTGGAATTTCATCTCCATCAAGATTACAAAATTTTTAATTTGCTTATGAAATTAGTGGTTGACTTCAAACATGCTGACATTCCTTTTAGGTGTTATAACTTTTCTCTGATTATCAAATTTTTAATTAAATCGAATTTTAATCAGTTTAATCCGATATTAGATTTTATTTTAATTAGTCAGGAATTTTGTTCTGATTTTATAATTTATGTGTAAAATCCCTGCTGTAAACATATTTTTAATTAGCGAGGTCTCCAAACTAATTTAGAATCAATTAGCTAGATTATTTTAAAATTGGCTTTTCTTTTTAGAAACCTAAGGCAGGTGTGGCATATACTGATACAATTGTTTACAGCAAAAACTTTACTAAACTTTTAATTCTCCGAAAATACTTTTATTTTTAGAAAAAAAATCTTTTTTCTTTTTAAAAAGAAACTTGTCAGCGCATTTGCAATCAAACACCCTTTCAATGTGTTTTTACATTAAATTGGTTTATAATAAAAATGAAACTTAAAATTTAATAAATATTTTAATCACACCACTATGCTATATATGTATATTCAATATAGGTGGATTATATTCCCACATACGAATTTAAGTAATAAATTAATAAATTGACGCTACATTATTACTGTTTAAAAATATTACGCGATAAAATTATGCGCTATAACTCTGGCAATACTATTCACTTATAGCGTTCTTTCGTATGTGCGTATATAATGCTGTTTATACAGCCGTGATTGCAATTTTTTAGCTTACAAATCTTAATTTAGACTTATTAAACAGGTTTGAACTTAGCACAGACGAGTGGGTTATTAGGATGGTTGGTGAAACGGTGAGGGACTTGAAGACAACCGTTTCAATATGTCAAATATGTTGACCAGGAAGCAAACCTGGGCCAACTGCTTGGAAGGCATAGGCCACTAATGCTTGACATTTATGCTGCTATTCTACATTTTGTTTGGCCTAACATTTTTTGTCTTGAGACTTGTTTCTTTTATTGAGTGCTTATTACTCTGATATTTTATTCTTAGTGTTAAACTTATTGCTCTGTTTGTCATCTATACTTTATTTTTGCAATTGAATGCTGACTAAATAAAGATTTTAAATTTCCTATACTAATAGTTTACATAACTATTTTATCTCTAAAAATAAATCAGAGGTCATATTGTTGGTCATTTACATTAATTGTTTTTAACTAAAATACAGTCTTATTATATACCTATATCAATATATGTAATATATAGGGTATATGAGCACAGACTTTCACATGATCCACCACTGTCCACTCTATCTCATAACACTGATATACTTGAACACATATATGTCAAAAATATAAATAATCACCAATATATGTATTTCATGCTAAACCAGCAATCATCAGTTGGTCCAGATTATCATCTCTACACATATATGCAATAAGTGCTCAGATATATATTAAGATAGCCAATCTTCATACTTTAATGAACAGGCTTCAATCCACTCCACACTCCAACTCTTCAACCGTCCATCCAATTGAAAATCTGATGATGGAATGCTCAAAGGCCACCCTGAGGCTGAGATTCTTGTCACACCCATGTTGACCTAAAGTCAATCTGACTCCTCATGTACAGGACATAATCCATTTAATACATATACAAGGGATGGGCAGACATCTCTACTATGTAATAACTGAAACACAGGCTTATTATATACCTGTATCAATATATGTAATATATAGGGTATATGAGCACAGACTTTCACATGACCTACCACTCTCCACTCTATCTCATAACACTGATACACTTGAACACATATATGTCAAAAAGATAAATAATCACCAATATACGTATTTCATGCTAAACCAGAAATCATCAGTTGGTCCAGATTATCATCTCTATACATATATGCAATAAGTGCTCAGATATATATTTTAAGATAGCCAATCTGCATACTTGAATGGACAGGCTTCAATCCACTCCACACTCCAACAATTCAACTGTCCATCCAATTGAAAATCTGATGATGGCATGCTCAAAGGCCACCCTGAGACTGAGATTCTTGTCACACCCATGTTGATCTAAAGTCAATCTGATCCCTCATAATTGTTTTTTAAATATTACCTTAAGGTTTCAAACTTGATGTAAATACACTCACATTTTAAACATTTTCCACTAAAACATTCATAATTACTTTAATCAGTTTACTCAAAAGCATATAAAAATTGTAATAAAGTCAATACAATATGTTAAAAAAATCAAAAACCTAGTTTTTATCCACCAGTAGGTGGATTTAACTAAAACAGAAATTTCATTTTTCTCATGATGTCCAAACAGCTTGTTATTTATTATATTATTTCCCAAGTTAAATTTAACACTCAGAATATATGCTTTTACAGACATCATTTAATGAAATTACACAAAAAATCAATTATTTTTAATCCAGTTATTTTTATTAAATAACAATACTTTTCATTTTTTCTTATATAATAAATATTGTATTTTCATTTAACCTTCTTTACTGACATCTTTAATTAATTCTAAAAGTCTGATCTTTTCTATTATTTTAAATACAATTTTTTTTATAAATATTTTATTATATCTATATGCCTTTTGCTATTTGTACATTACATACATTATTTTGGAAATAGTAATACTGATACTTTTTCCATTGAAAGTTAGTACTATACTGAGTTTTTAATAATTCTTTCCAAATTTAATATGTACAATACATTAAAAAATTATATTTGCTCTAAATAAATGATTGTAATTGCATAATATTTGGCTAACTTTTTTAGAATTTTATAGTTTTTCACAAAACTTTTTCATAAATTTTATACCAGCCAGTTATCTTAATTTATATCCTATCAGGCTTCATTAAATTTAATCTATAATCTTTTCATCTCTGAGTGATCTTTGTTACAGATGTTAAAATGAATAACCTTCAGTAAATTCATTTAAGGCAAAAATTTACTTATTATGGATACAATTTATTCATTTAACAATATAAATTGCAATAATAATTAAAAAGGCATACTTATTTTTTATGTGCATCTTTATCTTTCTTCTTGTACATGAACTATATACAAGTTTGTTCAACCTTGAAGAAATATGGATGGAGGAAGATGAAAACAGCATGGTACTTAAACAATCAGACAAATAGATTTAGGAGATGTCAATAGTAAAATTTATTTTTTATAAAATTAATCAATTATTACAGCATATTCAAAGAGAAGTTGAGATAGGGTAGGTTAAATAATTAAACATTTTTAAATTTCCTGCTTCTATGTACACATCTCAAATCCAATAATTATTTATAATACACATGCAATTAAAAATAAAATAAATAAAACTAAAACTTCATACACTTATTCTTCATGAATGATTATTCCCATAGTAACCATTTCCATAATACAAACTTCATTTCTTAATATGAATGCTTCATTAATGTAAAAGGACATTCTGCTAACAATTTTGAGGAGATTCGATATCAGTTGTGATTTCATATTCATTAACCCCTTTATTAACTATTTATGAAAAAGATATTAGGCAATATTAATATTCACAACAAATAATTTGTATTTATAATATTTAAATTAAAAAATAAATACTAAACTGCAATAAAATATTTACAATCTCATTTCTCTTTTGTCTTCTCTCTCTTTTTATATACTTTAACATCTAGCTTATTTATCATTCAATGCATGCAGACCTTATTAGATTTTATATACAATGTTTCAATCTTTGGTATTTCATTTGTCTTTGTAAATATTTTAAAATTAATCATGTGTTATTTAGAATTGCAATATTGAGAACCCTCCATGTTTGTGATTTCAGAAAGTCCAGACATATTTAAAAGATCAAAATTCTAAAGCATTTTCTAATCAAATGGCTCAGTAAAGTTTGGAATACAAGATTAGTTTTTATCCTTTAAAAAGTATTTGTTAATTATACTATTTCCAATTAGAAACTTGTTTTAAGCATGATTCATTTATTCATATCAATTACATTTTAATAACCCTCTACCAGTAACTCATAACTAAAATATTTTTTATTTAATTATTATTTAAAATATTGCAATAAAAATTATAATATTTAAATACATTTAATCAATATTATTTTTATAATTTTATTTATTATTTTTTAAAATAATAAATTTAACAACTATATTTTAGATATGTAAATCAATAATAAACACTGAAATATTGGTTTTAAAACACAGCATAGAAAAGCAATGACAAAAATAAAAAAAATTATTATAAATTTAAAAATTATATATTTTTAAAAATATATATATATATTTGTCATTATTAGGAAAATTAAAAAAACCCAGTAAAACAATGAATAAACAGTTAAAGGTAACAGATCACATTTAGTCTTTCACACATTATGTTTTATGAAATAAAAATACCTCAACGAAATCATATCGGCATCCTACTTTTTCTATGTCTAATTCAGTAAATGTAAGTACAATGGTTTTATTGGATTCTACTGTAACCAGCCAAGAGTAATCTGACATCATTGGATAATTATGAGGATACAGAGGGGATTCAATCACACCAGCATGTCCATTCAATTCAACAATATGCACTAGTAAAAAAATAATAGTAATATTTAACATGTAATATTTTAAAATCTAAAAATATTATATTAATTTATGAAGCTTTTTTTCTTTCTTTTAACTATTAATTTTCATTAATTAATTTCAACTGATTTTTCTTTTTTAGAAATCTTAATTTAACAACAAAATTAATAACATCTTCTGATATTTCTGCTATTATCAGAAGCAAAAAGCATGCCACAGTCTACATATTAAACAATCCCTCATTAAATTTTCATTTACTTAATAGTGTTTGTATCTTTTCCTTATTTTTAAAATTATAATTGAAGTCAGAAAATTTTATAGTTGATACACTACTATATCCAATCTCCTAAACTAATGTTTCAATGTGGGTTAACTAAGAGAAAACAAACATAATTCAAATAAATTACACTATCAGTTGCAGGGAGAAAATAATATTTCAGTATATATACAAAGAAACAGTAGTAATTATTATTTGGAGAAAAACTTACTTAAATGTAGTGAAATCTGCTTAAAACTTATATAAATTATAATATAGATTCCTGAAATGACCTTCTAGAGCCCCCTTATCATGTCATTAGATACTAATTTCCACATATCTTTCTCTTTCTTTTTACTTGACACTCCTTTATTATGATTATATTTACACAATTTAGTTCTACATAACCTATTTATGCATGAAAATATTTTTACTAATATATAGAAAACACTAGTTCACTTACATTTATCCACCTATCTTATTATACTGTACTAACTTCACAACAAATATCAAACTTTTATAGTTATGCAAGAAAGATTTTTTGCATTATTTTTTTTCCTGTTAATTACTTAAGCATTTTAAAAAGCATAGTGAAACCGTATTACATAATTACAATGTCTTTATTTTCTCACATCTTTCATCAACTCATTTTGGTCCTAATACCGGCATCTTATCATATCAGTCACAGACAATTAATGATCATTATGTAATGTTTTCCTGCAGATAGTTTTGGTTTGTTAATTGGGAGATAAGTACTGAAAGTAACATTTTGAGATTCAACCTTAAATTTTTTAGCTTTTTAATCCATCAAGTCATTGCAGTACTGCTATTACTGCATATACACATATATAAACTGTAAATAGTTTTGCTTATTATTGAATAATATGCCTAATTAATTTTTTAATAACTCATTTTCAAAACTTTGTTTACACTTTTTTTTCTCAGTGATGAAAGTTTATTCATAAAAAAAAGGTACAAATACAGTTAAATGAAAGGTTTACAAAGAATGGTAAAAATGAAATTCAGGAACAACATGAGGAAAAGGGAAGGATACATATGAAAAAGGAAAGGGATGTGGAAAGGCTGTTTATTAACCATTAAAGACAAATAATGTTACAATTAGGAATTATTTGTAAAGTCTAGAATTTAAATATGAGTAGCATTTAAGGAGTACAATATTGAGAAATCCAATTTGTGATGGATAAGTTGAGAATAGGAAAACACTTGGAGATTACAACATTGGAAATAATAATTTTAAATAGGGTGAATCACTTGCAATTAAAATCATTAGGCCAAACTGCAGTTTACTTTGCAATAATACTTGGATAAAATCGTTTATAACAATAATACTAAAACCGTGGACTGAACTTCTTTTACACTTAAAATCTTGTTTAGTAACAAAAAACAATTTTATTGTTAAAAAGTAGTTAAATAAATTTTAGATTTTTCAAAAATTAATCATAAGATCATTCTCATAACTAAGCAAATGCCACAATGCCTCCAATATATTTTTCCTCAAAGAACTACTTTATATTAAAATTGATATGTGACTGCTTTCCAATTATAAGCTGCTGTTATTACTCAGAAATCCTGGCCAGAAATTTATGAGATTTTAAAATTTTTTTGCACTACATTATATAATCAAATAAAAATAAAATTATTTTTAATAAATAGGATTGCTATAAAAATATTATTTGGTATCTAATAACTATAATTAATATTAAAATTATACATATATATTACATTGTATATATGTATGTACATAAATTTTGTAACTAATAGATAGAGAATGTTTTGATAATCATAAAATCTGAGTTGTTCTTTATACAAATTTCAAATAATATTAAATTGTTTTTTTTTAACCTAATTTTTACGGAGTTCTGGATAATTATTATTATACATTTCTCTTATTTATTTTCTTGGTTGTCTTGAAAAATAATGAAGTTTTACTGCAACATTGGCAAATGAAGGATAATGTATACAAATTTTACATCATATTAATATCTGGGATGTCTTTGTCACTTAAAGTCTTTACCAAAAAATATTATTTTAATTTTAGTCTCTATAAATAATTTATCATCTTTTACACAAGCTTGAACAAATCTATAGGTTGGAGACTATTTAGTTTTTCTCAATAGTTTATTAAACTGAGCCTAGATAAAGTATATTAATAGTTATGGGTAACACAGCTGAATATTTTTCTTTCATAATTGTTTAACATTTCAAAAATCTTTGATTAGGTGTTTTACTGATTCAGCAGCAATGACTTTTTTGGAATACCTCACAAATAGTTGCTTTATTAAATAATAACTCTCTGATGTTTGGTTTTTAATTTTTGATATCAAAGATATAGAGCAATCAAGTTCAAATTTTCATTTATTTTACTGACACTGATAATTTGATTCTTTCAGGAAATGTCTATGTATTTTTGAATGCTAGGTTTTCAGTATAATTTAGTTTTCAACAGAGTGAGAATATTTTGTACAAATTTTTATTAATCTATAATCTTTATTTTCTATGTTATCTAGATATTTATCTTCATGTACTTCATGAGCTTCTGTAAATAGGTTCAGTTTCATGATATGCCTGATAAAAAGATATACTAGGAGTCATTATTTCTTTATCAATGAGTTAAGGATTAGGCACATTTTTCAATTGAGTAGTTTTATTGATATCATCAAATTTGAAATCAAAGATTGTGAAATTCAAGATTTTGGTAGATATATCACACAAAGTGAGAAATTAGTGCTTATGAAGATATTATTTGTTATTATTTCTTTCAACTGCTTTACATTATGTGTGCAATTTCAATAAGATTAATCACTGTATTTCGTATAATCCAGTTGCACATTCAATCATCAACTGTCTTACTAATGTTTAAAATAAACAATTCTTTTTTTGTTATGAACAATACAATCAAACTTGTCAAGAGCAATGCAAAAAATATGAGATCTATTGATATTTCAAAGTCTTAAATTTGATTCTGAAATTTAAACTGTTTGCTCTAATTTTATAAATATAATTATGAAAGATTTTTTAAAACATTAAAATTAAAAGGCATTAAGTAGAAATGGTTTTGATGTTATCTACATCTTAGAGGTTTTAAAAATAGCCTTTTATGTTTTGATATTATAAGATCTTCAACCAATTTATATATTACAGCGATTACAAAGTCATTCATAGAGAGTAGGAATAAAAATAACAGAATTATTGAGTTCAAACTGCCCAATGATTTTTAAATCAACAAATATAAAATGGTCATACAGACATATATTCAACCATCTCATGATTAATGAAATAAATAATTGAATAAATTTATATTTGAGAATTTCTAATGTTGAAAAGGATATGACCACAAATAGTGCCTAGATTTTGATATTTAGGTGCAATAACATAACTCTTAGAATTATCACAAGTTATACTTTCAACATTTCCAAATAATCTTAATGAACACCAATTCAAAAATGAGATTTTTTCAAGGATTATGATTTTTTTAGTCTTCACAATAAATATTCATTCATGTTATTATGTCATGAAAGACCTATATTAAAATTAGATGAAAGATTAATGAATTATTTTTCTTGGAAAAATATTGATTCTGAACTTTTGCTTTTCTGAGACCTGCATAAATAATAGTAATATTTTTATATTATTAGCATATCAATAAGTGATTTTTTTAAAAGTAATTGTTACATCACTCTTTTAAACAATTAAGGAGTTTAAAAACATTTGCAAATCAATTGAATACTATAAAAAATAGTGCTAAACTGACAAACAACAGAATTCATTAAAGACCAATATGGTTAACATACTCACTTTCATTTAGTTATAAGATATATAAAGGGTCTCAAAATAGTTCATTCAGCAATGTTTTGCCATAAATTGGAAAAAATTATAAATACATATTAATTGAAATATCACATTTGTAATAGTATTTAAAAAAATGAATACCCTGCAATTAATATTTTTACAATCACTACAGTTTATTTCAATGCTAATAAAAGCAAAAAAGTAGCCTTTTCTTCCTTTTTGTTTCTATTTTGAACATATATAACTTTGAATAGTATATTTAAAAAAGTAAAATTACTTACTTCATTAATAATGATTCAAAGTTATTCCCCATCCATTTATTTTATATAGCTAGGAAATTATTATTTAAAATTTGTAAGATATTCCCTCTCTTTGTTTTATTTAAACTGTAAGACAAAAAAGGAATCACAATTGAATTATTTTAATGAATAAATTTAGTTATACTAAAAATTTGAAGTAGTCAAACATTTTAAAACTCATTTGTTTTTTCCAACAATAATAAGTAATATAAAAATCACTTAAAATTGTATAATAATAAAATGTTATAGGCTGCCTAAAAAGTTTTGTTGTTCTTTTGCTTTCAATCTTCAAAAGAAGAACAACAAAACTTTTTAGGCAGCCTATAACATTTCATTATTATACAATTTTAAGTGATTTTTATATTACTTGCATTCATTATTAAAATTATTATTAATATATATCTATACGCATAAAAATATTCTTACATATTTCAAAATTTGCCATAAATCCAGAAGCAAAAATTTCATTATCAGATTTAAATTTAATCCAATATTGATTAGTGGCAGTTAAATTAGTAGGAATATTGTTGCCACAGTAACGACCTATAAGAGTGCCAAGTGAATCCATTTCTCTTATTTCCACATAGTCAAGATTGCAAAACTCATCATACTGGAGATTAAAGTCACTATTTAAATAAATAGAAATTGTGTTTTAATATCATAAATATATTAAGAAGATTATATATATATTTAAATATATGTAATAGATATTCTATATCAGATTAATTTTTTTGAGACATAAATAAGTTTAAAAATAAAATAATCAATTAACATTTCAAAAATTATGATTTCTAATAAGGATAGAAAGAAGTTAGAGTTACTACAAATATAATAACAGACCTTGAATTTGATGACAAATATACGCTCACACACATGTACTAAATACTCATTTTGTTTGTATTAAATTCATGTACTACAAGCAGACATCTCAAGTTTAAAGAACTATAAAATAACATATTTAAACTAAACATTATCCACAATTCCACTTACTTCCCATACACCCTTAATATTAAAAGAAATTTTAAATAAGTTAATTGCTTCAGAATCATAAATTTTTAATAATAAACAAGATGATCTTAGCTTCATCAAAATTAATAGACATATTGAATTTGTTATTCTAAAATGAAGATTTTCACAGGAAACAGATATAAAAGGTATTCACCGGTGTATGATTATCAGTAATATTGTACCAACATTGTAGTTGGATTATACCTAGCATCAAGAAAGTAATGATTATTATTTTTTAAAAATGTTTTAAGAAGTAATGAGACATGCAACAAGATTAAAAGTTCAATCAATAAAAAAACAATAATAGTAATACTTAATATAAAAGTGAGGGAGGGGGGTAATAAAAATGAGCAAATCAATATTAAATCAACAGGTATTATGATTGATGGAATTTAAAAAAAATCCAAATAGAAATTAATTTACATATATCTTTATGTTTGTTAATATAATGTTTTTTTATTGATCCCTATGGTTTCTCTGATTGTTCCCTATTGTGAAGAGTTTCACGTCTGGACAAAATTCTTGTGTTTGAAAAATCTTTATTGAGGTCAGTATCAATAGAGTGGAATAAGAGTCACTATAATATTCACTTCTCCAGATTATTCATAATCATGTAAAGGCCTTCACAAATTCCACATGGGAATTCATAAACTTTCTGGATTGCAAGAAGGATTGAAATCTTAGGCCTGGACAGTATGTCATTAAATTTTTGAATAGTAGTATTTTTACATTATCATATTGCAGAATACATCTGATAGCATCTATAATTCTGTTATCTAAAGAATGCAAGTTCAAATACCTTTTATCACGACTATTTGAGGCCTGAAATTTCTATATATAGAATACTTCCTTGTTATCCAGAAAATCATACTTTACTCTTAATTAAAGAAATATTATTATTCATATTTAAGTAGCTTCTTTTATCCACTTTTTAAACTTTTAATTCATTCTGTTGTTTTGCATTCATGGTGATCTGAATGCTACCTCACCCTATAGGATTTTATAGTTATCTGTTGCTTAGGAATTCATTACAGAAGATGGAGTTAATATGATATTTATACTCATCACTACCTTGTTTTTATCTTTTATAGTATTTCCTTTATCCAGCATTTCTTCAAATTGTCCCAAAACTGAAATTTTCACTGATTTTATACTTGCTTTCTGTTTACTTTGCCATTTTGACTTTTTTATTATTTAATAGTGAAGTTTTCTTTTCATTCATGACTTTGCTAGCATTACTAATCACACAAATTTTAATGAATTGCCTTTTCACTTAAACTATTGATGCACTCAGAATATGCCACACTCCATTTCTTTAGTAGCTATTCAAACTTGTTTTAAATGAAAATAGAGACATTGTCTGAAGTCAATCTTATAAATGCGTTAATATATGAAAATTTCTCAGAACTTTTATAACTTCCTTAGAGCTAGTGTTTTTTATTAGGGAAAATACACCTATTTTGAAAAGAACTTTTATAACTTCCTTAGAGCTAGTGTTTTTTATTAGGGAAAATACACCTATTTTGAAAAAAACATATACTTTATTAAAAAGATACAAGCTTTTATGGATCAGTGTAATTCAGAAAAAATACTGTGGTCTAATATAACTTTTAATTGATATGTTATTGTTTTGACATAAATTTTATTATCTGAATTAAGTTTTGGTCATCAGACAAAAAACAGTGAGCTAAAAACTTTAGTTCTAATAATGTCTGGCGGTGCTATGTCTAAAGATTATATATATATTGAACTGTATATATTTACATATGGTTCAAGAGCATTGGTATTTGGTAATATTTAAAAACTAAAAGAAGTAAAATTTAAAAATCATTCAATGGATGCAATTTAGTTTCTTTTAGTTAGTATAATTTATTTTTAAATATGTACAATGAAAGTTATTTGTGTTTTGTACTATCTGGTTAATTAAAATAGTTAAAGTTGAAAGGAATAGAAATACATATAGATTGTTAATCCAGATAAACAAAAGAAAAATTACAAATGCAAAAGATTACCATCAGAGTAATATCCTTTTAATGATAATTAGATATGACTGGAATAATTTATAGAAAAAAGTAACTTTGTAGCTAAAAAGACAAAAGGAATGTACAAGATTATCAACTTGTATTCTGATAAGAAAACAAAAGATGAAAATATCTGCGCAGAAATCTCAAAACTAGTTGTGGTATAAAAATAAATAACTATTGCAGTCTCTCTTTTTTTTTTTTTGGCATTTTTTGTGTGTCCTGGATGGGGTGAGGATAGGGGGAATAATTGTAGTTTTCTTGTCATCACAGCCACAATAAAATGCCTCCATTCAGGACTACTCATATGCTGAACCAATTTATCTGGCATGAGTAAAAACCAGAGCATTTGCAGACTAGCCTTAGTACAAACCAAAATAGGGGAAAATGTCGACAGAAGAAATCAAAACTAACTGCTACTGAACTCTTCATTCAAAAAAACCATGCATGATACAATAATCAATGATCTATGTAAACCCATGGAACTTACTGGCAAGATACTATTCATCCTATAACTCATGTCTAATTCAATATATTTGCAAACTAAACTAACTATAAGATTATAATACCAATAAAGAGACATTCATTTTTTTATTCTTCAAGAGACTATTTCACTTATAGCTTAAGAAGAAAATTATAATACAAACTGTTTTATTTGATTAATATCATTGACCGAATGTGTAAGTGCATGCTCTTTTCATTTTTATTAATAATTCATAATTCTCATTTAAATATTTTAATGGTTTTAATAAAATATTTACCATTAATATAAATGTTTCATTGTACATTCTTAATTTTAGTTTATTAGATTTTATTATTAAAAAATTGTTTTGAGAAATATATAAATTACTTATGCCAATATGCTTGATTAATAGTCAAAGCTCAGAGGAAATTCTTATAAAAGATTAAAATGAAGCAAAAGCAAAATTCCAATAATGTGACATTTTGTTATTTGCTTCAAATCTACGAGATGTGATGTGGTGGGAATCAATGAGTCTACAGATCCTGGTGCCCTCTTAAATAAATAGAAAACTGATTCTTTTAACAATTCAAATCGAAATAAATTATTAGGTCAGTTAATCAGAAAATATAACTGTTTTAGAAATGAACAGAATAAATCTTACATAGTTTGATTAACTAATGCATTATTCTGTGTAATGTTGATGACCTAATCAGAAAATTAAAATGTTACAATATTTATATACTACAACTTTATTAATTATTTATTTATTAACAAGATAATAAAGAATGAAAAATATATATTAATATATCAATTAGTTCTAGTTCAAATAACAATAACATAAAAACAACTCACTGGAAATACACATTACATTGACAGAATGTATATCTTTCTTACTAAGGAAATAAAACAATAGTAACACATTTATGCCTTGCTGTATTCAGCACAATTTAGAAATTGATTCCCTTTCCATTATTCTTTTGAATGCTATGACTACAGTTTCACTGGGGATTTCTACTTTCTACACCTTTGTCTTCACTAAACTTTGTTACTTTTATTGATTTGCTACACTCTCTAACATTCTAATTTCAAGTAATTTAGCATACACTGCTAATAAACAGATGAACTCTAATCAGACACTCCTGCCCTTCACCACTCCAAAATTTATAGGTTTAATGGCAAAGTCTTCAAATTTAGTGGGTGGGTGGTATATTCTTGAAGTTCTAGAAATTACCACCAGAGCTTCAACTGCTACAGTAATGCAATCTTGTTGTCAATCAAATATGGTTTCTTCATCATTTACCTTTATCCCTAGGCTAAATTTTAGATCAGTGACTATGTTCTCTTTTCATAACATCAGACTATTACACTGTTTTTCTTGGACAACCTAAACTATAGGGTCCTTGTAGAGGCAACATATGTGATTTATGTGCTTCTTAAACTTTTTACCATTTGGCAACTTTCAAGACTATTTGTTTTGAAAATATTTTTATGATTATTCCAGGTATCCATTGATATTTAAGCAAATCTTGCATCCATATTTGTTGCCACTTCTAAAAAATCCATGAAATTTTGGTTTTTATTTCTCTTAATAAAAGAATAATTCAAAATTACAAAATATAGCATTAAAAAGATAATCTTTTCACACACAAATAGCTAAAAGAATATGTTAAATGATTATGCTATGATACAAATTTATACAAATGTTTATTTTAAATTGAGCGGAGATTTTACTAGAGATTAGAATTAGCTCTGGAAAGAATATATAAGAAAGTACCCAGGATAATTACAAATCCAAATACAAATAAAAATCAGAAACCTATCTCCTAAACTCAGGTTTATTTATATGCCACTTTTATCTCCCACATAATCTTTCCTTTTTTCATTTATAAGTCTTAATCCAGGGCAAATCTTTATCTCATGCTCAATCTTAATTAACTTATTAAAAAAATACCAATTAATTAAATCTCCACTCCTTTTAGATAAATTATAAATTAAAATAGATTTATAATTAACAACAAGAGTGCAATCAACTTTTTTTTAATAAAAAAACTTTCCCAAAAGATAAAACAATATGTTAGTTTGTTCTTTTTTTTAAAGTTTTTACAAAATTAATTTAAAACAGCTTTTAAATTACCATTTTTAACAAAACAAATTACAGAAAAAAAAGTGTGTGTGTAAAAATATTTTCATTATGTAAAAGAATAAATATTAAATCTTTAAAATAACTGTAAAAGTAATGATCGGACTTTTGAAGCAGATAATATCCAGTTCAACTGACCAATCACCAATCACAAAAAAAAAAGAAAAGCATTTCTTTGCTGTATATTTTACCAAATCCTGGCTGAATGTTTGTCCTGTTTTGCTTAAAGCCATTACATTATTTTACAAAATATGTCTCCAAGCTCAAGATCCATGAATGATAAAGAAGTTCTTTCTGTTAAGTCTGAATGATTACTAAAAGACTACGTCTCCAAGCTCAAGATCCATGAATGATAAAGAAGTTCTTTCTGTTAAAAGTCTGAATGATTACTAAAAGACTAAGCTCGGTCAAATGGTTTCTTCCTATGGAACATTTGATCACCTTGATGGTCTACCCTAATAAACCTGTTCATAGATTCTTTTGCTATATTGTCATAATCTATCCATGTTAAAAATTTAGCCATTTTCTCTATTGACTGACCACTACTGCTTATCACCATTTTCTGTACAGTAGGTGGCATATTATGTTGGATGGTTCTTATAATATTGTCCTCCAAAAAAGGAAATGCTGTTAACAATTTTACTTAGCCACCTGCCTAAAAAATTGGGTGCATGTTTCTCCATGAATGCTGGGATATCTCTCCTGGGATATTTTATAGAGTATCTCATCCTGTCTGGCTTCACTCTAGAAAGTCCTCAGAATGGCAAGTCTGTATTTTTCAAATGTCTGGGGTTTTGTATACAAAGGGTGACACCAATCCAAGGATCTTCCCTGGAGATAGCTAATGGCAAGCATGACTAGTCTTGAACATAAAACAAACAAACCAGACTTTCTAAGTGACTTAAGATGCTTTCTCCCATCTCAGCCATAAATATTTCAATGAGAAATTGTTTTTCCAAAACCTGCAGTTGAGTACCTCTTACCTTTAACTTTCCCGAGTATCTATAGTCATTTTCCATTTCATACTGTCTGTTTTCCATATTAAACACCCTGTGCTTATTCTCTATTCCAGCTAGTCTATGTTTGAGCCCTTTTGTTAAATCAACATACATTTGTTGCATCTCTGTTTTCAAATTAGCCTGATTTTCTTCTATGTCTTGAACCACCTTTTCTCACTTTCTAACATCATTTTTCCCCTGCTTTATTTCTTTCTGAATTCCTCATACCTTTAACATCTTCGGTTCTATTTGTGTGGTTTTATCTATGTCTATCCACTCCTTGCATACCCCTACCACCTGCACTATCTTCAGTTATAAACTTCCTGCTCTAATGCTATCTTATTTCAATCCATTCCTCATCTCTTTCATATCCTCTTTCACTACTTCAACTTCCTGTCTCATTCCTCTCATCTTGGCGCTGAACTCTTCCATTCTTACCCTATTCTCCTTCTTTCTTTCTACTTTGAAGTCGGCCAACATTGTCTGTTGCTCCTGTTTTAATTCTTGTCGCATTTCACTCATCATACTGAAACAGTAAGATTCATATTCGAATCTTAAGTTTCACCTTTTTCTGTCGTCTCTCACTGACCGGTCTATCCCGCCCAAATTTAAACTTTTTGATATCGAATTGTGTGTGTAACAATATTAAAAATGTATAAATATATGTAGAATTCAGCATAAACACGCACACATTTCGATCTCAAATTAAACGCAATAAATAGGGATAAAATAATATAATTTAGATTTCTTTTAGTTATATAATTTTGTATAATTTTAATCATTTATTTTGGATTATAAAGTTCGTATTTATTGCTTTGTTTAAATTTCGTTTAATAATAATTCTAAAAAAATCTGATGTAATATTTAATTAAAAGTTAAAATAATCTTATGTTCCCTTTTTGTCTTTGAAATTGAAAAGCATCGGTCAGTGATAGATAATAGATTAATTAAAGAAAAATTCCCCAAAGTATAATTAGTAAATGTAAAATGTAAACAATAGAATGGCAGCTTTCTTTAATTAAAAACCAACAAAATGCATTGATTATCCTCAGGGCAGATTAAGTAGAACCTAAAAATACCTTAACAAAAATGTGAAAGATCAAGATAAAAAAAAAGAGGCCATCTTAGACTTGCTGGAGACATTCACTTAAACTTTAGCTTTGCTCTCGATCACTGAGAGTCTCCAAAAATAATAAAAATAATTTGTTCCTGCCAAGGTATGACCGAGTAAAGCACCTAGATTATTCTCCATCGGGAGATGGCCTATCGGATGCCGAACTTTCCATTGCCCGTCATAAATTCACCATGAAGATCTGCTGCCTGAAATGAATGAGAAAGCTGCTGCTGCCATGAAATTAAATGAATATCTAAATACAAGAAAGAATTGCCACTCGTGAACTTTTTGCTGCTAAACTAATGGAATCAGAAAACTTCTTATAAAACAGGTACCTGTCTGTGTTCAAACTCTAGAGTACTCTAATAATATGCTATAGCTCTTCTTCATACTACTTATCTAAATTATAAAATGTAAAAACTACCATATGTATAACTAAAACTGAATAATTAATTTAATATGTAAATTTCTCTAATAATCTAGCTTACCTCACTCTGTCTTTCTTGGGTGCGTATTTCTCAAATCTACATTCTATCTATAGTTATTATTTACTTATTGCATGCTCATAATCGTCTCAAATTTCAAAGTTTAAATCTATGATCGCTTAAAACAATGAATGCGTGTCCAATTTTCATTAATATTTACTTTCCTAAATAACTTTACTTTCATATAAATCGACACGCATTCAGTGCATCATTATTGTAATGCAGGGTCTACTACTTCACAAATGGCTGGCATATTAGTTGTAATAACTCCCAGTTTATATATATTTTGTATTTATTAAATCTAATGAATAATTCTAGAAAATCCCATTTCTTTGAGAGTCGCCAGAGTTCTTGAGTAAATGTTGGTAATGTAGGGCCAAGTCAGAAATCTATTTAAATCTCATCATAACCGTTTATACAGTATACATGTGTTACGTTTTAAAGACGCGATGATCTATTCCGCCGTAAAAATTCCGGATTCTCCAGGGTTGAAATTAACCCCAGTCGTCCTACACAAGCGGGTATAAATGGTGCTCCTGTGGGATTTGACAATGTCATGCAGCCAGCCGGCAAATTGCGACACGTACCGCTTGTCCCTGGTTATGCTTATGTGACACCTTACTTCGTCGGGTCGAGGCAGAGACCAGCCCGACATTCTTATAAACCCATTCGCGGCATTGCAGTTTCAATATACTGCCATTCCATATCGCCTTTCTAAAGCGTACCACGTGTTCCTTTACTTAGTTTTATTATTCTATATATCACTCCGCCTCTGCATTATCTTCATAATTCACTCTCAAATAAATGTTTGCCCTTAGTTATAAATAAATATTTTAATTAAATAAATATATGTCTGCCATTACTCTTATAACCCATACTTTAGACTCTTGCATTGCAAAGGTATAAATCCCTCCAGGCATGCATTAGAAATACTCACTCGAGAATTTTAGGTAGCTAGATTACGCCTTCAAATAAATGTATTCCTTTTGTAAACATTACAGTATCGGAAATACCGCTACTGAAATCCTCAATATAAAATAATGTCTAAATAAATAAATGTATTCTTTAAAATATAATCATGTCGCAAATCCCGCTACTGAAGCTGTTAGTCCATAAAATATTATTAGATTGTTTTATTAAAATGTATTAATAAATAATTTTAAACTATACGTCTGCAGTTACGTTTCATTTATTCGATACCCATTCTATATAATATTTCCTCGATTATGTAAATATGAATGTTTAATTAATATTAGTTTGGTTATTGGCTAACTCGAGAATAAAATCATGAGTCTCTTGCATATCCCTGACCACCGTGCCTAAGGAAATATTTACTAATGTCGCATCAGATGCGTTGTTTCGTGGATTGTATTGTGGAACCGATAAACTATGTTCGAACTCAGTACCACGGGTGGCTTCGCTACTCGATGGTGCTGCTGTTCTGTATGGTGGTCGAATTCTGCACTATGTTTACGAGTCACACGTTTTCTGACCGTTACATAGTTAAATTTTTTTTTAGCGTTTGGCGCTTTCCAACGTGGAGCTTTCGATACAAAAAACCCATATATACCCTGAGCAAAATATAATGCATATAAATTTCTTTTAGCGTTCGTTACTCGAGTTAGCTAATTATTCTATATATATACGATTTTGTTTTGATAAAAATAATGAAAAAAATAAATCGAGTGAAATAATGTGGGTCGAGTGAATGAAAGGACAGCAGGCGTAATAACAAATTTAAGGAAAGCAGGGATGTGTGTGTAATTTAAGAAGGAACGAAAATACTCGGATCTAATGAAATATTTTGCTTTATATATATATGTCAAAAAAAAAAAAGTAATCAGTCGTTAAATGAGAAAGCAAGTAGCATTGAATTTTTTTTATTAAAACACCATTATATATATAGCATAGACAGCAGAAGCTTGTTATATATGTTAATAGTAAATATTTTGTTAAAGTACAAAAATATATATCATGACAGCAGTAGCTTATTATACGCGTAACCAGTAGTTCGCTATAATATATATGTTAAATATGTTAAACGCAGCAATATAGAGATAGGGCAATGTAGAGTAGGTGAGGGCAGCGAAAGAGTGTTATAGGGCCAATATTCCGGTGGGGAGTAGTCAAATGCTAGTAGTATAAAATAAATAAATCATATTAAGAAAATGGAATCAGAAAATATTGATATACAGCAAGAAGATTTATCTGAAGCTTTGGAGTCGACACCCGAGCGAAGGGAAGCTCCGCAACAATACAGAGGATCAATGGACTTTAATTTCAAGTTCATTGAGAAAATACTCAGACAGAATATGCAAGAAATGAAGAAAATGTATGAGGAGGAAATGAGAAAAAGAAGAGATGAAGAATCAAAACAGAGACAAGAAGAAGAAAAGAGAAGAGTTAGAGAATATCAGGAATTTAAAGACATTATGTGGAGAGAGTTAGAAGCCATAAAGGAACATTTTGGAATATCCCCAGCTAGTAAAAAGGAAGAAGAGATTAAAGATATGGAAAAGGAAAGGAAGTCAGAGAGATCAGACGAACCGATGATAGTAGAAGGGCAAGCAGGTAGTGTAGTAAATATGAAAAAGTGTGATGAGCAAAGAAACCTCATTCCAGCCGATGAAGGCCCACAAGAACCGGAGAAGGAAAGCAGCATTAAAGAAGAGACGAAGATGGACACTGGACACCAAAGCTATTTAGCCAAGATGATCCACATCAAAATCTTTAGAGGGGAGATAGGAGAAAATCCTCAAGCCCACTTAGAGAGCTTGCAAAAGTTCTTCCAAGTTCATAAGACAGGGCCAGATGAGCAGATAGCGATAGCCAGTTACCATCTACAGGGATCTGCCAAGGACTGGTGGAATATGGTGAGATGGAAGCCTAAAACCATAGAAAAATACAAAGATGCGTTAATGAAGCATTACTGGAGCAATGAGCGTCAAAGCAGTATCTACAATATGCTCTGCCAGGAAAAATATGGGACAATACCCCAAGAGACGCACACACAGTTTTTTCTCCGCCAAGCGAACCGGTTTAAATCCCTTACAATGTTCGCCTTTTCAGATTCACACATCATAGGGACCATCCAGCGTAGTATGCCGCTAACCATCCAACAATTAATGGCAGGCAGTCGGATCAAAGACATAGAAGAAATGATTGAATTTCTCACTACATTGGATTTTAACTATTGGGCCAAAGAACCACCCGATAAAAGGCAAAGATTAGAAAACCCAAGGCCGCAGTCATCGATGACGAGAGATCGGTATTATCCACCTGACCCGGGGTTGTAAAAATATTAGACTCTTAGGACGGATTAAACGTATATGAGAATATTAAAACGAACTTGATATAATGAACTTGGTTGAATGGATTGTACTTTAGTCAAGTAGGGTTTTAGATAGAAATTTTATTATATATATATATATATTATTGTTTTAATTACTATTACTCTTAAAATTTTTTTTATATTATACTAACTAATCCTATTCTAAGAATTTTTTATATATATACATTCAGTTTAACTAATTATTACTATGATTTTAACCAGACACGGCCAAATTAGGCCATTTTAATTAAACTAAATTCTAGATCCGGGTATATAAATTGTTCGTTGCTTCATGTAATCTCTGCTTTCTCTATTTCAATATATCTGTAAAAACAATAATAATGTTTTCGTCTTTAAATTATGTAATGTAAAATTTTTTTTCTCTTTCTTGCCTCCTTTGTTTTCCCTTAATTGTTCACGGGAAGTACGGGGAAATGAAACAGTAAGATTCGTATTCGAATCTTAAGTTTCACCTTTTTCTGTCGTCTCTCACTGACCGGTCTATCCCGCCCAAATTTAAACTTTTTGATATCGAATTGTGTGTGTAACAATATTAAAAATGTATAAATATATGTAGAATTCAGCATAAACACGCACACATTTCGATCTCAAATTAAACGCAATAAATAGGGATAAAATAATATAATTTAGATTTCTTTTAGTTATATAATTTTGTATAATTTTAATCATTTATTTTGGATTATAAAGTTCGTATTTATTGCTTTGTTTAAATTTCGTTTAATAATAATTCTAAAAAAATCTGATGTAATATTTAATTAAAAGTTAAAATAATCTTATGTTCCCTTTTTGTCTTTGAAATTGAAAAGCATCGGTCAGTGATAGATAATAGATTAATTAAAGAAAAATTCCCCAAAATATAATTAGTAAATGTAAAATGTAAACAATAGAACGGCAGCTTTCTTTAATTAAAAACCAACAAAATGCATTGATTATCCTCAGGGCAGATTAAGTAGAACCTAAAAATACCTTAACAAAAATGTGAAAGATCAAGATAAAAAAAAGAGGCCATCTTAGACTTGCTGGAGACATTCACTTAAACTTTAGCTTTGCTCTCGATCACTGAGAGTCTCCAAAAATAATAAAAATAATTTGTTCCTGCCAAGGTATGACCGAGTAAAGCACCTAGATTATTCTCCATCGGGAGATGGCCTATCGGATGCCGAACTTTCCATTGCCCATCATAAATTCACCATGAAGATCTGCTGCCTGAAATGAATGAGAAAGCTGCTGCTGCCATGAAATTAAATGAATATCTAAATACAAGAAAGAATTGCCACTCGTGAACTTTTTGCTGCTAAACTAATGGAATCAGAAAACTTCTTATAAAACAGGTACCTGTCTGTGTTCAAACTCTAGAGTACTCTAATAATATGCTATAGCTCTTCTTCATACTACTTATCTAAATTATAAAATGTAAAAACTACCATATGTATAACTAAAACTGAATAATTAATTTAATATGTAAATTTCTCTAATAATCTAGCTTACCTCACTCTGTCTTTCTTGGGTGCGTATTTCTCAAATCTACATTCTATCTATAGTTATTATTTACTTATTGCATGCTCATAATCGTCTCAAATTTCAAAGTTTAAATCTATGATCGCTTAAAACAATGAATGCGTGTCCAATTTTCATTAATATTTACTTTCCTAAATAACTTTACTTTCATATAAATCGACACGCATTCAGTGCATCATTATTGTAATGCAGGGTCTACTACTTCGCAAATGGCTGGCATATTAGTTGTAATAACTCCCAGTTTATATATATTTTGTATTTATTAAATCTAATGAATAATTCTAGAAAATCCCATTTCTTTGAGAGTCGCCAGAGTTCTTTAGTAAATGTTGGTAATGTAGGGCCAAGTCAGAAATCTATTTAAATCTCATCATAATCGTTTATACAGTATACATGTGTTACGTTTTAGAGACGCGATGACCCATTCCGCCGTGAAATATTCCGGATTCTTCAGGGTTGAAATTAACCCCAGTCGTCCTACACAAGCGGGCATAATGGGTGCTCCCGTGGGATTTGACAATGTCATGCAGCCAGCCGGCAAATTGCGACACGTACCGCTTGTCCCTGGTTATGCTTATGTGACACCTTACTTCGTCGGGTCGAGGCAGAGACCAGCCCGACATTCTTATAAACCCATTCGCGGCATTGCAGTTTCAATATACTGCCATTCCATATCGCCTTTCTAAAGCGTACCACGTGTTCCTTTACTTAGTTTTATTATTCTAAATATATCACTCCGCCTCTGCATTATCTTCATAATTCACTCTCAAATAAATGTTTGCCCTTAGTTATAAATAAATATTTTAATTAAATAAATATATGTCTGCCATTACTCTTATAACCCATACTTTAGACTCTTGCATTGCAAAGGTATAAATCCCTCCAGGCATGCATTAGAAATACTCACTCGAGAATTTTAGGTAGCTAGATTACGCCTTCAAATAAATGTATTCCTTTTGTAAACATTACAGTATCGGAAATACCGCTACTGAAATCCTCAATATAAAATAATGTCTAAATAAATAAATGTATTCTTTAAAATATAATCATGTCGCAAATCCCGCTACTGAAGCTGTTAGTCCATAAAATATTATTAGATTGTTTTATTAAAATGTATTAATAAATAATTTTAAACTATACGTCTGCAGTTACGTTTCATTTATTCGATACCCATTCTATATAATATTTCCTCGATTATGTAAATATGAATGTTTAATTAATATTAGTTTGGTTATTGGCTAACTCGAGAATAAAATCATGAGTCTCTTGCATATCCCTGACCACCGTGCCTAAGGAAATATTTACTAATGTCACATCAGATGCGTTGTTTCGTGGATTGTATTGTGGAACCGATAAACTATGTTCGAACTCAGTACCACGGGTGGCTTCGCTACTCGATGGTGCTGCTGTTCTGTATGGTGGTCGAATTCTGCACTATGTTTACGAGTCACACGTTTTCTGACCGTTACAATACCCATCTTCATCTTTATCAACATCTAATTGCTCTTTGTGTTTCATTTTTTTCATTTTCCACTATTTGAGGGTTTTTAAATAAAACTGGATTTTCCTCCAATCCTATCCCCTTATTATTTTCTACACTGTCTTCTATTTTTAGTACAAGATAAAATCCAACTACATTTCAATTTTACTTAAACTATCTGAGTACAATATAAATTTAAAGAAAACACTACTTAACTGTTTATTACTGTTTAATTATTTATTATTATGATATTAAAAGACAAATCCATACACCAAGATGTCCTAATAATACAACAACTAGCCCAAACTGATTCCAAATACTTAATTCCTGCCTCCTACACCTGAAATCTTTCTCAATTGTCTAAACAAAAGCTCACATAGGCTTTAAACTTGAAGTCCCATGTTGTGTGCCAAAATTTAAATAACTATGTAACAGTGAGTTATTAAATCCTTTTGATCATGGATGGTGCCACCAGGTCACTATGTACTTTGAAAATTTATTTACTATGATCAAAAGTTAATGATGATTTGTCCAAACTAGACACAGAGAAAGGAAAAGCTCGATAATGTTCAGACAATTGAGAAAATAAAACTAGGACAAACATTAGCTAATATAATTCTAAAATTTATTAGGTTGATAATAATAATTTTATAGTTTATTAAAATCACAAACCAAAGTATAAAATTTTAGCCTAAGTTTCTAGTGAATGGTGTATGAGAGAAATGAAAAAATAAACATCCCAGCAGATACAGTAATCTTCTCATAGAATTTCTTGGAGGAAGAATTAAATTTGCTTTGGCTGACAATTCATAAAAAGCATATAAACAATTTACCATTTGTTTGTTTCAAAAGATTTTCTAAAATTAAAAAAAAATTGTTTTGTAATGTAAACTTAAGATTTTGTATGCCTTGTTAACATGTTGCAAAGTTCCACCACCACATTCAAATGGTGGCATAACAGGTGGTTCAGGGCCTGTGATACCATATTCGAACCTAGTAATTTATTCACAACAAAACTCACATGACAACGCATCTACCATAACAATAGCATTATTTTCTAGGCCCGGTGGTCAGGTAAACAAGAGACTTTAACTAATGGTTTCACCTTACGGACTACTATTATATTCTACTATTCATTGATATGATTAATACTAATTATTATTAAATTAAGCAGACACAGACATGGATATAGATAATTGAAATATTTAATTGCAATTTATTTACATAGATAAATATATTACGCTACCTGGATATCAATATAAATTACACTCCATGCCTCATGTTTCAAATGGCGAAGGTTACGAGATCTTAATGAGGAGTGCATTCATTCACGAAGCTATCATCCTGTTTACTTTATAATATTAATATTTATTCTAATATTTTACTAAAGATTAACAGATGTGAAGGAGTGGAGTGAGACCCAGCATAAACTTTATAATTATTATTAAAGCAACCTGCGGTAGCATGGATACTGCCGAGCTATAAGAGAATCAGCTTTCAAAAAGGATAATCGCAAAAGAAATGTGAGAGGCTGGTGGGATGATCAAATGTTGGATTGGAGCCCTGTAGGTCTGTCATTAGCACGGTATCGGGTCTTAGCCTTTCCATCCCTGACTGCATGACAAGATAATTACTAGTGGAAATGAAGAGGGTCAGCCAAACATCAGGTTGGAGCCCTTAGGAGTGGTCATGAGCGCAGTGTCAGTATGAGGTCATAGCATTTCCATCCCCGACCACGTGACAAAGTTCCTGTGCTATTATATATTTTGTATGCTCCTTAAGTGCAAGAACAAATGCTTACAGTACCTCTATTATATTTCTGCGATATGAAAATTTATGTATCAATAATTAGCGCAGTTCATAACTCTAATGCAAATGCATTTATTTATACAAATCTATCCCCAATCTCCACACGACTAGTAATTAATTTACTATCATTAAAACCCCCCCTTCCTTCTTAACATTATGGCTTTATTTAAGATTTAACTAACTTAGCATGAATGATAGCTCATTAACAAATACATTAACTAATAATATAGATCTCGTATTAATAAAACATATTAAAAATATTATATGATTCCCGAGCTGAAATCTATTAATCGATATGATTTACTGTTATGATATTAAATTCGCAGAAGAGGGTAGCCCATCTGCGAATTATATAAAAAAAACATCAGCTCGGAGACCACATGGGCATGAAATATAATCTTAACGAATATAATAAAATTGGATACCCAAGTAGAATAAAGATAGATTAATTTATGAGGTTCATTTTTAAAATAGTATTATTACAGAAAATAGATTTAATTTTAGGATTACAATAGTAGAAATTAAAATGAAATTAATATTTAGAAATATAGAGTTCCAAAACGAATTTTAATCTTGGGTATCATGTTACCTTTAGTTCATTTAAGTGTGCACATTGTTTGCAGAGTCCGAGTTTCCAGGTTCAATGGCAGTTACATTTAGGAGAAGATCTATTCAACGGAAGCAGGAGAATTCTAAGTTTATCACATTTTGTGGGATTTTAATATTGTATAGCCATCAGTCCGGAAGAGCGTAGCATGGCGCCTACTCTTGCCACATTGCTAGATATAAAATTTGGATCACGAGAAATATAATAAACAGCATAATTAGAATTAACATTTCTGGTTCTAACTTTTCATTTACCTTTTTCATTTTACCTTCCTCTAATGAAAACGCATTTATATTAACAATCAGCTGTCTTTTTATTCTATTTTTCCTTATCTCTGGGATTCATCGAGCAAATACGTCATCCATGCAGCTGTCTCTCGGGTCTGTGCCATACATCTCTTTAGGTCACGGATGCAATAGTCATACAGGTTGGAATTTCAATCTGATCACTTTTACATTTTACCTTTTACATTTATAAAAGTTATTTTTGACAAACCTTTTTCTTTGTTTCTGTACATTTTAAAATACCTTTTTAGCTCTGTCATCTTTTTCCCCCCTCCTGCTATGACTTGCCTTTAATTAGCAGGGGAATTTTAAAAGCATCTTTATTTTAAATGAGAATTATTTATTTTTATAATTTAAATATTACCTGGACCTGACCTAAATAATAATATGTTTACATTCTAAAATATAATTATTGATTTTTTTATATTATTATTTAAACCTATCAGAATAATTAATAGGATTATTTAAATTTATACAACTTATGCATGGCAATTTAATAATATCTTGCAATGCGTTATTTTAAAATAAGCTTATCAGATTATGTGCGCATATATAACATTTAATTATTTATTTAAACACTTTATAGATATTGGCTCCGAGCATTGTAGGTCCCTTTGAGAGCGCCCTTCTGCTTTAATAGGTACACATTTGGTCAGCATTTGCTGTGTATGAGATAAGGTCCTTGGTATAACGGAAATAACTTTTTGTACATCTTAAGGCCCTGATTGCTGGGTTGCGGTGTCCATACCCATACGTAATCCCCCACTTGGAACTGATAAGGTCTAGGATTCGGTAGGCATCTCCTTTTGGCTCATTCTCTCATGCAGTGGAGAGCTCTTCTTTGATTGGTTGCAGGGTCAACCGGATGTTCCTCCCATGACAATGGTGTCTTGACTAAGGCAGGATCCCTTATCCCAAAGTGTAATCACATGGGTGTCATCCCTGTTGACTCATTTATTGTTCCATTTATGTATTGGCAAATTTCCTTTGTTTCGTTTCATCCAGCCTTGGTGGTTTTCTTGAACATGTGTTCTAAATAGGCGGTTAATCTCCCTCATAACCCTTTCACAGGGGTTCGATTGGGGGTTTCTGATGGAGGTCATGCTATGTTTGATGTTCTGTTGTGCTAACCATGTTCTCCATTCCCGTGACGTAAATGCAGACCCATGATCTGACAGCAGTATATTAGGTTTCCCAATATTGGTCAATTGGTATTGTAGGGCCCTAATCGTACATCAAGAATCCACTTTCCTGACTGGGTAGGCCCACATGTATTACGAAAACAGATCGTAGGTGACCAGGAGGTAATGGCATCTTTGGTATGGTGGTAATGGTCCGTAGTGATCAATAGCCAAGATCTCATTCGACCTTGTTGGGATGATGGAGTTAAGAGGGCCGCAAAAGTTTCTGCTTGGTGGTTTGTCCCTGGCACATGTCATGCATTTATCTAGGGTTTTAAGGATGCTATCATACATCCCTGGCCAGTGGAACTGCCATCTTCCACGGGCCATAGTGTCCTACCAGATGATGCATGTGTTCAATAAGGTGACTCCTTAGATTTGGTGGTACCAAGATCCTCCAGTAATTTCCTTCTGTCCCAACTTGTTGTTGTAATAGCCCGCATCGGGTAGTGGGTTTTGCCTCGTATTGTGGTGCATCCTTCAACTGGGTTGCCCTTCTGCTGGATCATCTGGATCAAATGTTGATACTCCAGGTGCTGTTCCTGCCAGTATTGGAGGTTCTTCAACTGTTGTTCCAAATCAGGGTTCAGGACATTTGCAGCGATGATCAGGGATTGGTCACTTGAAATTGGGTTTTGACTTCTATAGGGTGTCGGCTTAATATGTTAGCAACCGTATTTTCTGGGCCTGGGCAGTAAACAATCTTGTAGTTGAACCACTGAAGGCTGAGGCTCCATCTTATCAGGCAGTCATTATTCAAGTAGCTCTTGTTAAGAAACTCCAACCATCGGTGATCAGTGATGATGATGACTTTGGAGCCTAAAAGTACCTGCTTGAACTTATTACATGCCCAGACTATCACCAGGGCCTCCTGTTCGGTTACTGTAGTTTTTTTCCATGCCTTATAACGTCCGGCTACTAAAGTAGAGCATCTGATGCTGCCCCTCTTGATTTACCTGGAACAAAAACCCCCAACCCCTTCTGACTGCTATCCGTTTGTAGGTAAAATGGGCGGGTAAAATCGGGATGGTGTAGCATAACAGTCTTCAAAAATGTTTCCTTTATTTGCCAAAAACTTATCATCCTGAATCGATATCCATTCCCACCTGTGGTGTGGCTTCACCAGATCTATCAATGGGGCTGTGTCCTTGGTGAATTTTGGGTAAAAACGGGATAATAATTACAGAGACCCAGAAATGATCGGGCCTGTTTCCGATTTGTTGGCCTTGAAAAATTATGGATGGCTTCGATCTTGTCAGGATGTGCCCTAACTCCCTGGCCTTGAATGAGGTGCCCCAAGAAGGATATTTCTTTGAGTGCGAAACAGCTCTTTTTTAGGTTTATAGTGATATTTCTCCTAGCGCATTCGTCAAAGAACTGCTTTATGTCCTCTATGTGTTCTTCGATATCTGCTGATGCGATAACATCATCCACGTAGCACACTAGTTTACTCTTGAGGGACTCTGGCAAGACCTGATCCAAGCATCACATAAGGCCAGCACCGCTGTTAATAAACCCGAAAGGCACCCTTTTAAACATGTGGGTTTGCCCATTCTGCCAGAATGCTGTGTATTTCCGATCCTGGGGATGTAAGGTCATTTGCCAGTAACTGTTGGTCAGGTCCAAAGTGGAGAAGATATTTTTTCCTGCTAGCTTCCCTAATGTTTCTTGGACTGGTGGAAAAATATCTCTCTCAGGTACCGTAATATTATTTAATTTCACGCATCTAAGCACAATCTCATGGATCCATCTTTTTTTAACCACCACCAGAGGGTTGTTGTATGGTGATGATCTTTTTTCAATGATGCCCCAGTCTATCATTTGCTGGATCTGCGCATTAACCTCTGATTGGGACTGGAACGGGATTGGGTATGTGCGGGTTTGAAAATATCCCTCATCTCTTACGCGTATTCTATGGATGTAGCCTTTAATCTCACTAGGAACTTGTGAAATCACTCTCTGTTTTTCCATTAGGACTTGCCGTAACTGCGCCTGTTCCTCTATTGTCTGTAATGATGACTCAGTAATCTTTTGATGGATTTTCTCATCCTGGCAGATTTGTATGCATCTGATCTGGTGTTCTTGGTCATGGTCTTTATGTTTGGTCCCAAAGCCCACTTGTTCTTTCCGGAAGGTGAGTATCTTTTTATTGTAATCCAGGACACATACGTGTTGGGATAGGAAATCTGACCCAATTATAATGTCTTGTATAAGTCCCTTGATTACCAGGAATGCGTGTTCCATGACTGTTTCCCCTATCACAACTTCCAACCATACTTGGTAGTTCTCCATCTTCGTTGATTTTCCATCCGCTAGCTTCATCTGGATTATCCGTGCTGAGAGTCTGGGTATAAGTTCTTGTTTTTCTTGTTAGGTTAACCATTCTTTGGCAATACATGACACTTGGCTGCCAGTATCCAGGAGGACATGTGCTTCTGATGTCTCTACTTTTATGTTAATTATTGGACACGGGCTAATCACGAGACCCCAGGTCTTCTTGGATGACTGTTGACATGTCCTCATTTTCTCCCTCTGGTCCTAGTTGCAGGTATGGCTGGTGCTGGCCCTGCGGTTTCCTTGATGGGAATTCTCTATCCATGTCTCTTTGCCACTGTCCCTCATCTAGGGTTGTTAGGAGCTCTATCATTTCCTCTACTTTCCTGATGTGGCTTTTCTGCTGAATGATCAGTGGCATGATCTGCTGGATCATCTGAATGATATACACGTCTGAAAATGCAAATGTTGTCAGGGTCCTTAATGTGTTAGCTTGGCGGTTGAAAAACTGGGTGTAGGTTTCTCTGTTGCTATATTCATACCTTTCGGGGTGGAGTCCATGAAGGATGTGTCTCTGCTGGTCATCGCTCCAATATTGCTTCAACAGTGCTTCCTCGTAATTTTTCATGGTTGTGGGTTTAACTGCCAGCATGTCCCACCAATCCTTAGCATACTTTCATAAATATTGCTTTGCGATTGCTGCCTGTTTATTCGTCCCTGACAAAACAACAAAAAAAAGTTTTGAGACTCTCCAAATATGATTGTGGCCTTTCTCCTATTTCCCCATTGAAGGTTTCTATCTGTATTTCAATCATTTCTATAGCGTTTTCCTACTCTATTGCTACTTACATCTCTAAAGGCTTATTGCTAAACTCCCCCGGTACTATGGCTATATCTGCTCTTCCTATTATTCTTTCCAACTATCCTGCCTTACTCTGTCTGCCACCCCTATCTATTATAATTTGCTGCTGCCATTACTTTTGCTCTCATACATATTTTTATCATTTTATATATATATATATTTTCAGATCCAAGTATGTTTCGTCATCACTCTTCTACATACGTTCGTATCTATTCCTGCCTGCTCAATATCTCATTTGATTTATTTATATATATAGTAGTTATAAAACAATATATGAATGAAAAGAAAATTCAATAATAAAAAAAAATTCTTTTTTTTTCCTTTTTTTTTTCGATCTCAGGGTATTTTCATATTCGGCCCACGTTGCGGCATCAGCTGCTAAAAAAATATACTATGTAACAATAAGATTTCGTATGCCTTGTTAACATGTTGCAAAGTTCCACCACCACGTTCAAATGGCGGCATAACAGGTGGGTTCAGGGCCTGTGATACCATATTCGAACCTAGTAGTTTATTCACAACAAAACTCACATGACAACGCATCTACCATAACAATAGCATTATTTTCTAGGCCTGGTGGTCAGGTAAACAAGAGACTCTAAGGTAAACAAGAGACTCTAACTAATGGTTTCATCTTACGGACTACTACTATATTCTACTATTCATTGATATGATTAATACTAATTATTATTAAATTAAGCAGACACAGACATGGTTATAGATAATTTAATATTTAATTGCGATTAATTTACATAGATAAATATATTACGCTACCTGGATATCAATATAAATTACACTCCATGCCTCACGTTTCAAATGGCGAAGGTTACAAGTCACATTACGAGATCTTAATGAGGAGTGCATTCGTCACGAAGCTATCATCCTATTTACTTTATAATATTAATATTCTAATATTTTACTAAAGATTAACAGATGTGGAGGAGTGGAGTGAGACCCAGCATAAACTTTATAATTATTATTAAAGTGACCTGCAGTAGCATGGATACTGCCGAGCTATAAGAGAATCGGCTTTCAAAAAGAATAATCGCAGAAGAAATGTGAGAGGCTGGTGGGATGATCAAACGTTGGATCGGAGCCCTGTAGGTCTGTCATTGTATCGGTATGGGGTCTTAGCCTTTCTATCCCTGACTGCATGACAAGGTAATTACTAGTGGAAATGAAGAGGGTTGGCCAAACATAGGGTCAGAGTCCTTAGGAGTGGTCATGAGCGCAGTGTCAGTATGAGGTCTTAGCCTTTCCATCCCTGACCACGTGACAAGGTTCCTGCTATTATATATTTTGTATGCTCCTTAAGTGCGAGAACAAATGCTTACAGTACCTCTATTATATTTCTGCGATATGAAAATTCATGTATCAATAACTAGCGCAGTTCATAACTCTAATGCAAATGCATTTATTTATACAAATCTATCCCCAATCTCTACACAACTCGTAATTAATTTACTATCATTAAAACCCCCCCTTCCTTCTTAACATTATGGCATTATTTAAGATTTAACTAACCTATTTGAATGATAGCTCATTAACAAATACATTAACTAATAATATAGATCTCATATTAATAAAACATATTAAAAATATTATATGATTCCCGAGCTGAAATCTATTAATCGATATGATTTACTGTTCTGATATTAAATTCACAGAAGAAGGTAGCCCATCCGCGAATTATATAAAAAAACATTAGCTTGGAAACCACGTGGGCATGAAATATAATCTTAACAAATATAATAAAATTGGATATCCAAGTAGAATAAAGTTAGATTAATTTACAAGGTTTATTTTTAAAATAGTATTATTACAGAAAATAGATTTAATTTTAGAATTACAATAGTAGAAATTAAATGAAATTAATATTTAGAAATATAGAGTTCAATTAGAGTTCCAAAATGAATTTTAATCTTGGGTAACATGTTACCTTTAGTTCATTTAAGTGTGCACACTGTTTGGAGAGTCCGAGTTTCCAGGTTCAACGGCAGTTACATTTAGGAGAAGATCTATTCAATGGAAGCAGGAGAATTCTAGGTTTATCACATTTTGTGAGATTTTAATATTGTATAGCCATCAGTCTGGAAGAGCATAGCACGGCGCCTACTCTTGACACATTGCTAGATATAAAATTTGGATCGCGAGAAATATAATAAACAGAATAATAGAATTAAGTTTCTGGTTCTAACTTTTCATTTTTCTTTTTCATTTTACCCTCCTCTAATGAAAACGCATTTATTTTAACAATCAGCTGTCTTTTTATTCTATTTTTCCTTATCTCTGGGATCCATCGAGCAAATACGTCATCCATGCAGCCGTCTCTAGGATCTGTCCTATACATCTCTTTAGGTCATGGATGCAATAGTCATACAGGTTGGAATTTCAATCTGATCACTTTTACATTTTACTTTTTACATTTATAAAAGTTATTTTTAACAAACCTTTTTCTTTGTTTCTGTATGTTTTAAAATATCTTTTTAGCTCTGTCATTTTTTTCCTCCTCCCGCTATGACTTGCCTTTAATTAGCAGGGGAATTTTAAAAGCATCTTTATTTTAAATGAGAATTATTTATTTTTATAATTTAAGTATTACCTGGACCTGACCTAAATAATAATATGTTTACATTTTAAAATATAATTATTGATTTTTTTATATAATTTAAGATATTATTTAAACCTATCAGAATAATTAATTGGATTATTTAAAAATATACAACTTACGCACGGCAATTTAATAATACCTTGCAATGCGTTATTTTAAAATAAGCTTATCGGAGTATGTGCGCATATATAACATTTAATTAATTATTTAAACACTTTACAGATATTGTATATTATTATGCATTAATCCGATATTCAAGGTCAGAATTCATGTAAACCCATACAAAAAGGGTCGAGAGGTAGAATGATGACAGAACTAAGGTGAAACTAAGATTTGAGTACAAATCTTACAGTTTCAGTAAAGAATCAACAAATCAGTGCAGATGAGCACACACTAGTACATTGAAACTAGAGGCATAATTTGTCTGCAGGACAGCTCATGGATAATTACATTTAAAATGATCAAGGTTGAAGCACTTACAAGAAGGGCAAATATAAAGGAGAAGATATTGACATATGTAATTTTAAAAAAGAAATCAAAATCCCCAGTTTCAGTAAAACCAGGACTGTCCACTCGAAAAATTATCAGTCAAATGATGGTGGTTTACTAAGCTACTATAAATTAATCAAGAGTCTCAAAAGGAGACAGGTAAGTAATACAAAAATTATCAATATCTGCCAAGGGTTTATCAAGAATATGAATTACACAAAAGCTAATAAAAGAAATTCTCAATATAATAAAAGAATAATACAAAATTACAAAATATAGCATTAAAACGATAATATATTTCACACACAAATAGCTAAAAGAATATGTTGAATGATTATATGATATAAATTCATACAAATGTTTTCTTTAGATTGAGTGAAGTTTATTAGAGATTAGAATTAGCCTTGGAAAGAATATATAAGAAAGCACCTTTGGTGTTGGAAAGTTGAATGGGTACTCAGTTGGGTACAGGTAAGATTGATTGAAGTCTTCAGATGATCTTTAAATGGCAGAAAGTGTGGGGGCCTGCAGAGAAATCCGTCTTGGTTTAGGCTTTTATGTCACAATTGGAGAGAACATCTAGGAGATCAGGATTCATCTTAGAGTCGATTTAACAGTGCATTCTTGAGATTTGACTATACATGGCATAGAACTTGGCCATCTGGTAAAGCCATCATTATTAAATGTGAATCTCTGTAAGCTAATATAAAATAATCACAAATCAGCCAAGGAAATTAGCTGTGTTGTTACTCTTGGAATAATCTAGGTCAAGACATCTAGGATAATCACAAGTCTGAATATAAATAAAAATCAGAAAACCTCTCTCCTAAACTCAGGTCTACTCATATACCACTTTTATCTCCCATGTAAACTTTCCTTTTTTAATTATAAGTCTTAGCCCAGGGCAAATGTCTATCTCATGCACAATCTTAATTAATAATTCTGACCAGAGTTTAAGTTATTAAAAAATACAATTAATTAAATCTCACTCCTTTTAGATAAATTATAAATTAAAATAGACTTATAATTAGCAACAAGAATGCAATAAACTTTTTTCTTTTCAATAAAAAAAACTTTCCCAAACGATAAAACAGAATGTTAGTTGTTTTTTATTTAAGCTTTTACTAAATTAACTTAAAACAGCTTTTAAATTGCTATTTGATTACAGAAACTAAAATAAATAAGTGTGTGTGTGAATACACCTTTATTATGTAAAAGAATAAAAATTAAATCTTTAAAATAACAGTAAAAGTCATGATCAGACTTTTGAAGTGGATAATATCCAGTTCACTAGGAATATCACTATATAAGTCAAAGACCTCAATTAACAGATATCTAAATAAATAAATTATTGATAAAATAGCTTCAAGGATAAGTAATTTCTCTTCATTAAAGCTTTATGAAGTGACAAGAACTAGAGTATTTAATGCTATTACAATTGGTATTTTGAATTATTATACTCCATTGGTTGATCTCTATAATACAACAAGTAAAATCTATATTTATAGCAAAGAAATATATATAGGGTAAGGCAACAAACCTAATTTCGATTTTAACATTACAGTTACCTATTAATAAAGGTTGTCTGAATTTGATTAACCTAAGAATATGTCATATTTATCAAAGCTAAGACATATATATAATCATTAAAGGTAAATGTTTTAACCAACCACTGACTGATATTAGCATCTAGAATGATATGGGTAAAGAAAGGAGATTTTTTTGTTGTTGATCTGAGGATAGCATATATGGATTTACAGGACAATCTAAACATGTTAGGTTTGGAAGAGGTTAAATATAGGGAGATAAAAAAACAAAAGTGAAAATGTAATATGTATAAAAAGGTTTCTATCTGGCTTATTTATAAGAAATATATTGAAAAAATTACAACTGATATGTGCACCGGTTTCTAAATGAATTTCTTCCTACAAAGGCCCTGTTGAATAGTAAACTTAGAACCAATTTGTGTGTTATGCAGAGTAAAGGAAGAAAGCTTGTTACATTTGTTTGAAGAGTGTAAAGCTTTTTGCCATATCAGAAATCATGTCTTTCATAAACAAATAATAAATTTAAAGAAAATAGTAAAAAGATAGCTTGTGAACTTTAATCCACATAATGCATTGACAATAATATATACATTAAAAACAATATGGACCATAAGATGCAATATGACTTTTGATAACAAAAAATATAATTGGATAAAGAAGCTTGATAAAGATTGGGTCAAATATTTTAATCAACACCTCAAATATCTATCTAAGAAAATTATAGAGAAAATATGGCATGAATATATGCTAACATGTAAAATATGGGATTGACCTTCGAATGTAAAAATTTGTAAGAGTTTGATATATAATGATTGTGTTGGATGTTAAATGTCAAATAAAATAGTTATTCTGTACCACATATTGTTAAATTATAACTATTACTTGTAAAAAGCATACATAGGTTTGTTATTTAAATAAAGAATATACTTTAAATAAAAATTATAAAATATTTTGATTTCGATTATTTACTCAATATTATATTTTATGTCGCATGCAACTATTGGATAATTTGATAAAAAAAAAGGACTTGATTAAATAACATTTTATACTTTTTGTCATATCTGAAATGTGATTGTGTATATATTGTGTTGTTCAATTATATATTTTAATATGAACTATGTTTTGAAAAAAAAAAAGACCTCAATAGTTGCCACTCAAATCAATTGATTGAAAGCACAAAAAATGGGACAAATGATTAATTTATCATTATTACAAAAATGTATATAGTGGAATATGGTTTGTTATTATGTGTCAATAAGCAGGTCTACTGCTGAATCAAAATTTTTGTGGAAAACATTACTCATTAGCTCCATTCAAGTCAAATTAATAATAATTTAATATTTATATAGTTTAATTTTAGTTCAGAAGGCAGAATTTTTTTTAAAATCGAAATTCAGATCTTTCAAAGGTTTTTCTAACAGATTTTAAGATACAATAACAAAAAAGTGTTACAGTAGATTGTGCAAGACTATCTTCATTATATTCCTTAACATATATTTGTGTAAGCATATGGTACATTTTAACAGTTCTTTACAAAGAATTTTGATGATGAAATTGAATGGAAGCATCACACAATATATAAATAGTTTCTTCTACTTTTTAGATGGATTTGTTTATTTTCTCAAAATTCTCTGATCAATTGTATTTATAAACACAATATTAAAAGCAAACTAAATATTTTAGAAATAAAAGATTTATATGAAATCATCAGAATCTCAATTTGATAATAAATTACCTGAATGAAAGTTGGATTCTGTTTCCAGCTGAGGCTGATATTATCCAAACACATTCAGTAATTGGAGGATAGTTGTTAGGATAGTTAGGACTGATAAAAGAACCTCCAATTGCATGAAAATCACCACCACAAGCTAAAATGTTTAAGCAGTTTATTTATTTCATTTATACATAATTAAATATAATAATTAAGATTTATGAAGTGTGTAATAATATAAAAAAATAATTTATGTAAAATAATTAAATCAACCTAATGGATTTTCTTAATTTTTTTTTTCAGTCAGAAATGAAGACAGAAATTTATAAATCTAATAATAACTTTAATTTATAATTTCACTTAACTTTAAATAAACTTTACATTTCAAAAAAAATATTGCAACTTTTGATTCCCAAATAAATCCAAAATAATATTAATGAATAATTCTTGTGGCCAAAAACTATTTCAATGGCAAATACTTAATGCAAATAAGTTTTAATTTTTGAATAAATTATTATATATGTATACATTTTCAAGCACCCTTCAACTATCCACACTATCTCCTACCACTGATAAACATGACCACACACATGTAGAAAAAATAAATAATCACCAATAGATGTATTTCATGCTGAACCAGCACTCATCAGTTGGTCCAGATTATCATTTTCCACACACATATATAATCAGTGCTCAGTTTATTTTAAGATAGCAAATCCTCATACTTTAATGGACAAGTTTCAATCTACTCCAACATCCAACTCTTCAGCTATCCATACCATTGAAATCTGATGATGGAAAGTTCAAATCCCATGCTGATGAAAATATTGCCATGCTCATGTTGTCCTCAAGTCACTCTGACCCCTCATGTATAGAATCTTATCCATTTAAATACATAAAAGAAGGATGGGCAGAATGCAGGTTTAATGTATAAATATTTGAAATACAGGCATTCTTCATATACATAGAGCCTAATTATAAATGTAGGGGATTTGAATTCAGACTTTTGAGCACTCTTCAATTATCCACAATATTTCATATCACTGATATACATGACCACACACATGTAGAAAATATAAATAATCACCAATACACGTATTTTGTGCTGAACCAATACTCATCAGTTGGTCCAACTTATCATCTCCCACACACATATATAATGAATACTCACTTTATATTAAGATAGCAAACCCTCATTCTTTATAGGCTTCAATTTACCCCAACCTCCAACTCTTCAGCCATCCATATCATTAAAATCTGATGATGGAAATATCAAATCTCATGCTGATGCATGACTTGAGGTCAAAACATGGGCATAGCAATAATATTGCATCAGTATAGGGTTTGAGCTTTCCATCATCAGATTTCAATGGGTTGGATGGTTGAAGTGTTGGAGTAGATTGAAGCCTATTCATTAAAGTATGAGGGTTTGCTATCTTAATATAAACCGAGCACTGATTATATATATATATATGTATGGGAGATGATAATCTGGACCAACTAACGAGTGCTAGTTCAGCATGAAATATATTGGTGATTATTTATCTTTTCTACATGTATGTAGTCATGTGTATTAGTGGTATGAGATAGTGTGGATAATTGAAGGGTGCTTGAATGTCCGAGTTCAAATTCCCTATATGTACAATTAGGCTCCATATAAATAAAGAGTGCCTGTATTTCACATAATTACACAGTAAGCCTGCATCCTGTCCATCTCTCTTCTAGGTATTTAAATAAATAAGGTCCTATACATGAGGGATCAGGTGACTTGAGATCAAGGTGAGCATGACAATATTGGAACCAGCATGGGATTTGAGCTTTCCCTCATCAGATTTCAATGGAATGAATGGCTGAAGAGTTGGATGTTGGAGTAGATTGAAACCTGTTTATTAAAGTATGAGGCTTTGCTATCTTAATATAAACTGAGCACTGATTATATATATATAATCAATAGATGGTGCTTTACCAAAAACACCGATCAAGCATATATTTGTTTACATAAACGCCAAAAGAGTCAGAATTCACTATTCCTTTCGTTTGCTCCACCTTCAGAAGAGTCAGAATTCACTATCTCTTTCATTTGCTCCACCTTCAGATCAGCTGATCTGAAGGTGGAGCAAATGAAAGAGATAGTGAATTCTGACTCTTTTGGCATTTATGTAAACAAATATACGCTTGTTTGGTGTTTTTGGTAAAGCACCATCTATTGATCATAAATATAAGCAATAGCAAGTTTACATGATTAAAATTTGGTTTTTGTTTTTCATATATATATATATATGGGAGATGATAATCTGGACTAACTGATGAGTGCTGGTTCAGCACAAAATACATATATTGGTGATTATTTATCTTTTCTACATGTGTGTGGTCATGTGTATCAGTGGTATGAGGTAGTATGAATAGTTGAAGGGTGCTCAAAAATCTGAGTTCAAATCCCCTATATTTGCAATTAGGCTCCAGGTATATGAAGACTGCTGTATTTCAAATATTTGTATGTATAAACTGTATTGTGGGTGCTTATATGCAAATATTATTGTTATCCATAAACATTAATATGAGTTTCATGAAAAATATCAAATAATATAAGGAATTTATAAAAATTATATATAACCATATAAGATTTGAACCCAGACTTTCAAGCTCCCATTAATTATCCACTTTATCTCATACAACCAATGCACATGACACATGTAAAAAACATAAATGATTTCCAATATACATATTTCATGCTGAGACAACACTCATCAGTTAGTCCAGATAATCGTTTGTATGAGATAGATTGGATAGCTAAAGGGATCTTGAAAGTCTGTGTTCAAATCCTCTGCAATTAGATCTAAACTCCAAGTATATTAAATTATATTTGTATTCTAATATTAAAAATTATGTGTATAAAACATAGTTGGGATAGGTTTATAAAATTATTTATTTCAGATCAGCCAGATATTTAAAATTTGATCCTAGTACAATGTCCCTGATTAATATTTTATTAGTTGTGTCAATTTAAAGATGAATGAAATAAACCAAAGAAGACTATGTTCCACATTTTATATAATAAAATTTAACAATTTTATTGCTTATTACAAATATCATTTATTAGTAAGAATAAATATGTTTATTGCAAAAAAGCTTGTGGGTGTATGTATGTACACACAATTCAATAATCAAAAACTTTATTTAAAATTTAAGAAATTATTAAACTAGAAATGATAAAAAAGTCTATTTTGGTTTTAAAAGTAAACAAAGCAATTGCAAATAAAAAATGAAAATAAAGTGGGTTATAAAATTATCATAAAACAATTTAAATAAAATATTAGAACTCAAACATACAAAGTTAAAATAATTTTAAAATATTCTCTTCATATTTTTTAATTCCAAAAAAAAAAATGAAGTAAAATTTTTTCAAGGATACAGTTTCATGGTTCAGTCTCTCTGTGCACATTATTTTGTTTAATACTTCTATTTCTTGAATTGTCATATATTGAGATAAAATTTTAACAAAAGATATATAAAATGTAATGATGTGTTTCAGATTACTGACTATTTTATTATATCAAAACAATGGATAAATTAAATATTTAAAAAATATATGTAAAAAAATTAAAAAGTAACTAAATAGAATCTAATATGATAGACAAGGATATATTTAAAACATGCTACACATTATTGTCAAAAATACTTTCCAAAATATTATGTATTTAATATGTTTTGTGTTTGTTATCAATCCTATGAGAAACATAAAAAATCTTTACAAGCAAGGGTGAATCCTGGATGTAAACTACAATAAAATTTTCTTAGTCATTACTCCCTATACAACAAAGAGATCTAACGAATTCCATCAACTGATGTCAAAAGAAGGAAGATCTTTGTAAGTTTAATTTTGTATATAAAAAGATTAATAAATATATAAGATTATGAGGTTTTCCTTGAATAACTTTTTATAATCTCTGTAAACTTGCTAATATATAATAAATACATATAATTTAGATTTTATTTTTTAATTAATTAAATATATAGTGAAAAAAAAAGAATGAATTTTAATTTAAAGTTAAATTGACATAATAATGTTTAAAGGAGCAATATTTGTAAGATTTCAATATCAGTATAAGTATTTGAAATATGTTTATATCTCAGGTTAGATTTTAAAATTATTAAATTTTATTGATTTATTCCTTGAATGTTTAATAATAAATTAAATAAATTTCTTTTAGAGGTTATAAATACAGAAATATTAAATTATATTGTAATTTAACTTAAAATTAAAAGACTGAATAAAAAAATAATATAAACTGAACAACAATTTTTTAAACTCAAATTTGACACTAACAAATTAAATAAATATACATGCTTGGAAATAAAAGGCATTTAACTATAAGGATAAAAATAATGATGAATTTATGATATTTAAAGAAAAAATAAATGATGTTTTTGCTAAGGCATATATGTGTGCATGGAAGCAAATCATAAATTAAAGAATCCAATTTTAAGTAGAAGTAAAAAAGAAATTAAAAAGTAGAAGGATTTGTTTCGTTTGATGTAATGGGGTTCCAAATTTATAATATTATAAGATGATTTATTAAGAGAAAGCATATATCAAGATGACTGGAATCAGACAACAGTTGAATAGCACTTTGATAAGACAGCTTTTACAAAAAAATAATTATGACAAATATTTACATATATTACAGAATTAGAAGTATGACTATAATTATATGCATTAAAAATATATGCATATTGTATAAATTCATTTGTATCAGTTAACCAAAAAATTAAATGCTAAGTATTCACATTTTAAATTAATTAACCTTGAATTAATGACTGCAAGAAATAAAAATAAACTTTGCAAAGTAAGCCATATGGATGGTACTTTAAATATTAATAAGCCGAATCATGCTTCTTTAAATAATGGTATATAAAGACAAGCAATTAGAAGTATTATTGTTAAATATAATTCCTTTTCAGCTATAAAATCAGTGCTATTTATAGCATAAAATCACTACAAAAGTTCATAACTGTATTTAGTTATATCTAATATTTCATAAATTGAATCAATACATGTCAGAATCTTGATATATAATACCATTTTAGTCAGCATATGTTTGTAAAAATTGATAAAAATGGTGTATCTATAAAAACATAAAATATTAATAATGCTCTAACTTTTCATCATCATGACAAATAACTACTCATAAATAAGTAAAGCCACTTCAACTCAAATAAACAAAAAAAATAAATAAAAAATTATTCTAAAAATAAGTTTTGCAAAATACCAGTATTTCCACAGTTTGAACACAATAATTCATTTTTCTGTTTATTTGATATTTTGTAATGTCTTTTAATTACTTCTGTGAAACACTTCAATATTGTCTCTAACTGTAACTTTTCAACATTTTATAATGTATGAGATAATCTTAAAATGTGAATGGGATTATAATATACTTTGTGTACTAAATGAATTCTATCTTTCTCATCTTCACCATAAAACAACATTTTAAGTCTTGTACTATTAAATCATTTTACAAGATCAATACAATAATATGTGATTTTACAATAATGGATTCTACATATCACATCCAGAAAGTTAAAGAATATGCTGATTGGTTTTATGATCTTGCCATTATATTTTTGAAATTTTATGAAGCAAGCTTAAATGTTTCTAAGGCCTTTATATTGTATGGATAGGATGTTCAAGTCATTTCCATACAATAAATTAGATAAAATCACAAATTTATATACAAATATTTATTTCATTAGTTATTTCTCTGTGATATGCCTTATCTTTTAACTTGTTAAAAGTAGCAATAGTACATTGAAGTCTATGTTGCATCTCAATATCTAAGTATACCTTTCTATTTTTAAAACATGAAGTTATTTAAACTAGTTTATATTCTCAAAAAACTAAAAGTTATTGAAAATTTTTCTTCTATCACAGGCTGATAAAGAATTTGAATTTTTTTGATTTCAACCAAAATATTTATATGTAGCATTCAAAACAGTAAGTATATTCTGTATATAATTTTTGAATTGGAAAAACAGCATAATCAAATCCAAATAAATGATGTTTTGGCAAATTTCACCAACAAATCTGTATCATCTTTTGATTCCTGTTTCACTAAGCCATCTATAAATAGTTCCAAAGATGGAGGCAATTTTGAAGCAAATACATATGCTTGTTTTATAATATCTGTTTCATTTCAAATGCTTCAGATTTTCCAACTGTAGTAATATGATTTACATATATTATTTCATGTAAAAGCTGTATAATATGAATAAACTTTGGTATCAACTAATTTTAAACAAAGCCATAAACATGTTCAATTCATTAAGTCAAATGCAATACATAAATCATTCTTTTGTTCCAAACATTTTCTTGCATTTGTATGACAACAAAACCCATGGCCTATAGCAGGGGTCAACAACTTTTTAATGGTATCATACTGAAGCTATGTTACAATGTTATTCCACATGCTAACTTGATTCTACCAATCTTATTATAAAAATTGGTCCAGTTATAATGTGCTTCAAAACTATATATTATATACTTTTGAAGTCCATTATAACTAGATCTTACATTATTGGTCATTAAATATTTTAAAATACATAGGATTATATGTGAGAAGTGTGCTTTGTTAAATTATATTGCATTCAAAAGACATTCTAAAATTTCTTTTGGCATGGAGAAACCTCATCCTGTTGGTTCTTTAAAAAATGTATATTGCTTACAAAATTACTGATTAAAAAGCTGACACAGTTATAAAATCAATATTTAAAATTGGAAATTAAATGACACATTTAGTTAATAAAGTTTTTATTATTAAAACTCATCAGTTTCAAGTGTTACCAATATAATATTTTTTCATTGAGTTGAATGTTTATGAATTATAATATAAACAAGGTAGCATCATTTTCTTGCATAGACAGTGGAAGACAACATGTTTATGAACAACAAGCTAATAAGAAAAGATATGAATAAGAAAAGCATGGGAAGCAAGAGAGCATAAATAAAGAAATCAGACAATCATTGATTCATTCAGTTATTCAGAAGTGAGGTAAATTAATTAGTACTAAGATAATCATTGTCATAAATGCAGTTTGTAAAAAATGAACCAACTAAGCTTGAAACTGCAGAGGTCATCAATCTCTGAAGAAACCTAGAGTTACTGTAAAAACTGTAAGATGAAGAGAAATATTATTAATACTGAAAACACAAGAATGCTCCACTAACAAGAATAGAATTCTCTCTCTTCCCTCACCATGAAAAAGCCATGAAATTGAAAAATAATGCCTAGGAAACCACCAAAAGAAAATGTGTACCATTCAGCTCTAAGATCAATTCCCTTTTAATGTGAAGATTTACTGAAAATGAACTGCCAACAGATAAATTCAATGGTAAGAGAACTCTAGATAATATTTGAAACCTTTATTGTAGAATATAAGTGCTATTATTATCAGTGAAAAGATAAAATGAAAACTGTATTTATTTAAAATGATTAATTTACAAAACAATAAAAGATTATATACTGAACTAATATAAGTGCCATTACTGTCATTGAAAAGATAAAATGAAAAACGTAATTATTTAAAATGATTAATTTACAAAACGATAAACTAAGAGTTACTAAAGATGTGCTCATATAATGGACACCTTAAATCTGTGTCAATACAATATGTGTCTGTATATGTTAAATCTGCATCTATATACCTACATTGAAGATGTGTTTATATATTGAAATTAAATATGTATTTATATATGAGAATGACTTAAATCTGCATGGTATAACTAAGTTAAAGATGTGCTTATGTAATGGATATCTTAAATCTGTCTATATAATGTGTCTATATATCATATTTCTGCATCCATATACCTACATTAAAGATGTATTTATATACTTGAATTAAACATGTATTTATATATGAGAATGACTTGAATCTGCATCCACACCTGAATTAAAAATATGCTTCTATTAAATATGTATTTATATATGTGAATGACTTGAATCTGCATCTAAATACCTTATTAAAACATGCTTTTATTAAATATGTATTTATATATTTGAATGACTTGAATCTGCATTTATATATCTGAATTAAAATATGTTTCTATTAAATATACATTTATATACATGAATTAATTAAACCTGTGTTTGTACATAGGAATTAATTCTGTGAACATGTTCAAATAGAATTATTTGCTTCTAAATGATTAAATAAAAGGATAAATCCATATGCAAAACGAGCTTATCTAAAAGTATTTGGCAATAGAAAGTAAAAGCCATGTCTACAAAGTTCAATATATGTGCATGTGAAGAAAATCTAGATTCACAAAGGAGAGATTCAACTTGAATAATGATAGGAGAGGTATCTGTGATGCACACACAGATATTTAAATAAATCCCTACTGCATGAATGCTTCCAGAACAGGATGATTGAATATCAAAAATGGACACTGTAGGATCAACAATAACAGGACCAAGCATCAAAGAAATTATCAAAGTGATGGACTAGCTGATCTATGGAACCTGAACTACAATGAATTATTAGGAGGAGCATCATTTAAATATTATTATTGAAATAAATTATTGTTGTATAAAATAATTATCTCATCAGTCTCATTTCATGTCATCCATTTTCTATTGCACTTGTTCATGAGAATCTCATGTTTCCTGGGCTTTGTCGGCATAACCCGATCTAGGTAAGCAAGGTATAGTGAGTTAAAACTTTAGTGGCACCATTTGGCAAACCAAACAGATAAATTTCTAGATGTTTTCAGTCTCTTTAATGCTATAACCTCTGAAGAACAAGAGATATTGTTGTAGGGAAGGAGTAATTCCTTTTTGCAATATGCTCATCAGGAATTAAATCAACTGACAGAGGGGTTGGAAGTGCCATTCCGGTTACAATATATATTCTCAGTGCTATATAATTAATAACAGTTTTTATTTATAAGGTTATTAAGATTAACAACCAATATAAACCACAAACAATATATACAATAAAACAAATAATAACAATTTTTTGTAAGCCGAGAGCATCCTTATGCTTTTAACACTATGTTTGATAGTGCTAGTGAGGATTGATTGCTTTCTTTATAGTTACAATCTAAACACTGGGCTTATAAAATTTATAGAGTATTACAAAATATTAAACAATAAATAAATTGTAGAAGCATTTTCAATTATTATTATATAATTATTGTCAACATCTCAATATATAAAACTATTAGAAGAAATGATTTGTTCAATAAACAAAGAGATAACATGAAAATCCTGAATCATGATGAAAATATAAAAAATGTACTATACAAAATTACCTGTGTCTAATTTCAAATTTATAATAGTTTGATAATGATTATGTGGCAGTAATTGAAATCCCTTCTGCAATTTATTTATACAATATTTTAAAAATGAAGCTATTATGATTTATTTATATTACATATAATTCAATATAAACCGTCTTTCATCTATGCATATAATATAAATAAATGTGCATTTGTATAATACTTACTTGTTAAAGATGATGTATATGTAGCTCTAAATCCTTGCATTTGACCATTTGCATTAGAAGCAAACAGAACATAAAGATATTGACTACGAGACATAATAGTTACTGGTATTAGGCTGCCACAATATCTTCCAATTTCTGGAGCTAAATCATTATTACCATCAAGTATCAGAATATAATCAAGAGTGCAATCAGTAGAAACTTCGAGCATCATGAATGTAAAATGTAACAAAACAACTTCTCCTAAAATAATTACCATATATTAGTCACATATATTCTAATCAAATACAATGTAAATATACAATAAATTTGTATGCATGGTAAACCAATAAATTATTTAGTAAAAGAGTATCAATTATTATCAAACTTTGAGGATACCACAGTAAACAAAAATGAATCTGGATAAACCAATATTCTAAAAAGACCTAGCAATCAGTCAGCTGGATTAACATTAAATATTTTCATTTACTCTATCACATATCAAAATATATAATAAAGTGAACTTGATAATTCAATAAGATATGTGAATGTTAAATAAATTAATTAATGAATGTATATATTCCTAAATAAATTCTATAGAAGTGATGTTTATTGTATGACATTCTATTAACCATATTTCAAAAAAGGTTCTTAAAATAAGAAGAATAACTTAAACAGCTTAATTTCCAATAAAGCAATTGGACAATTTTAAAATATTTAATGCTGAATTTCAAAACTTGAAGAAACAATTAAACTGCTTTAATGCAAAAGGTTTCTTATTTTAATTAGTAAAAATCTAAGCATTATGAATTGTAAAGTCTGTTGTCATGAAAATGTACTAAATATTAAAAGTGAACACTACTAGTTGTTTGAAATAAATGCATAAAATTAGATTTAATAAAAAAAACTGCATTAATTGAAAAAAAAAAATTCAACTGTAAACGCATCCTAAAAAATATGATAAAATGATTCACAATTTATTAAGAAAATTGTTGTGATGGCAGGTTTTTTTAAATATGATGATTCTTGCTTAACATTTTTATTTAACTTAAAAACTCTGTATATTTAGGATATGCTTTGAAATTGAGTTTTAAATACTTCTATCAAATGGATTTCCTTCAAATTTTGTGCATATGTTATAAATCAATGCTAATGCAATAGCATAATAAAATATTTCAGGCTGTCAAATAGTGTACATAATCGAAGATTGGATAAATTTCAAACACATTAATATTTGGTCAGTAAATTTTCAGTAATGCATATAAAAGGGTGGAATATTTAAAAAAAAGACTAAAAATAAAATATGTTTAGGGTAAATTCAAATAAAAATAAAATCAAATCTTACTCCTCTCTTGAGTGTAAGTTCTTTTCAAAACACATATCTTTCATAAAAAATAAAATTTTGGAATTGATTTTTTCATATATGAGAGGGAACCCCAAAATAACCAGTGTTCTCTGGTCAGTGAGACTATTGTTGTACATGTTTCTGTTTATACATATCTATAGTGGGGACCATTTTACATCAATCTGACAAATTGTGCTACCATATAAAATCATATTACCACATAATCCATTTTATTGTGATGGCAGAAAAGTTGCAATAATGTGAAATTCTGTTTTCTTTTAGGGAAAATAACAGGGAAAACAATTGTAATGCTTAAAACAGATTACAAAAAAAAATGTTATGAGGAAAGCATAAGGTTACAAATGATTTAATAAAATTGCCAAATTCACCATGTCCCAAAAAACATAGCGAGTGAAGTCCACCATCAAGATAATGCTATTTTTTATTGACACAAATGATGTTTTTCTCTCAAAATTTAATTCTTAATGGTCAAACATTTTGCCTACAAGTTTTAAAACATTTGCATGATGTGGTAAAATGTAAACATGCCATTTGTGGCAAAGTGAGAAATGCAAACTTCACTACCACAATGCCATTGCATGCATTCTTGAATGTGAAACAATTTTTAATTAAATTAAACAAGACCCAGCTTATCTGTCAGTCACATTCACTCAATCTCCAACCTTGTGACTTCCTTTTGTTCTCTTGAATAAAAAAATGCCTCAATTTTTTTTAGTTGACTAAAAAGTAGTGAGTAAATAAAATGCTGCAGACATTAAAATGTTTCACCTTGTGTTTCCAGACAACTTCAGAAAGTGAAAAAACATGTTTAGACTAGTGTATTAAATTGACAGTACTCTCAAGGAAAGCTTCAGAAAAAAGTTTGCTATTAATTTAAAAAAAAAAAAAACAGAGCAGGGCAAATTCTTAATGTCCACACCATACATTCTTTGTCATTGCAGCTGTTATTACAATATAATTATTTATACAGTATACAAACTTGGATAGATTGCTCACCAACACACATTAGCCAGCATGGTGAGTTTATTGGCTTTTTATTTCTGAGTTTAAGATCAACAAATACCATAGCCTTTCTTCTCAGTTGCCTGATAAGGCAGAATGAATGTTTGTGTAAATGATAAATATTTTTCCAATAGATATATACAATCATGACAGATAAAAATAAATCATGGCTCTTATTCCCAGAAGGTTGTAAAGTCACCAACCAAGGCAGCGATTGGTGGCCGAAGGTGGAGGGTGCTAAGAATCCCTGATTGTGGACACAGGTTGATATTTGATGACGAATTTTTATTTAGGTACTTACCATTGCAGATCACTTTCAAGTGAAGGAAGATTGCAATAAGAAGAAAAACTGTCTTTATAGTAAATGGGACATAATTGGACATTGTGAAGTTAGAAAAAAAGGTGAAGAGACAATTGATTTAAAAAGTGGACATATACTCTATTATAAAGGCACAAATATTGGAAATACAAGTGGAGTAGGATTCATTATAAATAAAAAGTGGAAGAACAACATTGTGGAGATTAATGATGTATCAGACAGAATGGCAAGATTAGTTATATAACTTAATAGCAGATACCAAATGCAGACAATTTGGCTTTATGCCCTAACAAGTTCTCATAGTGATGAAGTAGTAGAAGATTTTTATATGGTTGTACAAAAGGTTTTGCATCAGAGTAAACAACATTTTAAAATTGTTATGGAAGACTTTAATGCTAGAATTGGTAAACAATTTTGGTTATGGTAATATAAATGAGAGAGGACATAGACTTGTGGAGTTTGTAGAAAAATAAAAACTTTATATTATGAATTCTATTTTTGAGAAAAATGTTAAAAGGAAATGGACATGGAAGTATCCAAATGAAAGTACATCAGAATAGGATTATATTTTAACTGACAGAAAATACATATTTCAAGATTGTAATGTTCTTAATAAATTTAACACAGGAAGTGATCATCGATTAGTAAGATGTAAAATACATGTTAATGCAAAACTAGAGAGACAAAAATTATTAAGGAAAACAATATTTACAATTGATATTTCTAATCTTCAGAAACATTCTAATGAATTTAAATTAGAACTTATAAATTGTTTCAAGTATAAGTAGATTTTGAACATGATTCAGATATGAATGAAATTAATTTGAAAACAACTGATAGTTTTAAAAACTGCAATAAAGATAGCTGGTAGAAAAAAGCAGCAATTGACCAGTAAAATATATACTGAGGCTAAAGAATTTGTGAAAAAAAAAGGAATATGAACACATATAAATATGATGCGATAAACATGACTGAATATCTCAAATTTTGTAAAATGATGCAGAAAAGAGTTGAAAATGATATAAGAAAGTATAAGTGTGAACTAGCAAAAAAAGCTGTAGAAAAGAATAAAAGTCTCAAGAGTGTAAAACAACATTTTGGTATTGATAGAAAATTTATATCTGCAATAAGAAAAAAAAATGGAATTATTACTAAAAAAAGAGATGACATCATGAAATGGGTAGAAGACTTCTATCAAGAATTATATAGTAATAAAGAACAAGTACCTTCTATATCTATTATATCTTTGAAATTGTCCAGAATTTTACATGAAGAAGTGAGACATGTAATTGAATTTATGAAAAAAGGAAAGGCTCCAGGTAATAATGGAATTATAATTGATATATTAAAAAAGCAGATGAAGAAATAGAATTTTTGTTCGCAAAGTTATATACCAAATGTCTAAATGATAAAGATCTACCAGATGATTGGAAGAATGCAGTATTAATATTAATACACCTGGGTCTCATTTTACGCGATAGATAGGTTCCTCAAAAAACACGCGCAAATGAAATCACGCAAAAATAGACGTAACTTACATTGAAAAAGGGAGGATGCGGTCTGTGATTTTTCAAAATTCGCGTAAAAGCAAAGCACCAACGTAAAATTACTTTAAAATTCACGCAAAAAAAAAAAATAAGGAAATAAAATATGACTAATAAAAAATTTCAAATTTGAAAAAAATTGATACAAGACAAACTTTTTTTAACTATAATAATTAATTTTATTCAAAATAATATATTTTTATGCATAATTTACAGTACAGTAATTTACATTTTTTTATACATGTTTTAATTATTATGATTTTCAGGTGACAACGTAATTAGTAATCAATCTTTGAGACGATGATTTTATTAATTGTTTACGAAGCTCGCGATATCCAGACATACAACCATTTATCTCTCGTTGGAATTTAAGAGCACATTAATGATTAGTGTCATTAATAAGAAAATAATAATTGATTAAGTTCTTCTTTAAAAAGCAAAAACAGAATGTGATTTAAAATGCAAAATTAACACGCACAACGTTTGAACAAATTTACATTATAATCTTGTAAAATTTAATATGTGTATACATAAAATGTGGAAATCATGATTTTAATTTCATTATTGCAAAAAATCTTACTATTATAAAGCACTGAGAATATTGAAATTACTAAGATGAAAGTCGAATTCCAATAATGTGCTATTACTTTCAATATAACGTAAGTGCGCAAAATTTATTATTTAAAGTAATAGCGCATTATTGGAAATCGACTTCCGGTGAAACACGAATCGCGTAACTTCAAAATCGTGTTAAATAAGTCTGTGTAAAAAAAGACCCAGGTGTATTTAAAAAAGATGACAAAGAAGATATTAGAAATTACAGACCTATCAGCATTTTATCAGTTTTATACAAAATATTTACCAGGATAATTACAGCTCATCTACAGAGAACATTAGATTTCCACCAACCACGAGAACATGCTAGATTTAAAAATGGTTTTAGTACAATGGATTATATCCAGGTATTGAGAGAAGTTATAGAAAGGGCAAATAAATATGAGTCACCATTATGCTTTGGATTAATAGATTATGAAAAGGTATTTGATTCTATAAACATTTCTTCAGTAATTAAAACACTGGATCATCAAGATATAGATCCAGGATATTGCCATATTTTAAAGAATATTTATAAAAATGCAACAGCAACAATTAGATTATATAATATTGGGAAAGTCAACACTGAGAAGGGTATAAGACAAGGTGACTCCTTATCTCCAAAACTTTTTACAGCAGTGCTGAAAGAAGTATTTTGTGGATTAAAATGGGAAGAAACTAAAGGAGTGAAAATAAATGGAGATTATTTAAGTCATTTAAATTTTGCAGATGATGTAGTTGTTTTTGCAAATAATGCTTTAGAGCTGCAGGAAATGTTGCAGGAGTTATCACATAAAAATAGGAAAGTAGGACTAAAGATAAATATTAAAAAGACTAAAGTAATGTTTAATGGATTTTCTCAAAATATGAAAATCAATATTGATGATGATGAGTTAGAAGAAGTTAACAATTACAGCGAAGCCATCATGCCCTGACACTCACAAATTGAATCCACTAAGGGCCACAATAGTTCAGTTTTCATTATGTCTTAAACCTTGCCTTCATATGATCGAAATATTACTGAGTAAATCTAAGAAATGTCTACTGGGGGGGGGGGAATTTCTTATCAGTTTTAAGAGTTAAAGTCAGGCTATACTTAAAATAGAACCTAAATTTTATTTAACTAGTTTAACCAAATATACATACTTCACAATTTCACCCTCAAGTTATAGATATATCTTATATCACTGTCTCTCTCTTTCAAAGGAAAGCATCCTGTGGTTGACTCAGCATATTGTTTTGTAGTCACAGATCAATTGTTTATGTAAATTGTGGGATCTTGTTGATCTATCTACATATGTATGCTGTTGCAAGAGAAATAACTTGTAATACATTTATCTATTCTTTAAATCGTTTTATGAATGTAAATAATAAACCTTCATTCACCATTATTATAACCATGTTAATCTTATCTGTGTTATTATATCTTAAACCTTATTATTATATGTTAAAATTTCCCTTTGGGATCTCATCTCTTCCTGACCACCGGGCATACATTAAAGAAGTAATTCTTGTAAGGTTTGGGGAGTAAGTCACTTGGTAGTAATTTGGAGGAGTAGGTGAGATTCGAACCTCCTCTACTCATATGTCTTGGTTAGATTACAGCAGATCTACTTTTCTTATTGTTACAATATATAAATTAATTATTGTCAATGATAACAATGCCATAAATAGACATGATACATGTTTTTCTATTTCAAAAAATGGACAAATTAATTTGCATTTGCATATTTTATTAGTTTATAACATCACAGCAATGTTTATAACTTATTTTGGCCATAAATATGAGGGAAAACCTCGAAAGTACTAGGCCTAAATTGATTTGATTTTTTTTTGGTTGTACTTATAGCTTCTTCTGCAGTGGGTAAATCGCCTTTATATGCTATAAATTAATTATAAAATAGCAAGCAATAATTTTTGTTAATTAAAAATATACCTGGTAATTGACTGTCAATAATCCATACACATGATGCATCATTATCATAATTGCCAGGATAATTTGGAGAGACAATTTCACCATTAGAAGAAGCATTCAAAATAGCACCACAAGCTGAAAAGTTAAGAAACAGTTTATATCTTTCATCATTATTTATAAATATAATGTTTTATCAACAAATTATTTAATAAAGTTCTATTTCTCTCATACTTATCACAAATTATTAGTTTGATTCTATTTCAGTGGTAAAAAGGTAACATAATATTATTTTTGAAAGTACACTTTAGTCAGCTTCAGGATTTTAACACTCATGTATATTGAAAAAAAAAAAATTTCTATAAATTAAATAAATAAATTAAGACAGTGACAATATTAAAATTTTCATAATTCCTGCAAATGTCACTGCACACATTTGTATTTTTTTATACATTAAAAATATGCAATTTTTTTTACCATTAATATTATAAATTTTACCACAAATAATTTTAATTATTATTAATTTTGTTTTTAACAATTATGCGATAAAATTGATAATAACATTAATGATAAAAAAATTGCATATTTGTAATGTATAGGTAAATATGGATGTACATAGTGAAGCTTATATAGAAATGATGAAAATTTTAATATTCTCATTGCCTTATTTTCAATATACATACATCTTAAAACCCTTAAGATAACCCATATATATGTATATATAAAGAGATTATCATGTTGAAAGTCTAATAAAGAAAAACGAAAATAAAATATCAATATTTTTGATAACAGAACAGGAAAGTGTACATACAATTACAAAATAATATTATATATATACATATGTATAGATAATAATCAATAAAGCAAGTCATATATGGCATGACTTGTTTTAAACTTGTATTACAGATATGTTATATAGAAAGCATACCAATAGCTCTAACAAGCTTTTATTGATAAGTGCCATTAGAGAAAATATACAAAATCTCTATCTAGAATTTATCCCTATCCTCAGACTGGTTTCAAGCATTTGGCTCATTTCAGTGAGGCACTAGGACATTCAGACACTAGATCTAAAATACCAACTCAAAGCCAGCACTTATCTAATACTTAACTATTAAGTAGAAAATCTGAAATTTTCAGACACATAAACGTCTTTAAATCCAGCTGTCTATGTTAAATAACTATATACATCTGAAAACACTTCAGCCTCATCATATATTAATAGCCTCAGCAATATAACATCACTTTCTCTTGTGGCACTTATCAATAAAAGCTTGTTAGAGATATTGGTGCACTCTATATATTAAATATCTGTGATACCAAACTTAAAACAAGTTATGTGATATATGACTTGCTTTATTGATTATTATAATTTTTCCCTTGAGGCTTTGGCAATATTATCTATTAATATATTGTGATGCTGAAATGTTTTCAGACTCATATAGCTATTTAAAATAAATAGCTGGATTTAAAGACATTTACTTGATTAAAAATTTCAGATTTTCTACTTAATAGTTATGTATTGGATGAGTGCTGGCTTTGAGTTGGTATTTTAGATCTAGGGTCTGAATGTCCTAGCACCTCACTCAGGTAAGCCAAAAGCTTGAAACTGATCTGAGGACAGGATCACTGAGGCAAGCCATAAGCTCAAAACCAGTCTGATAGGGATTTCAATGCTTTCTCTTGTGGCACATATCAATAAAAGCTTATTGGTGCTATTGGTACACTCCCTATATTACATATATGTGTAGATATTGTATATATGGATATTGAAATACCAATATAAAATGTCATTCCATTATTGTAAACATCAATTGTCAATCATCTTCACATCTAGTTGCTATTATACTTAATTTATATTGTTTATAATAAAAAAAAAACCCAAATGCTTTGTTATTCAGTTCATATGAATTGCAAGCATTGGAAATGGCAGAACTGATTCACAATCCATAGACTGAATTACAAAGCTTGCCATTATACTACTTTACCAAAAGCACACAAAGCTTTGTTTGTAATATGAGTTTTAAATTCCACTTTCACTGCAATATTTAGAGCAGCAACTAACATATTTTAATGTTAATTATAATCTTACTGTAGACAATAACAATCAAAACTAATTTAAGAAATTAGATGACAGTTATTATATGCCATAAATAGATTGCTTATGTTCACACAAATGGTTCATGAGTAGTGATGTGAAATATATTTCTATTATCAAAGCAACTTATATGTAGATTATAAATCATTTTATTAATTTTTTTTTTTTACCAAAAAGTAAATCATTAAATGGAAAGAGAGATAAAGCAACAATTTACATAACATACAAACCTGGAAAGATGTTGCTTCTAATTTTTCACATGTTAAATTTCATTAAGCTATTTCATTAAATTCAATTAATAAAGAAAATATCAAAATTATATAAATACCAACCTGTTTTAAAGCTTGCATTAAATCCATTTGCATCAATATTACCATTTGTCTTCATGTGAACCAAAAGTTGATTGCTTGTTGATTTTATAAATGGTGGGTTTGGCAATGCATTTCCACAATGTTTAAGAAGAAGAGCACTATTTTCATCTGGACCATCATATACCTAGAAGTAAAATAAATAGTAATCAATTTATTCTAAACATGCAGGTCAATTCTATATTCTTACTGGCATAAAGCAATACAAACATTGAAGCATATTAACTAAAATATTTTGCTTTATATTAACAACAACAACAACAACAAAAAACAAAACACAAACAAAAAGACTTAGTATGATTTAATGTTTTATTAATAGATTAAAAATAATGCTATCAATTATTTAATAATAAATTAATTAATACAACAATTAGATTTAACAAAGTATTTAATGACAAGCTAGAATATTTAATAAATAATATACTGCTAAATAATTACATAGAATTACAAAGCTAATATACATTGGGAATAGAAAGTTAGAAAAAGCTTAAAACAGTATATATTTATTTATAGAGTAAAATCATATTAGTTAAACTATATTCCAATATCTTTAACTGATGCCTACACTTTATATTTATAAGCAATGTGTCTCCATATTGCATTGTATAATTGGATTCAGTGAGATTACTTTTGATTCGCTGTTTTTTTTTGTGTGTGAAACGATTTTAGAATTAATTTGTTATTTATGCATTTGGTTGATTATTAACATTTGAAATAGATGTTAAATAAGTTTTCAAAACATTTTAAAGAAAATTTTAATATTGACAAGTAACAGATATTTTTCAAAAAATATAATTTGTAGTTATTTTTAAATTCTTTTATTACAGTTTAAATTATTGCTGAAATATAAATGTCAGTTATCAAAAATTAGAATTTAAATTATTAATTCTTATTAATGGCAGTCATGCGACTGCTTTTTAGTGAATCTGAGAATAGATTTACTTATATCCATAATAAATTCTAAGATAATTTCAAGTTTCAGTAATATATGACAATTTTCAAATTAGAAATTTTAGGTACTTCAAAAGAATGATTATTAATTTTTTTTTATCAAAATAGCAATTTGTAATCTTAAAAATGGAATGGTTGCAGATCATGATGAATTATCTGGAGAATTTTTAAAATATGGGGGTGATATATTACCTTCAAAATTATTGGTCTTTTTTAAAAATATATGAACACATGAAATTGTGTTTAATCTTAAGAATGTTTCTGTTGTAATTTTAAAAAATAAAAATAGATAAGATTGCAGCCATTATTATGAAATATCATTATTATCCACTATAGCAAAGGCATTTTCATGTTGAATGGATTTCTTTCAGTCATATATGGATGTTCACCAGAAAGGCAATGTGATTTTAAAGAATTAATAAACACCATAGACATAACTTTAGTTTCCAGACAAATGCAAAAAAAAGTATTATGAAAAAATGAATGATTTATATATCGCTTTTATTGATTTGATTAAAGCATTTGATTTAGTTAATAAAACAGATCAATGTCATTATTTAAAATTAGTTGTTTGTTCACCAAATTTTATTAATATTATAAAGTTTCTTCTTGGAATCTGAATTTGAAGTATGTTGATAATTGTGCTATTTTTGCCAGTTCAAAAAAAAAATTTATAAAATATTCTTACAATATGAATGTAACATACAAAGAGCAAGAAGTTTTTTTTATTGACCAATGGGAAAAAATCCTTAACTTTTAATTTGGATGGTTTATTAACTTGAAAATGAAAATCAGTTTAAATAATTTAATAATTTAAAAGTATAAAGATGAACTTTAATGTTGAAATACAACATAAACTTCACTGTGTTACTTCTGTTTTTAACAAGTTAAAAAAATATTTCATCACAGGGACATAACTATTACAACTAAGTTGCTGCATACAGAGCTGTTATTTTATCCAATTTATTATCTGGAAGTGTGACTTATATACTCTATAAATGCAATACAAAGATATTAGAAAAGTTTCACTTAAAGATACTCTGAAAACTTTTAAGAACACAGTGGCAAGATCAAAAAACACAATATGTTCTTCAGTTTAGTAAATGTGATACTTCTGAGTCCAATTGGACATGTAAAGTAAACAAACATGGAAAGATTTGTTAAAAGTATGAGTAATTGAGCATGGTTTTCACAAGAGAGGTAAATGCTGTCTACATCATAAGAATAAACCCAAAGATATTCTAAAGAAGTGCAATATCAAATGTTTCCATTGAAAGATATGGCAGAAAACAAAATACAATGAAAATCTATAATTAGATATTGTATTGAAAAATATTTTTTAAAAAAGTTTTCTCCTGAAGAAATTAAAAGACGTTATTGCAAAACATCAAACAAACAAGCATGTTCTATACATGGATGTATTTGTGATGCAGATATTGTTTTGTATAATCATTACAAAACTCATTTTTATAAGTTTTTTTTCTCTTTTCATTGCAAAAAAATATAAATCTTCTTGAAAGTGATAAATATAACTGTCTATATTTAATGATAAATATATAAAAGGTGATTTAATATTACTTTTTTTTATTAATAGTAACTGCTACCAGTACATTTGAAAATAACTTAGAATGGAAACATCATAAAGTTGGAAGCTTAGTACTGAAAATAAACTTTCAATTTTGCACTATTCCTTAACATATAGCATGTTCTTCCACTTTCTGGGTCTTTGCATAAAAATGGATTGAAAAATATCTTAACTCCTCTTTAAAATTTATTAAGTGTTTCTCTCTAATATATTAATTTATTTTAAAGTTAAAATTATAAATTATTATTAAAGATTGCTGATAATAATAAAATAAATGAATTTTTTGTAAATTCCAAAGACTAATACAAAATAAATAAAAGTAAATCATAACCACAGGTTTAATATTTCTAAAATACATTATTTTATATATATATATGTCATTAAAAACCAGACAACACTTGGACAATCCCAATATTGATACAATCAACAATTTCAAACTATTGTTAAGGCAACTTCCTTTTAACAATAAAGGTAGAATCCCTTAAAAACATAGTGGAACCCCATCTTTATTAATGGACTAATTTACTTATAAAGACATTAAAGATTGCAACTTGACCACAGAGATTGAAATGTTTGATACAATTATATATATATATATAAACATTACAAGCATAAAGCTAAACTAGTCAATATAAAATCAAAACTACCCCAAATCCAAAATTAAACCAGATCAGCATAAAAATAATATAAAAACACAACCTAAGGTTTCACTGCTACAAGCAGACTTCTCAAGTGTAAAGAACTACAAAACTACACAATATATATAATATTAAAAACTACCCACAAATCCATTCACTTCCCATCCACCTTTAATATTAAAAGATCTCTTAAATAAGTTAATTGCTTCAGAATAATAAATTTTCAATAATAAAGACTCTTTAATTCTTCTTTTCATTTCATTTCTCTCAAAGAAGACAACCTTAGCTTCATCAAAATCAATAGTGTGGCCTGTATCTTTTTCATGGACATACAAAGCAGAACTAAGATATCTATTTTTAACTCTACCTTTATGAACCTTTATTCTTTCATTTAAACTCAAACTACTCTGACCTATGTAAACCTTCTTACAAAATTGTGTGTAGAAATAGTATATTGTTTGGAAATAAGAAAATTGCTTGGAAAAGGGATGTTACATTGAATAATTTATTAAATAATACAAAAGAAGTTTTTGATAGAAAGACTATTCCTGGTGTAGTATATTTTATTCCTTGTTTATTTTGTAAGAAGGTTTACATAGGTCAGAGTAGTTTGAGTTTAAATGAAAGAATAAAGGTTCATAAAAGTAGAGTTAAAAATAGATATCTTAGTTCTGCTTTGTATGTCCATGAAAAAGATACAGGCCACACTATTGATTTTGATGAAGCTAAGGTTGTCTTCTTTGAGAGAAATGAAATCAAAAGAAGAATTAAAGAGTCTTTATTATTGAAAATTTATTATTCTGAAGCAATTAACTTATTTAAGAGTTCTTTTAATATTAAGGGTGGATGGGAAGTGAATGGATTTGTGGGTAGTTTTTAATATTATATATATTGTGTAGTTTTGTAGTTCTTTACACTTGAGAAGTCTGCTTGTAGCAGTGAAACCTTAGGTTGTGTTTTTATATTATTTTTATGCTGGTCTGGTTTAATTTTGGATTTGGGGTAGTTTTGATTTGATATATATATAATGATAGAATAAAGCTCTCAATCTAGAGACATTCTGTATTCTAATAGTTACAGGTTTTTTTTTGATTTATTAACAAAAAATATATATATAATAGTAATACAATAAGATTAAGAAATATTGTATTTAAAGTCGTTAAATAGTTCAGTAATATTAATCTAATAAAAGTGTATGGATGTTGATTATTATCACAAACATAAAATATTTTATTTTAATTGAATTAATTAGTCTTGCCATTGTTAAAAATTTTGTTGTAACAATTAGATAAAAGAAAGAAATTTATGTTGATAGAAACATATCTGTAAATTGAAATTAAAGAATGTATTTTTCTAAAATAAAATACAAATAGTAACTGTTTTTTTTATAGATAGTATAACTTTTGATAGAACAGATAATCATGTAGTAAAAAAGAAAAGAATTTAATGATTATTATTATTATTTTTTTCATGTGTCATAGCATCAGCTGGGAAGTGAACCTGCTAACCCGGACAATTGCTTGTAAAGCAGTTGTTGCTGACTTCTTGACGATCAATGCTTGACTTGGTAATTATTATTGTTTTTGTTGTTGTTGTTGTTATTATTATTATTACTATTATTATTATTATTATTTTGAGTTTTAGCAGTTGGCTTGTGAGAATGAAGATTGGATGATATTTGGCTGTTTAAAATATCAGCTGAGAAGTTTAACCAATATATTTGCCTGAAGATAATTGATTTCTAGTTAAGCTATCATGGAGGAAAATGTATACAATGACAATTTTGATAAAAATCATTTGTCTGCGATTGTTTTACAAAATTTGAAATAATAGAAAATAAAATTATGGTAGGCTAAATTTAACATATGCTCACATAAAGCCTGAAACCATATGGAGCTGTTTATGGTCAAACTAATTGAGATAATGACCTATAAATGAGTTCAAACATGAAATGAGACACAAGAAGCTGCTTTAAAATTATTACTTATGTAAGATAAATCTGTTTCTATCCTTTATTAAATATCTACTTTTGAAAAATATAATTTAGTCATTGATATTATTAAGAATGTATTTTTCATTTACTTATTCATATATCTCTTTTTCAAATTTTTATTTAGAAGTTATTCAATGCAAACATATGGGAAATCCACTGCCATCACTAGGATTGTAATTACAAAGAAAAAATAAATGCTATAGAACACTGAACAGTTCTGAAAACAAATGACATTGGATAAAGAAAATTCTCTTGTTTTAAAAGAATGATTTTTCTTTTGTATGATTATATGTGACATTAAAGAAATACTGCCACAGTAAGATTATTAATTTAATTTCCAGAAAACAGACCTAATAATCAAGTAAGTAAGTGGTTTCAGTTATTTTTTATGACACAAACTTTCAGTTTATATATATGTAGTAGTCATGAGTAACTTTACTATTATTATAAAATATTTATTAATGATTTATTGTAAAGTTACAAAATATTTGTACATATGTGTGTGGGTATGGCTGTCAATTATTATCATGTTTTTTATGTAGGTTTATGTTTTGTGTTTTCAATTATTAAATGATTACTGAATAAACTATATAAATTTATTTATCATGTGACATTTTGATCGTGTCAGACAATTTGTTTCTAACTTAAGAAAAAGAAATATTTCTTAGCTGAATATATAGAGGGAATATAATTGGGTTATTTTGAATTACGGCTCATATATTGCATTCTCTCCCTTTGGAGAGTTGCATCCTTATCCATAATGGACTTGTATAATTATTTGTTCATCCCAAATGGATAAAATAAAATTTTGTATGTATTATGAAAAGTAAATTCAAGAGCTTTTTATAAATTAAAGTTTTGGTTTTAAGTTCTCGGTACAATATATATAATTAGTATTGTAATTCGAACTTTTCTTGTAATTTTACGCAAAAAACTTTCTTGGCAGTGAATAGATGATTGTTAGAATATGTAATTTTCAAACCTATGATATTGAATGCTGGAAACAATATCAATACAAATTATTATTTATCATAAATTTATTTACATTAAGAAATCAACTATAGAACAAGTACTTCTAAAGCTTATCATAAGTTATAGCCTCTAATTAAGTAAATAGTACTTTTAATTAGATATCAAAACATTTAAATATTCATGTGAATGGGTGGTGAGAATAATAATGTTTTATGCTGGATAAATGAATCAAATGACTAGAATTATTATTCTTCAAAAGAAAACTAGAAGATATATTTTCTAACATACCCCTATATACATACATTATAGTGACATAAAAACAATAGCAACATATACTACTATCATATATCTATTTATTGCTTTTTATACTATGAAGTGCCTAAAAGTTTAGAAAATAATGAAAGTTTTTCTAAAAATTTTTTTGAAAATTTTCAGTTAGAAATCATACGGAGCATTTATAATATATATATATATTTCATATGTTCAATAAAAATTATTTAGAATAATATTAACTCTTATTAGGCAAAAAAAAAAAAAAACCTCTATCATTTCAGGAATGCATATATAAAATTAGCATTAATTTTCTAAAAAAAAAAATTGTAGATATAATAAGTAAAAATAATGAAATTTATTATTATTTTGTACTTTTTAAAAATGATTTTAAGCAACATAGCAATCATGAGGAAAAAAGGTCACAATAAGTAGAAATAAACATACAATAAACATAAAATATTGAAACTATTAGACTTTTAACAAATATTCTTTGCATACAATGCAGTTGAATCTGATTTGGAAACAGTAATGATTATATATATATATAAAATAAAACAGCACACAAATTATGCAATTTGCTTAAGCTTGTGCTAAAATGTTCACTAGATGGAGCTTACCACTAGCTCCAAACAAACTTTAATTATAAGTGCTAGCAAAGAAAGAATTCAAAATCTCTATCGAAAAATTGTCATCTCCAGACCAATTGATTTCCAGCTTAATGGCTCACCTCAGTGAAAAATTAGGATTTCAGAAACTAGATCTAAAACTTCAACTCAGAGCACTTACATTAACTATCAGTATCAGTTTAAAAACTCGAATTTTTCAGGCACGTTTTAATTGTAAACAAACATAAATATAGAGTCTAATAAATATCTATAATCAATTTTGAATAATATTGTTAGTTGTTTAATCAGGTGCCAAAGATTCACAATAATGCGCAGCATAGAAATACATCTTAACTACAATGATATCACAGTTAATTAGATCTCCTAAGCATATCTCTTAAAATTCTAGGACGTCAGATGAAACAATATATCTGGTAATACAATTGATAAAGTGTCTTGATTATCTCTTTCTCTCATTTTTAAGAGAAAAAAGAAAATCACTCTAAATTCTGGAGTTTATTAAATATAATCAAATTAGTATTTAATCATCATTGAAAAATCTGTTCATCCAAAAAAACCCACAGAATTGCTACAAAATATGATCAACATGTGAAATTAAATGCATAGTTTGTAATACACCAGTTCTACTCAGTGAACATTTTAATTATCTCTTGATTGTTCATGAAAAGGCATAATTGTTATCATTGAAACCCATTAAGAGCATATAAGTTGTCTTCTAAATCAACTACAAATTCAAATAATAGAAATTGAAGTGAAAATGAAATGAATGAAAATAATTTGATATGAAACCTGAATCACCAACTACTACACTAAAGTTTCTTACATTATAAATATATCTTTTTCAAAATAAAGATTAACACAATAGTTTTCTAAGCCATATGTTTTATTATAATTGGGGAATATATGAGATGTGATTACTATCCTCTTCTGCCTAATTTGTTCACTGAACACTGTTTGTATTATTGTCTTTGAAGTTATTCCTTTCCCAAGAATGCAATTGGCATTTCACAACATAACAAATAAATTTTATAATCTTTTCTATTATTAACCTTTTTTTCATTAATTTAAGAGAGGATTACAGATTATTGAAAATAAATATGAGGGCATTAATGTCATCATTATTTTTACATAAAGTCCTAAGCATTTTTATTTTTGTTAGTATTTATAGGTATAATTTTTTGCTAAAAATTTTAAAAGAATCTTTTTTTAGAAATTGGGTTTGTTTGTTATATGCATAAAATGTTATAATTGATCTTTAATGTACTTCTATGAATTGGATTTTCTTCAGATTGTGTATGTGTTAAGGATTAATGACAATGCAATATTTCAGGAGCTAGTTTATCCACTTTAACTATATTGCAAGTTAAATTTCAAACTGTACTAATACCAGTTCAGTACGTTTCAGTGATACATGATAAACAGCAGTAAAATTTAAAAAAAAATATACTTTCATTAAATTTCATGACAAATTCACTAAAAAGTGTTTGTAGCTGATTAAAAGAAAACAAAATGAAGAATGAAAGCTTAATTTCCTTTGATTGCTTAACTAAAATTTGCTTTGTTTAAAAAAGCTTCCTTCATACACAAAAAAATCTTGTAAGCAATTTTTAAAGCTTGTGAATTTTGATTTGAATGCTAAAAATGTAGTAAGATGTTTAAATTCTCAATTTTTAAACTTGAATATGAATTTACAAAAAGTTTGTTGTCAAATATCTGACTATCAAAAAATAAAAAATATTTGATTAAAATGCTTTTATTTAATTTGATGATTAATGCACTAAAACAAGTGATTAGATTAATTAATTTATGGATGTCCCACATTTTTATTTCAAGTTAAATATAATATTAAAATTATGATTGAATTAAAAAATACTTTTTGGCTTTTAGTGCATTAGTAATTGAATTAATTAATATCTGATTTCCCCATACTTTTATTTCAAATTAAATGCAACAGATTTTAGTTTAATAATAAAAATATGTTTGATTTTTAGTGCAGCACCCATCAAATTAAATATAAGTATTTTTTATAAAAATTTTATATATATTATTGGTTTTTTTTTTTTGTAAATTGTTCTATTTGGGATTTTATGGTAATTGGCTCATTGTCAATGACTTTATTGGAAATTTTATTTTTGTCATTATTAATGATTTTTTATGGTTTTCATTTTATAATGATTATTTAGAAGTAGCCACTTTTTTTTTTGAGATAAATATTTCTTAAAAATAAGTCAGTATCAAAATAGGGAGGAACTAATACCAGTGACTCTAATATGGCCATTATGGAAATTTTTATTTTATTACTAATAGTATATCATGTGAATTATTATTTTAATTCAGGAGTAACAATTTTTTGTATAATAATAATCTTAGTTTTCTTGCCAATGATAAAATTTTCTTCATCTGTTTTTACAACACAATTATTTAAAATTTTTTAAAGATAACTTATTCAAGAAAATAATACAAACTTCACTTGAGATGGAAAAATGTGAAAATATTCCCTATATTTAAAAAAATAATTTATGAATACGTTATTATGATTATTATTTCATTCTTTATTTGACACTTATTTTTGTTATTTTTCTTCTCTTTCACCAATGTAACACAATATTAAAAATACTGTATTACATTGGTAAAATAAAATAAAAAAACCATAAAAATATATATAAAATAAAAAAATGAAGCAATAAGTATAATATTAGATTGAAAACGTAAGTGGATTAAAAACAATAAATATTATTAAAATTAAAATATACAATCAATTTTAAAAAAATAAAAATAAATGTTGAATATAATAAAAAGCATATAAAAGTAATTATTAGACAAGTAATAACAATAATGTCAATTATAAATACAAAATTAACATAAAATAGATCTAGTTACTTACAGCTACATAATTGTATGAACAGTTTTCTTGGGATTCCACATTAAAAGTAACAAATGTCAATTGAATAGTATGAATTGGGTCAATTGTGATTATCCAAGAGCAATCACTTTTGGCAGGATAATTGTCTGGATATCTAGGAGATGCAATACTACCAGAAGATACAGCAAAAATACCACCACATTCTAAAATTAAATATATTAATCCTGATTTTTAAAAAGGTCATATATTAAGATCAATGCTCTGTGTTGATTAGTACAATAGCAGATTTGTTGTAAAATTTCCTAGATCAAACATCAATCTATCACTTCCAATGCCCAAATGTTATGTGATTTCCTTAGCAACTAACTATTAAATTATTTTTATTTCAATTCAAATCAATGACTTACAGTTAAAAATGATTTATAAATGCAATACCATAATGAAATATCATTAAAAAAAATGTTATAGAATAACAATAATATAAGTTATAAAACAAAAAATGTTAAAGAAAAAAACAAAAAAAATTTTTCAATCTTTATAAACAATAAGGATTTTAAACTGACAATTAGTAATAATTTCTAAAACAAAGTATTGGTAATCAGTTTAAATTAGTTACATAGCAAGATAAATTATTTTACAATGTAATACACATTATGAAAATAAAAGGCTATTTATACTACTAAAACAAGGAATTAAAAAATTTTGACAGCATTAAGATTTCTACAATTAATTTCTCAAATTAAGTCTTATATATTACTGTGTTATTATTATGGTTTCAGAATATAGGGATAATATAATTATAAATCTTTATTAATAATCAATACTAAAGTAATATATTCAATACTACAGCATATCCACTATCACAAAACTCACTGATTCAATCACCTATAATCAGAAAAGAACATTAAAAATTAGAAAATAAAAATTTTGTGGAGTATCCTTGCATAGTATAGCAGCAATCATTTTTGTCATATATATCTTACTGTAATGGGATGGGATATCTGGGAGAATTAGGTCCCTTGGGTGATGAAAAATCATCATCACTCCCAATCAATTTAAAATGAAATATCAAATTAATTATTATTAAAAAAATCCAAAAATATATATTACAAGAGCATGAGATCATAAAAATCTCTCAGAGATCAGCTAGTTAGATCAAAAGACATCAGTTCCTCATCAGAGCAACTATAAGTAGAAGAAATAAATTCAACCAGCATTATCAATAAATACATGAAGGTATGAGTAATACTCAAAAGAAATAAACATCCATCATCATGAATGAATAATCAAAATACATCAATACAATAAATCAACATTCAATCTTGTGACTGGATTTGAATAATACACAAATATAAATCAACAGTCAATCAGATAACTGGAATGGAAATGGGTTTTCTGTAGACTAGGCTAATTATTTAGCTCTTGCCAACTTATGGCAGATTATTAAAATCATTAATTTTCATGCACCAACTAAGTGCTCATACACCATAATACATAAGAATTGAGACAATAATGCTGGGATATTAAAACATGCTGATCATCATCAATGCTCTGGCTATTTAGTGCCACTAATGCACTGGCCAACTATAACCTTCATTTCTAATAAGACTAAACTAAAATAAAATGTAATGTAGAGACTTTGAAGAATATACTCTTTGCACTAAAACAGAACCCTTGTCAAATGAAGCATTAAATAATCCCCATCTATGTATTCCATCATTATACTTGAATCTATCTCAGAGAACATAATCTCTATTACTGTCATGGTGACCAAGAGATGATGCAATACACTTTTTAATAATTGAATACAAGTTTATTAACAACAATAAAAAAATAAAACTAAGGTTTCTAGAGTATGGTTCTACAATTAGAAGCGTTCTGATTTTGATTAACAAACAATAATAAAAAATTTATCATATTATGATGTACATATATGTGATTTACGATATTCAAGTTATTTCAGTCATTTAGAATGTCTCTTAATGAGTTTATATAAAACACAATTAGCACACAGACATGTGGCTGAACATATTTGAAATGACATTTAATAATAAAATAAAAATGATTGAATTTTACATATATGTTGTACTTGATAAGCATTGATCTATATACACACATACAGGATCTGAACATATTTGACTTATTACAAAATGAACATTTTTAGTTGTCACTTTCAAATGACACAAAACACATGGGTTTACATATATGTCCCAATAGGTTTATTCAAAACACACACACACACATATATATAATTTGTGCACATATGGATGTTACAACAATTGATTAATTATATAAACAAATTTCATTTTTTATCATATTTGTTAATAGCAAAGCCTCATTTTTCTTTTTATAGGACAAGATTTGATATATTTATATGTTTAGCCAGTTATGCACTTACTGATGTTTATATATTTTAGTTTGATACAATAAAAGTTATTTAAAATATACTTTCCATAATTAATTCCTTGGTTAAAATACATTAAGAGTATATAGGGTTCATATATACATGTATAATATATATATAAATCAGTCATTAATTCTCTCATTACTGTTTAAAGTTTACTTTTTAAATAAATAAATAAATAAATAAAATCAGTTTTCAACAAACTGTTTTGATTGATTAATTATCTATGTCTTTAAATTTAGATTATAGAATAATCTATTCTTCACTTTTTTTGATTTTTTTAAAATCTAGTTAAAATTATTTGCATTTGTTTCAATTTTAAAATGTCTATCTCTCTTTTTTTTAATAAACGAAAAATAAAATCATTTTATATATGTTTAATTTTTAAAATGTCTTTTTGTTTTCTTAATAAATGATTTTAAATAATCATTATAGATTATATATGTCACTATTAGAATGTCATTTTTAGGATTGAAATTGTTTAAAATTTCATTATCATTATATATAACATTATTCACTATTACCTGTAAATATGTTTATCTGTGCTTCTCTGCATATAGATACATCAGCATTCATATAATTACTTCTTCAGCAACTGATGGGATTTTCTTGGGCAAGCTAATAGACTGGCTTGTCATAAATCAGGTAAAGAATCAGGTTTGTTGGCTTTGATTTAGTTTCACATATACCTCAGATCATCCAACTGTTTTGTCCACCTTTAAGGCTAATTGATATAGGTAAGCAGCTGTCTAGGCTAGTGAATATGGAAGTGGGTCTGGCTTCATGATTCAAAACTCCAGTATAGTAAATTAGTAGACTGCAGCTGGACTTGTCCCTTTGCCTTCCTTAAATTTTTACATCTTTATGGCAGTTCTCTATATAATTCTGCCAGCCATCCTTGCATCTAGCTTTACTGTGGCCACTCTCTGCTACAGTTATCAACAAACTGCAGCTAACTCTTACAACAATATTACCCAAACTATATTAGACAACCCTCTTTTCAAAAACTACTACCCAGACTGTTCTAATCTTTTTATCCAAACCTTTTATAGTCTTGGTAAAGTGCCAAAGTATGACACCATGGTCAGGGGTTTGGGGGGAGGTTTCCTGACAGAGATATTTTAAGTGCTGGCTCTGGCTAAGCATTTATCACAAAGCTTGTTGAGGAATTGGCAATCCTCATTGTTTATAACTTACAAGCTTAAGAGATAGGGTCATGTGATCCATGACTCTTATTTTGACTACATTAAAAAACTGTTTTTAATCTCTCTAATCTCTTTTGAAAACAAGTTTGAAATTTTCATCAAAGTGTGATATACATGTTTTTATTTAGATAGAGAAATTTATCAATTAATTAAACAGATTTCAAAATAGATATTTTACAATTATCAAAAAACATGCTTATTTTTAAATTTTGAAATCAGAATAAAAATATTAATTTTATTAGATCTTTTTAAATCTTTATTTCATAATAAAATTTTATTTTTAAATCCAGTTATTCAACCTTTTACTATGATTATTTTTATTCCAAGAAATGTAAAAAATTTTGTTTATGTTTATTGCGGCTTTTCATTTCCTTTATATATATGTATATATATATGCACCCACACAATTATGCTCTTGTGTGCCATGTAACCCAATTGGTTACATTACCATTGGTACAATCAAAGTGGTAAACATTTGCAATGATAAACTCATTATTGTAAAAAAAAAATAATCCAAATTTTTTGATTCACAGTGCAATAATTGATTCTGGAATTGCAAAAATAATATTAAAATGTTTGCTGTTATCTATACATGAAAGCATGCTCATAATTTATAATATTAAAATCATATTAGAATTATATTTTGCACATTTTATCACTATCATCATTTCTATTTTTTTCTGTTTGAGATAAAAAGTGATTAAATTAACACTTAGATTTGACTATAGACTGTGAGTTTATATAGAGTTGCCATTATGCTTAGGATTTGTAGATTATGAAAAGGCATTTGATTCTATAAACATTTCTTCAGTGATTAAAGCATTGGATCATCAAGGTGTAGATCCAAGATATTGTCATATTTTAAAGAGTATTTATAAAAATGCAACAGCAACAATTAGATTACATAATGATAGTAGGAAAATCAACATTGAAAAGGGTGTAAGACAGAGTGATTCCATATCTCCAAAACTTTTTACAGCAGTGCTGCAAGAAATATTTTGTGGATTAAAATGGGAAACTAAAGGAGTAAAAGTAAATGGAGATTATTTAAGTCATTTAGATTTTGCAGATGATGTAGTTGTTTTTGCAAATAATGCTTTAGAGCCGCAGGAAATGTTGCAGGAGTTATCACATGAAAGTAAGACTAAAGATAAATGTTAAAAAGACTAAAGTAATGTTTAATGGATTTTTTCAAAATATGAAAATAAAGATTGATTATGATGAGTTAGAAGTAGTTAACAGTTACAAATATTTTTGTCAGATTATTAATACAGCTGGAAACATAATAGATGAAAATAATCATAGAATTAAACTTGGTTGGAGTGCTTTTGGTAGAAATAACTTGATACTGAAAGGAAATATGCCTATGTGTTTAAAAAGGAAGGTTTTTAATAAATGTGTTTTGCCAGTTTCTTACTTATGGATCTGAGACTTGGACACTTAATAGAAGAGCAATACAAAGACATCAGACCACTCAAAGAAGTATAGAGAGATGCATGTTGGGAGTAACAAGAAGAGATCGAAAACACAATGTATGGGTAAGAGAACAAACAGGTGTTACTGACCTCATTGAAAAAATTAAAAGACTGAAGTGGAGTTGGACTGGACATATTGCTAGAAAAGATGATAATAGATGGACAATTGAAATTTTAAACTGGATTCCAAGAAATTGTAAAAGATCCAGAAAGAGACCACATGTGAGATGGATGGATGAAATAAAAAAGTGTGCAGGAGTGATGTGGAGAAGAGAAACTAAAGATAGGAAAACATGGATTGAACTTGGAGAGACTTTTATCCTGCAGTGGACTGATAATGATTGATAATATATATATATATGGTAACAGGAACTGAGTTCGAACCCTGTTACAAGGGGTATTATAGATATTCATGCACATACCTGGAAACATACAGATGCATATAATTATTAAAGAATTTATATAAGTAAACATTTTATAACTCATGTTGTTCATGTGATTTATTATTCAGTATATTGTTTCATGAAAGGTGCATATATAAGATTGTTAAAATGACAAATGTCAATGAGAAAATGCATATATATATATTGAAATGGAAACCTCCTGGCCTGCTTTCCTTTTCATCATTAACCTAATGGCCTACTCATCTGATCTAGTTTCAAATCTAAGTCAAGCAGTAAAATTTGCTATCATGGCTTCATCCATTTACATACGAGAAAGTACGCAATAATTAGACAGGATTAATAAAATTATAGTATAGAAATGCTCATAATTTGTTATAAAATGTTTTATTAATTTATAAGTCAATTTTGAATTTTATATTTGTATTATATTCATATGTGGATGGAGAATTTAAACCATGGAATGATGGTATAATGATTCATATATATATTTAAGATTAAATAAAAAGATATAATGTAAAATGTTTTCTTTAAAATATGCTTACGGTTTTTTGATTTAATGTTTTATAGATATAACTGAAACTAAAGTATTTTTTTTTAGATCTGTCAAATTTGCTTTTTTTAAACAAACAATATAGGGAAGGAAAATATGATTAAAAAGGTTGTTTATATCAAGTTTAAAATAAAAGTCATTGGGTTATAATTAAAAATGAGAATTTTGTTGTAAATAAAAAATCAATTAGTGACCACATCTGTATTGGGTAAAAGTAAAATATAGTTTACTGATTGAATTTGTTTGTAACAAAGACTTTATCATTAAATCAGAATACTACTATCTGCTAGGCCATAAAAATTTATAACACCTAAAAAAGTAATTTAATTATTGAAATCAAAATCAGAATGATATAATTTATATATTTTAATTAAAAGTTTTTAAAGTAGATGAAATATAACACCTCAGAGACTTTATTAGTAGAAGAAAATCAGATTGTATGATTTTTTTAAAATTAAAAGTCAATTAGTCCCGAGGCAAACGAAATTCCAAAAGGTGTTAAAACTTGGTAGGTGGAAATATATAAATAGGCTATATTTTAAATGGGAAAAGAACTCCATTATTTTTTTTTGAAGAACTGTTACTAACAGAAGCTGAAAAATTGTTAATTTTGCTATGTCCTGTTAGACAGGCAAGAATTTGCTGCCTTTCCCATGGTGGAAAATCAAAGTTTGATCCACCCAAGGCCCAAGCAGCAACCAACATTGCCCTAACAAGCTTATTGTAACAAATAGAAGATGCCATAAGCCGCTACAAAGAACTCATCTTTGTCCCCATTCAAGTACCCAGTCCAGCTATAGAAATACCATCTTAAATCGTACCCCAACTACATAGAAGATGCTATAAGCTTCTAAAAAAACTCACCTTCATTCAGCTTGAGTAACCCAAGTCCAGCTGTATGAGAACCATTTTAATATCAATTAAAATCACAGAGCTCTGTGTAAAATCTGAAGTAATCATTATTTCTTTAAAGTACAGGTTGGCTAACTATATTAATGTAAACTCTGTCTTATCTTATAAATAATATTTGAATTTTATAAATGACATACTTTTGCTAATTTATTTTATTAACTTAATGTTTTGCTATATAACTTAAGCACTGCAGTTATATTTATTTCTCTTTTGCTTATTTTAATTATTATTAATTATGACTATGTTTCGAAATGGTGTGCTTTTAGTTACAAAATATTTTTTTGAAGATATTATTTAGAATCTTCGTATTGTTATTAATTATAGCATCATTTAGTGTGCTGTTTTGAAACCCTAATCTATAAATAATAGCGACCCTTTTGTGCTCATTGTTATTTTGTCAGTTATTAATTAATTAATGTAAATATAAAATGTGGCTTATAAATCCAAATTTGCAACCTTTAATTATTACGTTACTAAAAGTTAAAATAGCATGGAGTGTAAATCATAAGTATATATTTCTGATTAAAGTATTTGTAAGTCCCTTAAATATACTTTCCCTTTTAAGAGTTTATTAATTATAGATAACTGAAAAGATTGAATGGGATAAAGTAAAGTTTATATATATATTGCCAACAGTAGCAAATACGTATTTCTCATACTACAGAAGAGTTGGCTCTTTTGATCAGGCTGATAAACTAGTGTTCACATAAATGTATGGTATTTAATTTATAAAATACTTCAGCTTGGGGGATGTGAAATTTATCAATATTTTATCATTTTTTTGTTTTATATATAAGATGAAGCCACAGTGCATCCAGCCCATCTTCCTCTCTTAGGGTAGTGCAGTAGCTAAGACTGAACTCAGGGCCAGATTAGTGCGTAAGCCCCCCCCTCATCTTATGAACCAAATCAAGATTCTCGTTTAGCAGCATGATGATCGGTCATTGGGTAAACCGGTGTTGGTCACAAAAACCCTAAAATCTATTCATCCATCCACAGAACTTTACTATTATATTTTACTTGTGCATAGCTTATTAGAAAAATATTTATAGCCAACTCTACCTTGCTAATATGCGGTCTTTGGCATTGAGCTGAAGCATTCTTGAAAATCCATTCTATCTAAAGTTATCTGGGATGCTTTATATATCCATATTTATTATATAAATTTGTCATAATCAGATGTATTATTAAGCTTCTCTCCAGACTTGGTTTGATTACATGTATAATAGTCACTCGAATTGATTATGAAACAGCATAAGTAATAAGTGGAATGTAGTGATTTATTATATAGCATATTTGGCTCCATTAAATAATAGCAACAAACTTATTTTGCCAACGTATCAATTATTGTTGTACAATTGCCTAGATTAATGCTGCTTAATCAGTAAATAAAAATGCCTGCGTACATTATCCAACACTAAATAATGGGTTATATCAAAATATATATGTAATTGTCAATAAATATATTACTAATTCATCATATATCAGTTTCTGTCTCATTATTAAATCAATCCAATTCACTAACTGATCATACCTATTCATTAGTAAAGCTCCTATTAATTAAATATATTTAGATTTTATCATGGGAATGTCTCTAGTACTGAAATTGTTAATATATATGTTTAAGTCCATGAGTCTCATTGTCTTCTCTGCTCTGCTAGTGGGCCAGTCTTAAGAATTAATTCTCATGTGTCATCATTTTTATGTTATCCATTAGGTGTTTGATCTGGGGCTTAGAGAGTGGGTTCGAATCCAGGTTGGTCCCTAACCTAAATATCGGGCTTGGCTGGGTTTGGAGTACATTTTGTGAGTTCCAGCTCATGTTAGATGGATAAACATATTTTGACAGGTACAATGTATTATTTTATATTATATAAAATGTGAGGGAAGATTAAAAATGATGTTTATAACTTTACATTTTTTCTTTTGATAAAAGACAGATTTGCTGTCAAAAGATTTTTTATACATAAGATATTCTACATGTTTGAGTAAAAATATATATTTTTGTTTTGTGTATTTTTTTTTTTTTTGTTATTATTATTTGTTTTTGTGACTTTTGCCTTTCCAAATTTTGAGAATATTGCTTTTAGTTCAAACGTGTTAAAATGTTTCTTTTGTCAAATTTTTATAACTTGACAGGGGAAGTTGGATTTGGAAAGTAACAAAAAAAAAAAAAAAATAGAAAATGAAAAAAGATAGAGATTGTACATATTTTTGTTATCAGAGATTGGATCCCAAATAAGATTCCTAAACCATCAATAAGTAGCTGGAGATTTTATGTAAGATTAGAAATAAAATATTTTCTTTCATAATAAAAAAAAAGGTAATTGGTGGCCAGATATGGATGATCATGGAATATTCCAGAAGAATAGGTGAAAAAAAAAAAGAGAGAACAGTGAACAAAAAAAAAAAATTCTCCAGAGACATATTGGAGAAATGTTTGCATAAATGTTAGAGTTCAGTAATTATAATTGCTAGTATAAATAGAGATTTCATTGGCTCATCATTTTTGAAACTGAGGAATAGAAAAGAAATGCAACTAAATAAGTATTCAAACATAAAAAAGTTGACTATGGGATAAAATGTTGTAAACATGCTTGGCTTTTGTTCCATTGCTCATATATGTAATTGTGCTACAGATATTATCCATCTACCTCCAGAAATTTGTGTTGATCAAAACTTCCTGCAAGCTGAAAGAAAATTACCATGTCAACTGGCCCTCCAGAAAGCCAGAAATAAATTAAGTATACCAAAAACAATTCAGATGGCCATTCTCATACCAAGTTTACATTTACATATCTTAGGGACTTGAGTACCTGGAAAATGAGGTAAAATATTATACATTTATTAAATTGTAATTTCATATATCAGAGTGCATATAGGTATATTGAACTTTTATTGTAAAATTCTATTTAATTCTCATAATCTTAAATATGTTAGTTATTACTTAAGAAAGATGTTATATATGTAATCTCATGACAGTAGTGATTTTTTTAAATCTAATTAATTACTTTCCATTGATTTAATTATATATGTGTGTGAGTGAATGTGTGCTACCAGATAGGGGTATACAATATTTAATGTAATTTATTAGTCAATAGAAAGTCAGCTGAATTGTAAGCTCTAAATGACTCATATTTAAATGAAATGACTTAAGTAATAAGATTGACAAAATCTATTGCTATACCATATGATCTGAGTATAAAACATATCTTTATCGGTGTATTCACCACCCAGCCTGTGATTGAACTAGCTAGGGTTGGGTACCTAATTATGCATAGTGAGAAAATCTCCCACTCACAACCATCAGTATAATTCTTACTTTCAACAGTGGGAATGGCAAAGTCCGATGTCCATAAATATACTATTAGGTTAAACCTAGGTTAGGGAGAAATAGCTGAGATTATCAGAGAAATATAGCAAACTGATTAGATTATTTTATTAATCGATAAAATCTTTTCACTCCATAATATTATTTATAGTCATATAATAAATTGGATACATGTTTGTATATTCAGTGATTTGTTCCTTAGTGAAATACTATTATAAGAATAAATCAATCTAAGCTAATTCCTTTCTCATGGTAGATAATTCTAAAATAATTATCTGCAGGTTACCTAATGACTGACTTCTGATTCATAATCAATTAATGTTTGAATTTAGTGATGAATAAGTTATTTTATTTGTAATTAAATTGGAAATGTTAGTTATTAAAATAGAATCAGATTTAAATTGCTTGGTTACATCACATAATAGCTTTGGCAGTAAGTATTCATTGGAGATTTATCCATTGTGATAAAAAATTTTCCTGAATGTGTTACTCTATTTGCATATAAAACCTTGATACATAGAAAAAGTTATACTTTTAGCTTATAGATATTTATTTAGCAGACCTTATGGTAATACAAATTTATAATTCAAGTGCTGTAAATGACTAGTAATATTTCTTTCCAAGATAAACTACAATAGGCATTCAAAAATAATATAGTAATTCTTAATTACAATACCATTTTAAATATTTTCCACACATTAAAAACTGATGCAAAAAGTACATATTCACAAAAAATAATTTTATTTTTAGTAAAAAAAAAGGTAAAAAATAATGTTTATTAAAATTATTATGATCATGATAAAAGTACTTAAAAAATTTCCACTGGTCCATATGGTAGGTATGATTTGAACATGGATATTTTTAAGTGGCAATTACAATCCTGAATTCCTCCTCAAATATCATTGCTTTTTACTACAGTTGATACTGATTGAATGTATGTATATCTTTATTAATAGAGTTGTGTGTATCCAGGCTAATCAATATAGATATTATTAAAGCACTACAGAAATAATAATCATATGCAGAAAAGAAAATTACTTTACTGCAAAAAGCAATGGATTAATTAGCAAGTCAATGAAGTCTAATCTTATGAAAATTAACAAAGTTGATAAAAATGCCTTCAGAACTTCAAATGGTGTTTTGACACCTGTTCGGTGAATGGTGTCAAGAGAAATAGCAAAGTGTTCAGAGAAGGAAAAAAGCAAAAGCTGAAAGATTAGAAAAACTTTAAGTGTAGGGTGAACCAGTATTAGCAGTAAAAAAGAGCTCTAGTCATAATCCAATTACATTATCTCAAGTGATGTGTCAGAGCAGTAAGATGCTTACAAAGTTACAATTGTATAAGAGATTTCTATATATTAATTATCTACAAAAATATGAACTGTTATTTGATCTAAATTGATTCTGTGTTAAACTAGCAATTAGCCAGTTGATTTACTAATCCTATCTATTAATATTATTGTTATTCAGAATAAATAAACTCATAAATTTATTACTAAACTTGTTTGTTTTCTTTAAACAAATTATATACACCTTTACCCTGCTTAGTGATTGGCTACTTAACGATATTTCACAATAGCAATCATCATCAATTTGTACCCACTACTTTGATTTACAATCGATTATTCTTTATAACGATTGGGAAAATAAAATAAAATTTTTTTTTGGCAGCCATCTTGAATTTTGCATCACTGATGACATCAGAGAATAGGTATTTTAAATTCATTTTACTCAAAAGCAAAAGTACATTACTGTATAGCACATACAATATTTTATTCATAAAACTCAATGTTAGTGCTGCATTCAGTATCATAAATATAGAACGTATAAACTTAAAAAATATATATATATAATTACTGAATCTATAATACTGTATACATATAAGTGTCAAATGTCTTTAGAAAAATTAAACCTTATTTAAATATAATGTACAGTATTTAGATTATTTAAATAAAGTTTAATTTTTCTACACATTTAACACTTATATTAGATGATGAAAACAGTACAACTAAAATACCATTATCACAAACTTTCAGGAAAATACTAATATTAAATTTCGTATGTGTGTTCCTTAATTAGTATGCTCAAGTGGTTTCAAATCAAAAGAAAAACATTTTTGAAAAAAAGTTTAAAAAGAAAAAGATTGAATTTAAAATAAGTGTTAATAAATAATCTTTCTACATGAATGAGGGAAGGGAGGCACTATTACATTACTAAAAATATAGCATATGTTTTAAAAAATTAGAAGTTAGATTTTTTTTTCTTTTAAAATAAGTTGATTTTTTTATTTTTCTAAAGTTGACTGTTTTACTATATGCATTAAGTCTTTTGTTACTCTGGAGTACAATAATAAGTCTTTATGTTTAATTAAATAATTTATAATTAAACATTGTTTTTTAATTTGAATAATTTCACATAAGTAATAAATATAAATGTACAGTAATATATATACTGTAATACAAATTTTAAAAAATGCACTTCAGTATGGATTTTTTTTCATTACGATGAAAACCTTCAGCAGAAGAATATAAAAACTCTTAAATTCAAATTTAGTTTCACTTTCTCTTTCTTTTTGCTGTACTGTACTTTTTAAACAGAAAAAATATACATTTTTTTTTCTAGTGATATAAAACTTTTAGTCATCATTGCCATGAAAAAAATCAAGAAAATCTTTCAGCTTGGAAACCAATGTGGATATTTTACGTCGACTGGAACCGACCAATTTTTTTTCCATAGACCTCCATTATAAATACGTATTCTATATGTGATATTCTTGCTTAACGATGAGTTTTGGAGGATCAATTGCCATCGCTAAGCAGGGTAAAGGTGTATTTATCCAGCTGTCAGATTATAGATTGGCCCTGGATACATTATGTGGCACAGTCATGGGAATAGTCTGTGAAGTCAAAAGTATATTATGACATTGCAGTTTCTGTGAAATATTATATGATGCAATAATAATTGAATAGATGTAAAGTTATTATGCTGCAGTCTTATAACCTGCAAGTATATATTAGTGATTAGGATAATTCAATAAATATGCAGAACAATATTACAATGATGTCTGATATAAGAAAAAACCAGGACAGTGGAAAATATATATGAACCATGTGGAGAAATACATGCTAAAGAATGAAATAATAGACTATAAGGAAAGTTACCAGTTTATCATGGATATCTGGACAAGATCTCTTAAATTTGTCAAATTGTTTATGGGATCTGAAGTTGCCTGAAGAAACCCCGTGTGAGTAATTATTAATAAAAATAAATGCCTATTTTAAATTCACAGTGCATCTTTGTTTCCATGGTAAAATGCAATTGCAAGATGAAACTATATGAAAATATAATTTAATACTAAGGACTTTAGTGAAGGATTGCAAATTCAAGGATTATATTGATGAGATGTTATTGGATTAGTTACTATGGAATATCAAAGACATTAGACTTAAGCAAATACTTCTAAATGAATTGATGCTCACATATAAGGCTGCTAATAAAAAGAGACTAGCATTTGAAGCTATTATATAGCACACACAAGAATTTTAAAATGTAAATAAAGAAGCTAAACCAAATACATGTACAAATGTTGGGAATACATCAATGACAAAGAAGTTTGATGAAAAGAAACCCAAGAATTGTTAATGTTGAGGAAAGAAGGGCCATATTAAAAAAAATATGTTACTTTAAAAGTTATAAATGTTTTAGCTGTGGAATGACAGCTCATTGGCCAGGGATTTGCAATGAAAAATAACAAATGAAAAAAAAGAATTTACTAGTAAAAAGTAAATCAAGGGGAGGAATGTTTAAGAGGATTATGACTGTAAAGAAATTATCAGAAAGCAAGGATATGCTTAATTTGCTAAATGTGGAAGTTTGTGGTCAAATGATTGAAATGGAGATAGACAAGAGAGCAAACATGTCAACAATATTGCTACAACATTGGACAATAATTTGAAAAATAAGCAAAGGTAAATTATGAATTAAAAAAACTGTTTTGGTAGTAACAGATTTAAATAGAAACCCAGTAAGTATTAAGGAAGTTGTGACAGTACTCATAATAATAAATAGCCATATTAAACATTTACCATTATGTGTAGTTACAAAGGACATTAGCCCAATATTAGAATAAAATTGGATTAATCCACTTGAAATAAGTATTGATGTTAAAACTGCTAAAGTAAAAATAAATGTCTGAAAAAATTTTCCACTGCTATATAAGTTAAAGTCCAAAATAGGTAACAACAAAGTTATAGCAGAATAGACCAAAAGAATTGGATAAAATATAGATGGCCATTTAAATGACCAAATTATTTATTTCCAGAAATGTGGAATACCCAGAAAAATTTATCAACTTATCATAAATGTATTATTATAATGGACCATGTAATGAGACCATCTGAAGAGAGGAAGCATTCTATGACTATTACACAAAGGATACTCTGGTATAATCAGGATAAAGAATTGGCTCATTCATATCTTTGATGGTCAGACTTAAATAATGACATAAAGCAGACTTAAAAATTGTCTACCTTGCCAATAAACAGCAGACTTACTGGCTAAAAATATTCAAATCATGGCCTGAAGCTACCTAAGATTGGAAGTGAGTTCATTTAGACCATGCTGAGCTTATTCATGTGTGAGAGTATATATATATTATAACCCACTCATACATCACAGCTCACGTACATTATATGAGCAAATGCCCAGGGCGCAAGTTCTATTAATGAATAGAACAATTTGTCATTTTATCTGATTCATAATTACTGCTGAGACTCTTTTACTTATGTTTATTTTACAGCTTCGCTCAGTGGGAGGTTACAGAAAGTTCATAACATATAGAGAATATAAATAAATGAAGGAAGAAATACTATAAATTGTCAAATAAAATATAAACCTTATTTATTAATTAACCAAATGATAAAGGCTAGCAGAGTTTTATTTATTCCATCTAACAAAATATAATTTCAATTTGATCTCTTCCATCATCCAGTCACACTCTATATTAGCTCAATATAACTCTGACAGAATAGAAAAGCATAACACTAAATAACTCTATAGTTCAGCACATCTTAATCTAAATAGCTGAATTAATGTTCCTCTAGGAATATAAAATCAGATCTCAGGGGATCTATAACACAGTTAGACTAAAGAACTATATTAGCCAGTAATTTATAACTCTAATTATAACAAAATGTAGTGAAATAAATTAAATAATGTTTTACTGGGCTAGCAATTGGATAATGAAGGAGATAGGATATCTTTTAATCTCACATCATCATCTAAATAATACTCTAACTAGGCAACCTTTTTATAAGTTTATCAAGCAATAAATATTTCATGTAATGTCTGGATCAAGGAAACAATATTATCATATTTCAGCATATTTATTATCAGGACTATAAAACAATGTACTTATTTTTGTAATAGATGTATGAAATGTGGAGATGTGGAAACTAGAATACGAATGCACATAAGAATAACTCAGAACACAGTTTTTAATAAATAAACAAATCATTTATTTACACTCAAGATTTAAATTTAAAGTAATCAATTTACAATAAGTTTATTTGTCCCAATCTTTAAATCTACACTTAAATCCATAAACACAAGTTTGGGATTATTCCTCTGACATGTTACATCGTTTATTGGCTACACTCTTAGGAACGCAAATTAACAAGCAAACAAGACTTGAATATTCTAACTTTGAATATCCAAGCTATTTAAACATTTCCATATGCAATACTGAATAAATAATACTTTATACTATGGGCACAATATATACTTTTGAGAGGTTATATTATTAATTGTGGGAATAAAACAAATTAATACATTTGGCTATCAAGAGAGCAGCTTTCAACAACTTAATTAGATGATCATTTTAAATAACTACTTTTTACACATAGCAATAAAAAAAATCATACTCATTCCGATGATTTGATGATTTCTAACGTGTGGCAAATTAATATGATATGTTTTAAAACATTTATTTCCTATTTCAAGTTGAACAATATTATATTTTATATATGCGATATTATTTACATTACGCGTGTGTGTCATACCTTAAGCATTAATAAAAGAAAACAATCCTTTTTACACATTATCAATTTATTCAGGAATTATTAAATAATTATTTAATTTCGGACAATGTCATAGACCAACCAACAAATAGAACACTATATCTATTCTAATATTCAATAAAGAATTTAAATTAACTATTTATCCGACCACTGACTGAATTACACAGAGCTATATTTTTACGATAATACAAACTAGACGTTCAAGAGGAATCCCAGCACACGAGGAGCAAATAAACTCTTTAACTAATACATCAATAATAACTTATTTAAATCTGAAATACACTATTGGTGTGGAACTTTCCTCATCACCAAACAGTAAGAAAATATCACTTAACTTCATAAATATCGTTTCATAATACGTCCCCGTATACAATCTAAAGTCGGCTCTACTCATGGCAAAACACTAAAAAATATACTAAGGGGAAAAATCTCTCATCCCTACAAATATAGAACATATCAAGAATAATTTCCTTTCAAATGGCTCCTCTACATATCTAACATCATACGCTGGCAATCGATAACTACATACAGATAAATCATTCATCCCTTCAATTCTTTAGAATATGACAACATCCGAAATTCATATTGAGAAATGGCCATAAAACAGAATGTTTACTAAGTAAATATAATAATTGCACAAAATGGACACACACATACATAAATAAGAGTATGAAAAACAATTCTAAGTTATATAATATGCGAAAGTTATGACAGATAAATAACATTAAAATATAAACTTTTAGCTTAAATTACACTTTCAATTGTTTCAAATTTAAATAATACCTGTTATGAGCAAGTTTCTTTGCTATCTTGGATATAATATTTCTTTCATATACCCATTACTTTGAAAGCCCCCCCCCCCACACAAAAATATCATTTTGAGATAGAGAAAAATATACGTAATACAATAAACAACTCTCTTTAGCAATATACCCAAAAATATCCATATTTCAACTTCATAAAAGAAAACAAATCATATTTAAGCAATAATATTTTACCAGCATATTCCCCAATTTGTGAACATGCTTTTTCGTGATGGTCTAGAACAGGGGTCCCCAACCTTTTTGCACTTAAGAGCACATTCTATAATACCGGCCTTGTGGCGGGCACCATTTATTTTTTCAACCCGGTGGCGAGCACCATTTATTTTTTCAATGCAAATTTATAGTTGGCTATTGTTAATAATACACATAATGTAAAAAAAAATATTTATTTCAAAAATAAAATTTTAACATATAATTAACGTTTATATTTTTACACTGTAAAAATATAGTATGCCCTACAATTTGATTACAATATAATACAATAATTTATAAGAAATTTTAAAAATTAAATTTATTTGTATCAGATAAATAATTTTTTATCCTGTTTGGATAGTGACGGACACATGTAAAATGGTCTGCGGGCACCTAGGTGCCCGCGGACATAGGGTTGGGGACCCCTGGTCTAGAGGTTCATAAACTAGCAAAAGTATATAAGCAACATATAACACTAAATCTGTCTAACTATCTATGATATATACCATTATCAATAAATAAAAAAAAAATTAAAAGTCACTTTTCTTTTAAACTTGAGAGAAAAAAAATATTCACTTGCAAAGTTCCTTTCCAAGCTTACTGAATGATATGGAGATGAATTCCAAAATGAGTGCATGTTTAATACGAATATGAAACATAAAATAAATTCTTGTAGGACGAAACAGTTATAATTCACAATTAATTTAGTAAATCTCCAATGTTCTTTAGCAAAAGATAATAGAGTTTACTTATATAGCATGTAAGTAGTAAATTTTTATAATGACCATAATATGAAAAGATAGTTTCAGCTGTATTTGTACGATAATAATTATTTAATTCCTTCCATAGTAATTTTTAACCTAACAGCAACTTTTAACAGATTTCCTGAATAGCATTTGTTTTTCCTATAGTTTGTAAGCTAGCATATACATAATTAATTTTAGACATTGCAAATTAATTGTTCATATAAGACTTGTGATCCCTTAAGTAATGATATATATATATATATATTATAATACCTACTGTAGTGTTTTGTAAAAATGGCAGACATGTTTGTGCACTCCAGAAAAACTAGAATTTATTTGAGAGATTGTTTTTAGATCGCACTCTGATAACTGAGGAATTTAATTAAGTCATTGACATAATGGCGATCGACAATTCCAAGAAATATTTGCTGATTACAAATGTTTCTAGATAAGAGATGTTACCTTATTGGACAGTGTATTGATTGATTGTTGCAGTTATCAGAAGGTGATAAGAAGACTGGGTAACAACTATGCAGGGCAGTAATCAGAGGACAACTCCAGTAGAGAGCAGTCACACAGTATTTGAGTAGGCAGTGATTTGAGTACAACTACAGCAGAGATATCTTGCATCAGTGCTTGCAGTTAATGACCAGCGCCCAGTGGAAATGTAGTCTAGGGGTATAGCTGAAAGAGCCCACAGAGATGGGGAGAATGCAGTGGAGATATTGAGAGCATTCATTGCAGACCATTCGTTGGAGAGCATTCATTTGCAGAGCATTCGTTGGAGAGCATTCATTGCAGAGCATCCGTGGCAGATCATTCGTTGCAGACCATTCGTTGGAGAGCATCCGTTACAGAGAATACAGAGTGTATTCAGAGCATTCATTGTAGATCATTCATTGGAGAGCATCCCAGCAGAGCATTCATTGCAAGAGAACATCATGGGAATTGAACATAGTTATTTTCTGACTGCACAGTCATACTTGCGGATATAACAATGGCACAGTCAGACTGGCAGAAATAACACTTACATCAAAGAGAAATGGAAATATTCAATACTAACGTCGTTCAATCCAACTTAAGCATATACACATTCAATACTGTAGTAATTAATTAATCCTGTAACAGTCAATTATTCATTCTTAAATGAAACATTTAAATTTTTTAAGCATAGATAAAAGACGAAATTGTCATTCTGTAATAATTTAAATAAAGTACACACATCCTTTTAATTTTAACTTCACTTTTGGAGAAGTAAAATATAAGTTTATTTGATAGCTGAACATAAATCCTGTTAAATTGTTCTGCATAGCTTCCATAAAGTATTTATAAAAGACACACCATTTAGTTAGCAGATTAGAGAGTTCATGCATTTTGACTCTCTTCTTAACAATAATAATTATCAATAAATAAAGTAGCATAAATCTAATAATGTAGACAAACATTTTAGAATGAAAATAAATATGATAGAGTTAATTTAAGTGTTTAATTTGAGCAAAGAATGGAACTGATCTACCTTTTTCTTTATATTTTAGCCCGTCATTCTAGTTAAAGACTTCTGGTACTAGAATTTTCCTATGACCTTTTTAGACTTTCTTTGGAGCTTTAAAAATTAGCTTGACTTCTGGAAGATATATTTGTTTGAGGCAGAATGAACTAAGGCAAATGGTTACACTAATAATAATGAACAATTTTTACCGGTGACTATTAGTTAAATAGACATCACTTCCTTCCATCAAAAAGGTCAACTCCTCCCTTTGCAGACAAGAGTTAATTAATATTCAAGAAATCTTTTCTTGAAAAAAATAAATCATTTTGATCTTCACAATTAAATCATGTCAAATAAAACAAAAAAATAACTTTTTACAAACTTAAAACAAATGAGTATCAGTTAACTATATATAAAAAAAGGTTTATAATACAATTTAATTTGTTAAATAATTCACGAATCCAGATATTTATTAATGACTAAAAAAAATATGCTTACAAATTATTAAAGATATTTACTATAATTTAAATGTTTTATTGTAAGTGTAATGTTTTGTGCTGAAATTAGGATATGAAAATGAAATGAGATGATGATACATTCATACACGTATGTACTGCCACATAAATATTAAGTTATCCCGACTAGATATAATTGATATGGCTATAGGTTAAACATATTTCACTGACTACAATACTTGGTAAATGGATGGGTGTCAATGAATAATAAATCAGAAAACCATACAAACAAACAAACACCAACACTATCTTATAAACAAATAAAACAACTTTGTATCAATCTAACTATTACAACAACACTTTCTGTAATAATCCATCCCCCTTCCTTGCATTAAACACTTTATCAAATATAATAATAACAATAAATGTTTGAAAAATTGCTATCTCAAATGCACAGTTGGCCCACATATAAGTTTTTGAACCATTAATAGAAAAATTTTAAAATTTTAAGGCTATTTCATTTTTTTTTTAGTACAATGCAGCTATTCACTACTGATCCGACACAGTTTAATTACTTGTGCCCTTCAGAAGGTCACAATATATATAATGCATATTCAAAATGGATAATATACTATCTAGTAAAAGATATGAGCACAGAAAATGGGTATCCAGAAACTATTATAACAGATAATGGCATGGGTTTCAGTTCAGAATAACTTAAAAATTTCATTGCTCTGAAGAGGATACAGCACTTATTAGCGCCAGCTTGTCATTCTAAGTCAAATGAAATAGTGAAAATGCAGAAACTGCAGCTGAAAAATGCATTAAATAAACAGGGATAAATTGATATTCATGTAGTGCTTACAACTGCAATGTTTTATCAACATTTTATGCTTATCTCTGTTACAAAAAAAATACCCATGGAATTATTAATGAAATGATGTGTGAGAACACACTTATTTATTTTAATATCAGATAAAGTAAAAAAGAAAGAAGATTTAGAAAATGTTAGATTTAAAGCTAACCAAACTATATGGATTATAGATGTAATTAAGAAAAAAATGGCTATTAAAAATAATTAACAGAATTGTTTCTGCACAAATACATGAAATAAAGTAAGAAGATGAGTTTTAAGATGCCACGTTAACCATATTAGAGAATGACAAACTAAAATATTAGATGATATAATAAAATACTTAGAGTATCTAATACAGAGTTAGGAGCACCAAATAGCTATTCAGTTCAACATAAAACCATAGAATCAAATGGTGAACAGAAGAGATGACAAACAGAGCAGGAAGAAGATATATACATGTAATAAATTTTGCCTAAATGTGAAAAAGCAGAAAAGCTACAAGATTATATTGTAAATAGAGAAAAGTTACAAGCTTAATTTTGTGAATAAAATTCCACTTATTTCTAGGATGAGGGTAGGAATATTGTATACTGATTGGATGAATATATATATATATATCTTTAATAATAAAGTTGTGTGCGTGTACAGGCTGTCAATGTAGATGGTGATTAAAGCACCCCAAAAATAATAATGATATACAAAAAAGAAAATTAGTTTACTGCAAGAAGCAACAGACTAATTTGCATATCTATAAAGTCTAACCTTATGCAAATTAACAAAGTTGATAAAAAATGCCCACAGAACTTCAAATAATGTCCTGTTAGTTCAGTTTAGTCAGTGAGGTCTAGAGAAGTAGTAAAGTGAATAGAGAAGAAAAAAAGCAAGAGCTGAAAGCAAATTAGAAAAACTCTAGTGTAGAGTAAACCAGTATTAGCAGTAAAAAAGCATTCTAGTCATAATCTAACTAGACTATCTCAAGAAATATACGTGATCAGTAAGGTGCTTACAAAACTACAGCTGTAAGGAGATTTTACATATTAATTATCTATAGAGATATGAACTTTCACATGATCTAGATTGATCCTTTGTTCAAAATATCAACTATCCAATTGATTATTATTCTTATCTACTTAATATTATTGTTATTCAGAGTAAATAAACTCTTGAAATTATTATTAAACTATGTTTATTTTATTTTATTTTTTTAGAGCGAATTATATAACTACTGAGCTATCAGATTATAGTTTGGACCTGGATATATATTAACAATACTGGTACAAAGATTTAAATCAAAATGGTGTCAATTATTTATTGCAAAGTAAATAATTCAATAAAAATTTGACCATTAATCCTCAATTCATAAATCTATCAAAAAAGTTATGAAATGATTAAATCACTGAGTTTTTCTGGAATAAGAATAATTCAACAATGTATTTCTTCCCATTATTATTTTGTTTGTTTTTCAATTTGATGAATAAATTAAATTTATTATTTATCTACACTTAAGAATTAAAAGGTAGCAAAGCAATTTTATGTCTCTCTTTGAAAAGCAAAGTCATATCTGAATATTTTAAAACTAAAAAAAAATTTCAAAGAAGAATAATCTAATATTGCCAATATCAATTCAAGATTAAAAATGTTTTATAAATTCTGAATAATAAAATAAGTCAATGATGGAAATCCACATAAAGTTTAAAAACTAGAAATTGGCAGAAGCGAACAGTGATTTGTGGACTTTTTAGGAAAAAAAAGTAAAATATTCATGACCCAGAAAGTGGAACTATTTACTGGAAAGAATTCAGCAATAATTTCATTCAATTTTTAATGGGAATTTTTTTTCACAAAAATCAGAATCTGATAATAATAATAATAAGTGTCATATCTGATCTTGCCTTCAGAAGTGGAGCAGTTCAGATTCTTTCATCATCTGATTGTATTGAGTATGCATTGCCACTAACCAATGTGTAAACATGTGGATAACCAATTTATAAACATGGCCAAGGCATAAAACATAAATATGTCTAATGTGTAAACTTGTGTATAAAATCATACCATTGGTTAGGCTCTTTGAATCTGATTGCTTCCAGTAAGGGAGGGGATCTGGGAATAAATAGTGAGCCTTTTTGGATGCAAGCCAGAGAATGTTTGTCTAACCTGAATGACTGAACATGCTCTCAACTGAAACCACTTTCAAGAGTGAAAGTGTTTCTACTAGAGTCATTACTGATACATCTACATGATGAGGCAAGTCCACAATAGGACTGGAAGCTGCTAAGACTCTGGCCAACTTGAGACAAGCTAATATATACAGCTGAAAAAAAGTTCAGTCACTGGCATGACTAGCTTATTATTGACTAAGTTATACATAAAATTGCATTTATTGATTGTATAACATGTATGTATATTTGTTCTAATAAATTATACATTTTAATTTTGTGAGTATTTACATTTTTTGATATTACTGTTGGTTTGGATCTTAAACCTGCAATTCAGTCCAAACACAACTATAATAACATTAAAAATACCAAATTCTAACAATATAATAAAAAATATTCTAATTATGATCTGTCTTCTTTTAAAAAAGCATATTAAATAAATTAATTAAAATAACAGCAACAGATTATTGATTCTCTCTACAAAAAGTAGAGACAAATTTTGATGCATCATTTAAATGTTATGTGATTTTCCCATCATTTGTATAAATAGTACTTTCATCAAATTAACATTGTTGTGTTAATAATATAATAATAAAAAAAACATTGTTGTGTTACAGATAATAATTAAAAAAATAATTGATTAATAATTTCATTCAAAACTTATTTAATTACATAAAATAAATACAAACTTCTATGGTAATATATATATATTCAGTTTTATTAATGATTTTCTTACCTGCATTAATACTTTGATAACTTGCCTGGAATCCTCTGCCATTAACTAGTTCATCACTTGTCATCCTTATAAACATATTATTACTTGTTGAAGTAATTGTTGGAACAAACCTTTGGGAATGACATAATTTAGTTAGCAAAGGTGATTTATCATCAGGACCACCATATATCTAAAAAATAATAAGTGACTAAATGATTTAGGATCAGTGATTATTTTCCATAAATATGATTCTTACTACTGACAGTGCAGTTATTGGAAAAATCTAATAAATCATATTTTAAATAAAATAAAACTTACAAAAGAGTAATTGATATAATAAGTGATTTTGTTTACAATTCATAAATAAAACATAAAAATCAAAATTAAAGCTGTTATGGTTTCAGATTTAATCTAAAAGATTATGAATACATTTTACTTTCTTATTACATATTTTATTAAGATTTTATGAATAAACAATCAAACAATTTTTGAAATAAAATTATTATTGGAAGCATTTTATAAAAATTAATTCCAATGTTTAAAGAAGTACATAATTCTATAAAAAAAAGATATAGAAAAACTAAATTGATAAATTAAATCAAAGATTAATGTTAATGCATCAACTACCAGAAATTTCTCAAAACAAAAAAAAGTATGTAAGTTTTTCTTTTTAGCAATGGATTGCAAAAATTCAACAGCATTAATTGTTAAATAATAAGAATGAGGTCTATAAAAACACAACAAATATAGAACATTATTTTTTGAAAAATCAACAATCTATTGAAATTAAGTTAACTGAGCACATCAAAATGCTGCTTGTGACATAGTCAATCCACAGTGTCATGATAATGATGTAAAAAAATTTATGAAAAAGTTAAAAATTGCTAACACTTTGCCTTCTTTGTTAAATAAAATAACATTACCATTACTTTGGCAGAAACAGATTACAATGTGACTTCTATAAAATTATAGTTTTGGAAATATTTTCTGATATATAATTACTTCTTTATCTTATAGAAATTAATGAAAAAAATAGTAACATTATTTTATCAAGATCTTTAAAACTGGTTAAAAGTAAAATTCATAAGAAGCTATTCCTACTTTCATTTCTATCATGGATAACACAAAAAAGAAAAAAAAAGATTAATTTGAAAACACTATAAAAAATTCAGAATTAACCAATTGAGACTAACTCAATTGAATCAGAGCTTTATTAACAAACTCTCAATATTTCATCAAAACTTTTCACTATAAAACATTTGAGACAAATAAAATTGTTACTCTTATTTTAAAAGAAGATACATTGTGTTCAAATGCTCTCACTCAGACACGTGATTCTAAAAACACAATATAAATGTTTATTTCTAAAGATGTAAATTTTATGATTTAAAATAATTTTATTTTTTCAAAATAAATCATTGATGTTTAACTTATCTGAATTTTAGTCTCTTGTTTTAAAATACTTTTATAAGTTTAAACTACAATTATTTCTGTTTTCTAGCTATCAGTTATCTTATTCATTAATTGCATATTACAATTAATCCTATTTATTAGTATGATATTAGGAATATAAATTGCAATAAACTAAAACCGTGTTAAAATAAGTAAAATGCTAATTATTACTTTGTTTTCAAATCCATGAAGGTTCAAACATAATTTTGATTAAAATGTTTTCAATCAGTTTTGCTCAATAATCTTTAAATTAAATACAATTAGTTTTATTATGTAGAACAAAAAATATACAGACAATAAGAATATATAAATTAATGCTAAGGTTCAACATATTAGACCTATAATTAATTTTGCCAAATTCCAGAATTATAAATGTAAAACTTGTGAATTTGTATAAAGTACTAAAAATTAAAAAAAAAAAATCTAACTGCCTTGGCTAATAACACATCTACTTCACTATATAAAACATTTTTATTTCTCTTTTTCAATAAGACTTTATTCATGCAACCATGGTCCAGATACAAATGATCTTTTTTTTTTGTATTAAAAATATCTTCTTAGATAATTCCTCCCTTTTTAATAAATTGGAAGTCAATCTTGGAGAATATTGTCTACCAGAATTAATTGTGAGATTTATTCAGTTATTGAAAATAGAATTTTACTTGAATATACAATAAAATTTAAGAGACTTTTGCATATAGTGTCAATGATTCAAACTGCTGCCTTATCTTACAAAAAGAAGCTATACTAATGCAGTGCCTCTTTGATATAGGTGATTAAAAACATTTCAAAAAAATAGGGAGATAACAAATAACAAATGCTATTAAAAATTTACGTGTTTGTAAAAGCCATCTTGTTATACTTACCATTGGTCATTCTGTTTATGGATTTATAAATAGATTAATAATAGAAATGGAAAATGATATAAATTGAATATGTTATAAATTTGGATTCATGTTGGGAGGAATTATTATTACATTTCAAAACTCAGTAATGCAGAAAAAAGAGAATTTTGAAAGATTAACAAATTCAGGTAATACAATATAAAAAATCAATGTATGTCCCACAAGGAATTAAATATCTATAATAATAACAACAATAAATCACTTCATTTTTTAAATTTTAATCTTTATAGCATATCCATGAATTTTTTTGGTTTACTCCTATATACACAAAAAATTTAAAGCAAATAAAAAGATTGAAAGAGCTTAATTAAAAAATTCTAAAAAACACTGAATATATTGGTTTGAGTCTATAAATTTTTATTAAACTCACAAATAATTATTGCTTTAATAATTAGTTTTGTCAACTTTTTATTGATTTGAATAAACTTTTATAATAGTAATACAGTAAATACAATAAATAAAATGTTAAAATCAATATGATTACAAAATTACCACTTTTTATTATTAGCAGTTGAGTAAATGTTTCAATTAAATTAAAAAACATTGTTGGAGTTTGCAATATTAATCAAACACTGTTATTTTCAATAATAGAAAATAACTGTTTAGATCAAATCACTTTACATTTTTGATTGATAACACAAGTCTGAAAAGTGGAATACTACAAAAAAAAAATCACGATCAACTTTTTTTAATATTTTTTCACACATTTATAAAACTACATGATCCTATCTGACAGATACATTATATTCATGATTTATCTCTTGATTATTCAAAATATCAACAAATTAAAAATTTAAATATTCATCTCTTATCAAAATCAACAAATTCTTCATATTTCTTTAATTTTATTATTAAAAAAAAATTCCTGTAAACTTTTAAGCTTATCAAGGATTCAAATTTTCAAAAACATTATAACTACAATAATATAGAAAAATAAGTAGCTGCAATGATAAATAAGTCATTTAAAAACGATTTAAATTTTCTTTACTCTGTGGCTTCCTGAATATTTTGGGCAATTATGATAAGAACTAAACTATCATAAATTAATGTTCACATATAAAATAATAACAAACATACTGATGATTGCTGCATTCATAGACTACACTTAATCATGAGTTAAATTCTGACTCAATATTTATATATTGTCCTAAATTATTGTTTTTAAAATAGATTTTTTTTCACAAGTCAATACACAGCCTCATAGTTGGCATCTACCAATAGAAGCAGTTCAAGATATTTTGAGTTTTATTCAATTAGTTTATATTAATCCACTTTGGAGAATAAAATAAATAATTGTTATTGAAGCAAAGATATTCGTCATTGTAAACCTCTTGATAGAACCTTTGAATCTATTCAATACTGCATAGACATTAAACTCTCAAATTAATTACACCTTCTGTAAAGAGGTAAATTTTTACAAATTATTCATATAAAAGAATTATTAAACAAGTTTAATTTGTCTATTTAATTTGTCTAAATATAATTAATTAGTTTCATCTATAAAAACTGGATTAAAATGATCAGAAATAGAAAATAACAAAACAATTATATAAATTGTACTGGACACATAAATCCAAACACTTAAGGGTACCACCAAACTAATCTACAAGTTTGAAAAATTTATTTTGTGTGAATGAATATATGATAATCAGAACATATTTTGATATAATAATTGCTCCTGATGCTAGCTCAGCTCAGAGTACATATAACTATTAAGCAATTCATAGACAGATATCAGCAACAAATGGCAGATAAATTTAAATAATAATAATATTATTTATTCATTTTTTTCAGAGTTTATCTAATCATAGACAAAGATTAAAATATAAAATTAAAAAAAAACCCTCCCCAAAATAAAATTAAATAAAAGAAAATAATATTCATTCATGGATGAGTCCCATTAGATAAGACCTAAGTGAAAAAGTTGATTCAGACCATTATATTTCTCTAGGGCAACATCCCAGCAAAAGCAAATACTATCAAAGTATATGTATAAAACCACTGATTCTTCAGAGAGTGATATTGTATGAGATTTACATTAACTTTACTATTATCTTTCCTCACTTAAACAGACCTATTCAGTTTGCTAAGGCTAGTGCGATGTGATCAAAGCCAAGTCATGCCAAAGAGATGTAATGGATTTACAATGGGCCTTCATATTACACACAGCCATAACCAAATGTGATTTACTATATGTAGGCCATGATATCCCACACAAATCTGATTTTATACTTCGGAATTCATTGTAGATACATATCACTAAAGATTTTTAATATTCTGTAGAAATAAGTTTACTAAAAAATATTAATCTATGAATTTCTCCAATTATTTTATTAAATAAGAGTTTCATTTGCTTTTGACTGCAGTCATCACTAATAACAGATAATTATTAAACTGATAGAATAAAAACAAAATAACATAGAAATTTAAATAAAAAATAGTTTGTTATTCAATAGTTTACTTTAAATAATTTAGAAATGCTAGTTAGACTTCAGAACAAAATAAAAAACAGTTTTTCTGTGAATGGATCCCAAACAGCATTTGTGAGAATCTACTACAGTATGTAAAATCAAAATACTATTAAGAATATTAAATGTTTTGCTTATATTCAACAGAACAGTAATGAAAATGTATGTACTTGATAAGAAAAGAATGAGACAGAGCTGAAATATATACGATATAGGGAGCTTTATATTAAAAATATCATTATTCAAAATGTCTATGGATTATTAATATGTTGTGGACATTAAAGAATATGGGTAGAGAAGTAGGTAAATATGATTAATAAAAACTTTAGTTTGGAGTGAGAGAGCAAATGAATATGATCTACATCTATTTATCCATGCTATTCTAGGTCCAAAGATGGATACATTAGTACTCAGCATTTAGAAAATTTGTTGTATGAATAAAGATAAAAAAAAAACATATTTAAATTCCTAATTTAGTTTAGAATTCACATCCAATAAATTTCATAAAGTAATTATAACTAATATGGTATGCTTATATTACTTTGAAAAAGGCAGAACAAAGGTAAAAATCTTTTGATAAAAATCAAGTTTATAAATAATATATTTTAGAAACATAAAAATTTTATTTTAATTAACTAAAAATATTTTAAAATAAAAAACTGGTGATCATTAAGATGGTATAATGTTACATTTAATAATTCTAAAAATAATTATCAGCTAGATGATTATTTTGGCAGTCAAGAATGTAATATAACATGATCACTGTAAATGCACATTTTCTCATTGTGAAAGAATGTATTATAAAGAACAGTATTTTTTGATGTTTATCCCTTTCTAACATTTCCCCCTCATGTATGCCTTTTCAGGTAAACTAATATATTATATACATTCTTAATATTATGTAAAATACTTTTTTCTTAAAGTTAAAAATTACTACAAAAATATTATATGCAGACAATTCTTTTAGTTTTCTATTCAAATAATTCACTTTTACAAGAAAATATGAAATATTAACAATGTAATGTTCTCATGAAGATATTTTATTGTATACTTTAATTATTAAAACTGGATATAAAAATATCTACTGATTTTGACAATCTTAAATGAATGTGGTTTGTCGATATCATATGAGAAATAAAAACTATGCTTCTATTATGACAATTTTTTATGTTCTTTCAAACATTCTTTTATTAGCAGCAAATTACTTATATATATATATTGAAGCAATGGATCTGAAGTCCGATCCATGCTTCACAGCCTTCTATAAACTTAGTTAGTATTATAGACCTGAATTAAGTTTATAGTCCAATATCAGCAGGGTTTTGCATTGAAGCTAAAATTAATTACGTTTATATAATTTGTATTGCATTTAAATATTTTGTTAAATAAATTCCATTCTAAGATTAGATTTCTGTTAATAAAAATTACTTGTAAAACCTATTAGTCAAACATATATATACGTCAAGCGTATATATATGAGTTAATGCAAAATTCTGCTGAAATAAAATGCTTATTTTATTAAAAGAAATAAGAATGTATTTTTTTTTTAAATCTTGTTAAAATATTTAGTATGATTTGATTTTGAGATAAGCCCACCAACATTTTCTAAAAGAATGTATATTTTTAATTAATTAGCCCATTCAAGGCAAATTAAAGATGGCCTTCTCTTTCTTTTTTAATTAATAAAATTCAAAGTTTAAAGAAAGAAATTTAGAGTAAAAAAGTAAAAGTTATTTTTAGAAAATGTTACCTTGAAACAAAGGAGTGGGAGGGGATTATCAAGATCTAAGATCATACAAACAATAGAAGGTAGCTGACAAAGAGGGTATAAATAAAAGTGAGAACAAAAGACTTGGTTATTCAGAGTTTTCTTGCTGGCATTCAGATTTTTTTTTGGAGAACTCTTTCAGATTTTGCTTGTGGAGATTTGATTCCAAAAAGTTAGACAACTGTCGTCTTCAAAATCATGGAGAAGTTTGAACATGCTCAAGCTAAAAGTCATATGAATTGATGGATTCTATTATGCTTGGCTAGGCAAATAAATAGCTTTGCCTATCGCTGAGGTTCCTAAATACCATCCAAAATGCCATAGTATCCACCTAATAGTGATCTGAACTCTGTGCCATGTCTGTAGGACTTTTCGTGAAACCATGCTACATATTTCCATTTTCATTGTCCGGACAAATACCTATCGACGGTTGGATCAAGCCACGCCGCCGCCGAACAGGAGCAAGGAACCAGGACGGTAATCATATCTCTCCTCCATTGAACTATTTACTTTCTACCCTTTTGTTCATACCTTTCTTAATTGAATTATATTATGAATTATTTTATTTAATGATATTTGTAATGTAACCATTTTATTAGACTAGTCTTAAATATATATATGTGTGATCATCTATCTATATTTAACCTTTTTTCCTTCGCTATTCTTCATTACTAACATGTGTAAATATTTTGTATTCCATTGCGGTTAAGTTTAAAAGTTAATTTTTTTCATTTAAAATCTCTTTCCAATTTTATTTATGTTTCTAAATTCCATACGAGTAAGTTTCCTTTGTTTGCCAACTTGATCTCCTCAATAACGCCTCTTTTGTCCGCCAGTAGCTTATTACGTATATATGATTTAGCTATATACGTTTTAAATAATTTTTAAACTGTCTGTTTTTAGCGCAAAGCAATTAGAAAATGCTTTGCGAAAGATTTTTACTATTGTACTTTATCGAGGAGATTCAAGTTGACAATTTTATTAAAATTGGGAAGAAAAGACTTAGACCGCAAAAATATTATATCGTTTAATCTGTTTTTAGTGTCTAATTAGTTTTTCATTAATTTAGGGGAATAGCGGAGGCCATTAAAAACATTCTTAATATTTTAAAGTCATTAATTAAACATATTATTTAACTATAAAAAGCTTGAGTTTCCTAATTTTATTATAATGCTTTATTTTACTTTTCCAATGATCCAGGCATGCAAAACACATGTTTCTTAGTACTTTTATTGTACATTTAACTATTTAGCTCCATAGGTGTTCCCATCCATGTCTCTACCTCTGTTGCTAAGCTTTGTGGCCGGTGAGAAAATAATTTATGTGTGTCTCAGATAATGTTGTTTGTTCGTAATTAGCCTCGAGAATAGGCAAATAGGGCAGAGGTCATAGTATTCTTGATTTAATATCTCGCGTATGGATGGCCTCGAGGTACTTTCGCCTAGTATTCGAACTGGGTTAAACCAACATACATCATCTGACTGTCACAGTTAAAATTTTTTTCCCCGCATTCTGACGCCAACGTGGGCCGAATTTCATTTTTTTTATTGGAAGAATAGGAATAGGGGATTTGAAGTAATAGATATATATAGAATTTTTTTCCCTTGAGTTTGTACGCATGTAAATAATGATTTTTTTAAATAACACGAAATAATAGTTAGATATATGTAGAATTTTTTTGCTTCGAGTTGTCGCCGTGGACGAATGTCATTTCCCTTTTTTTTTTTTAAAAAAAAGTAGTAGTACCCTGAGAAGTTTGTTTTAGTCTAATATATTTATATAAAAATATATGGACTAAAGATAAATGTTAAAAAGACTAAAGTAATGTTTAATCGATTTGCTCAAAATATGAAAATAAAGATTGATTATGATGAATTAGAAGAAGTTAACAGTTACAAATACCTTCACCAGATTACTAATACAGATGGAAACATAATGGAAGAAATTAATCATAGAATTAAACTTGGTTGGAGTGCTTTTGGTAGAAATAACTTGATACTAAAAGGAAATATGCCTATGTGTTTGAAAAGGAAGGTTTTTAACAAATGTGTTTTACCAGTTCTTACTTATGGATCTGAGACTTGGACACTTAATAGAAGAGCAGTACAAAGACTTCAGACCACTCAAAGAAGTATGGAGAGATTATGTTGGGAGTAACAAGAAGAGATCGAAAACACAATGTATGGATAAGGGAACAAACGGGTGTTACTGACCTCATTGAAAAAATTAAAAGATTGAAGTGGAGTTGGGCTGGACATATTGCTAGAAGAGATGATAATAGATGGACAATTGAAATTTTAAACTGGATTCCAAGAGATTGTAAAAGACCCAGAAAGAGACCACATGTGAGATGGATCGATGAAATAAGAAAGTGTGCAGGGGTGATTGGAGAAGCTGAAGATCGCAGAAGATGGATTAAACTTGGAGAGACCTTCATCTTGCAGTGGATTGATAATGGTTGATAATGATTATGATATGTATAATTTTTCCAAGTTTTGTTTCCTAATGTGAGCCAAATGTCATTTTTTTAAATTAATTAACAAGTTAAATGTGTCATAAAGTAAAAAATTTTTTTTCCGAGTTTAGTATATATATTAAATGAATAATTTACAGTTAAAAAAGTTAACACTCCGTTAGTAGTTTTTTTTTTTGTGATTATAAAATGAGATTTTAGAGTTATAGCAATTTTTTTTTCCCCCTAACGAGTCATGGCCAGTTTGCCATATTGTTGTTTTTGTCATATAAAGTATATAGCGTCAATGTGGCGGAAGTGTCAAATACATACCCACCCGCCCTCCCTTAAAATAGCTTTCGTACTTTATGTTATTGCTTGAAGATGAGAAGTTTTGATGTAATAATGTTTTTCGAAGTATAACATATATTCATAGTGTTAATATTTCACTAAAAAGTACAAATACATAATAAAATGTTTTTACGTTTTGCATAAATTTTGGTAAAGATCTATGAGATAACATTTTTCCGTTAATAGAAATTTTTTCTAAGATCGAAAGTTTTGATAAGTTCAAATTAACACGTGTCAACGTACGGTGTTAGCAAATATTTTTTTCACTTTCTCTGCGTTCGTTTCTTCAAATCAATAATTTTATCATGCAAAATGTTTTTTCACTTTTAAATATTTTGTAGTTACGTTTCCTAGCAAATAATATATAAAAATAAGTTGTGTTTCAATAATAACAAACTTAATTTTCAACTTTATAAAAAGTAAATGCGTATGTTCATTTTAATAAAGATATATATATAAGATATATTTTTGTATAACATATATGTCAGCCACCTTTAGTTAAGATTTTTTTTTCTCAATTCGGATTATGCTATTGGATCATTTATTGAGTAACTGGTAGGTGAAGACCTGTTTGAGTAACCGTTAGGTGAAGCCCTTGTTTTTTAGTGATCGTATTTGGTGAAGACCCCCTTAGTAACCATTTAGGTGAAGACCCCTTACACTTTAGAGTTGCTGAGTAGCCTGAAATAATAGGTCTATGTTTGCAACCATTGCTTCCTTGTCATATTTGCGACCAGCCTTTACCAGCCTGAAATAATAGGAGTATGCGGTCTGCAATATGACAAATCTTTTTAATAAAGTCATGTACATGATAATGAAAAGAAATATTTGTATAGGTATATCTGTTTGTATATTTATATGTAGTCATATATATGCTTATTTAATGATGTACATATTTATATATATGGGTGTATATGGTATACACTTCGTTATAGTTCAGTAAAACCCGTTTTTATATAAATGTTTTTTTTAAACAGTTTTTGATCTCAATGCGTGATCTGTAAAATTGCTTGATAATTGTGAATCTATTTCGGGTTGTGACCAAAATGGTATTTGGTTTCGATCCCAGGTTCATAATTCGGAGTGGCAGTTATCATGGGATTTTTTTTTTTTTGTATTATATATTTTGTTTTGTTAATCGTACTTTAGGCTGTTTAAATTGATTTTTTTTTTGTGTCATGACCAAAACGGTAGCGTGGTTTCGAACCCAGGTCAAACATGTTACCTTACTGAGTTGTATACGTCTTAGACTTAATTAATATTGTCATTTAAAATAGCATTTACTTATTCATGCAGAGATTTTTTTTTCAAAAAGTGAAACTCAAAATAAATTTTAAACGCGTTTAAACTTTGTAAATCCTTATCAATGTGTGCTTGGATCATTATCCATTAATATGTATATTTGATATGGCCTTTGTCTTGTGGACTGGCGCCCCCATCAAATAAATTTGTCGGCAAGTGCAATTTCTCATATCGGAATACAAATAAACAAACCATAGGAGGTAGATGATCAAAATAAAACTGTATGTGTAGTGAGCCAAAATAATTTTTAAACATGAGTTGTTTCAGGTGTCAGAGAAAGCCAGGTCAAGCTGTAAGTGGGTTATTTTAATTATATTAACATAGCAATGATATTTTAATGAAATATAAAAATAAATAAAGTAAAGTGAGGAAAATAATATGTAGTAATAAATATTAAAAACAGACACGGCAGGATTTTATATTTTTTTCCATGTACACACAGATACATATAGGCATAGGTTTAAGATAGGACCTCGTGAGGTAGGCAAAGTTAATTTCTGAAAACATAAATAAAACAGATAGTTATATAAAATAAAGAACTTAGAATACTGGCTTAAGTATAATTTTAGAAAGAAGTAAATTTTTTTTTGATATACAGAAGGATATAGCTCCTAGATACACGTGATATAATATACTTATCTAGATTGTTTATAAAAGACAAAAATACATTTTACAAATAAGGTGGGATTGTTATATAACAAAATAGCCAATAATAGGCAAAAATAGACCAACAGAAGAAAGACGAACATTATGACAGTGATGAGGAGGTAGTGCTCAACCTTCCAAATACGGCAACATGTATTCACAGCGATCAAAAATACAATTTGGAAGATCTCATCAAAGAAATGAGAGACGAAAACAAAATGATGATGACCATGTTCCAACAATTCATGAATATTACATTGCAAAGATTGAACTGTTTGGAGGCACATATGGAACTCCATCAAGAACAGAGTATTGTAACAGAAGCATCACCAGAAGATGATACTCAAAAACAAGACGACACTAATATGAAGTCCTATACTGATATGAAATCCTCGAGTGATTATGAAACAGGTGAAGCCACTCACCAGTCATATTTCTCTGGACAAATGAATGAGGATAGTAAAAAAAAACGATCAACAGCTGTTGAACCAAATCCAGGTGCAACAAGGCAGTGAAATCTTTACTGCGACAGTAATCAATACTATAATTCCTGTGGCAAAGATTAGCAATATAAAATGTTTTAGAGAACTGGGTGGGAACCCTAGACATCACCTTGATAGCTTGAAAATCTGTCTCCAAGTCCAGAACATGACTGAGCAAGAAAAGAAGGCAAGGGATAAATTAAGACGTACGGCTCGGCATCGCAAGAATCGAAACCGGCAATATAAATTCAGGAAAGGAAACCAAGCATGGCTAAGAGACCTTAAGCCAAGTAGTAAAACAGGGAGGAAAGTTAAAAAGTTCTTTCCAATATATAAAGGTCCATATGCGTTAAAAAAAAAGTGTGGAGAAAATGCTTTTCGGTTGAAAGATAGTCACCGCATACAAAGATGGTATAATGCTCCAAACATAAAACCTTGCATACCACCGGACCCTGGAAAATTTAGAAGTTAAAAAAGATAAATATAACTTGTTAGACTAAAAACAACATGGACTCTATTTAAGATACAGAAGATTGAATTATGGTTAAACTGTTAGTTGTATAGTAAAAAAAAGAAAGACTGTTAGTCAGTAACAAATTAAATATTACAACCAATAAAGAGTAGGCTTGAACTCACCTGGCACAAAATTTTTACCTCTGACCTGAAGCAACAGCATTTTTTTTAACATTTTTTTTTGCTCACTAACTATTGGGAAATGAAGCAATGGATCTGAAGTCCGATCCATGCTTCACAGCCTTCTATAAACTTAGTTAGTATTATAGACCTGAATTAAGTTTATAATCCAATATCAGCAGGGTTTTGCATTGAAGCTAAAATTAATTACTAAATTTGTATTGCATTTAAATATTTTGTTAAATAAATTCCATTCTAAGATTAGATTTCTGTTAATAAAAATTACTTGTAAAACCTATTAGTCAAACATATATATACATCAAGCGTATATATATATGAGTTAATGCAAAATTCTGCTGAAATAAAATGCTTATTTTATTAAAAGAAATAAGAATGAATTTTTCTTTTTAAATCTTGTTAAAATATTTAGTATGATTTGATTTTGAGATAAGCCCGCCAACATTTTTTAAAAGAATGTATATTTTTAATTAATTAGCCCATTCAAGGCAAATTAAAGATGGCCTTCTCTTACTTTTTTAATTAATAAAATTCAAACTTTAAAGAAAGAAATTTAGAGTAAAAAATTAAAGTTATGTTTAGAAAATGTTATCTTGAAACAAAGGAGTGGGAGGGGCTTATCAAGATCTAAGATCATACAAACAATAGAAGGTAGCTGACAAAGAGGGTATAAATAAAAGTGAGAACAAAAGACTTGGTTATTCAGAGTTTTCTTGCTGGCATTCAGATTTCTTTTTGGAGAACTCTTTCAGATTTTGCTTGTGGAGATTTGATTCCAAAAAGTTAGACAACTGTCGTCTTCAAAATCATGGAGAAGTTTGAACATGCTCAACTAAAAGTCATATGAATTGATGGATTCTACTATGCTTGGCTAGGCAAATAAATAGCTTTGCCTATCGCCGAGGTTCCAAAATACCATCCAAAATGCCGCAGTATCCACCTAATAGTGATCTGAACTCTGTGCCATGTCTGTAGGACTTTTCGTGAAACCATGCTACATATTTCCATTTTCATTGTCCGGACAAATACCTATCGACGGTTGGATCAAGCCACGATGCCGCCGAACAGGAGCAAGGAACCAGGACGGTAATCATATCTCTCCTCCATTGAACTATTTACTTTCTAGTCTTTTGTTCATACCTTTCTTAATTGAATTATATTATGAATTATTTTATTTAATGATATTTGTAATGTAACCATTTTATTAGATTAGTCTTAAATATATATATATGTGATCATCTATCTATATTTAACCTTTTTTCCTTCGCTATTCTTCATTATTAACATGTGTAAATATTTTGTATTCCATTGCGGTTAAGTTTAAAAGTTAATTTTTTTCATTTAAAATCTCTTTCCAATTTTATTTATGTTTCTAAATTCCATACGAGTAAGTTTCCTTTGTTTGCAACTTGATCTCAGTAACACCTCTTTTGTCCACCAGTAGCTTATTATGTATATATGATTTAGCTATATACATTTTAAATAATTTTTAAACTGTCTGTTTTTAGTGCAGAGCAATTAGAAAATGCTTTGCGAAAGATTTTTACTATTGTACTTTATCGAGGAGATTCAAGTTGACAATTTTATTAAAATTGGGAAGAAAAGACTTAGACCGCAAAAATATTATATCGTTTAATCTGTTTTTAGTGTCTAATTAGTTTTTCATTAATTTAGGGGAATAGTGGAGGCCATTAAAAACATTCTTAATATTTTAAAGTCATTAATTAAACATTATTTAACTATAAAAAGCTTGAGTTTCCTAATTTTATTGTAATGCTTTATTTTACTTTTCCAATGATCCAGGCATGCAAAACACGTTTCTTAGTACTTTCATTGCACATTTAACTATTTAGCTCCATAGGTGTTCCCATCCATGTCTCTACCTCTGTCTCTAAGCTTTGTGGCCGGTGAGAAAATAATTTATGTGTGTCTCAGATAATGTTGTTTGTTCGTAATTAGCCTCGAGAATAGGCAAATAGAGCAGAGGTCATAGTATTCTTGATTTAATATCTTGCGTATGGATGGCCTTGAGGTACTTTCGCCTAGTATTCAAACTGGGTTAAGCCAACATACATCATCTGACTGTCATAATATATATAGTGACCTATGTCAATTTATAATTTATTTAAAAAAATCAAAATTAACAAGTTGTGAATCAAATTCAGGTTTTATAATTTAGATTTAGTTTTTTATATAGGTTTGTATTAAATATGTACACACACATCAATGAAGAACTGCATTTAAAATCTAACTCAATTTTCTTTTCATTTTTTTAAAAAAAAAGAACAGATTTATTTTGACTAAATGTATTTCAAATAAATGTTTTAAAATTTTCTATAGGAAAAAAAATCATAATACTAATCTATAAAACATTTACTGAATTATTTTGTATTTTTATATAGAAATAAAACAAACAAACTTCTTTTTAAAACTTGCTTTGGTGTTTTCTCATCCCTGGTGTTTGCCTTGAGATGTCGCTATTTCTAGGTCAATTCCCAGAAATATACCATTTCACTGGCATTCACCCAACAAAAGAGGAAATTTTCTTCATTATAAACGCAGAAGAGTCCTCACGTTATGTTGGACGAAGGCAGTGGTGACAGAAGCCAACACAAAGAGACTTCTTTCTATGATAAAACACAGAAAGAGTTCCCGATGGCTAGCCAGTTATGGCTTTTATTTTTTCTATGCTAAAAGCAAAGAGAAAGAAATGCCTTGATTGGCTGCCATAGTAGTTGATTTTGTTCATCATTTTCTCATAATAGTAGAATATCTATTTTCTCTGTAGTTTCATGTGAGAGTGTGTGTATTTGAAGCAGTCATAGTTTTTTAAAATTTGATAAGATGTCTATATTTTTAATGTGTTGTAACTTACTTTACTGTTGTAAGTTTAGGTAATAATGTCTTGAAGATTCCATTATGAAGGGTAACCCTCAAAAATTACTTTTAAGGGTGCGGAATGGAAAAAATTTCAAGGATCATGCGAAAAGTACCGTTTTCGCGAGAATTCGTCCGTGACCAGTTACTTTTGCTATACGCACAAGCAAAAACAACCCAGTGTCTAATTATTAAAAATTACTTGTCCAAAAAAGAAAATTAGTCAGGTATTATTATTTTTTTTTTTTACATTTATTATTTAAAAATAAGATTAGTTTTTATATCTACACACTAACAAAAACAACCCAGTTCCTGATTAATTACTGTCTTAAAAAAAAAAGAAAGCAAATTCAACAGGGTTTGATTTTTTCAATGGAATATTTGAATTACAGTGTTTTTTATATATATACACAAGATTTACCAAAAAAAAAAAAGAAAAGAAATCCACTTTCTGATTAATTACTATCAAAAGAAATGCAAATTAGTCGGCTATCATTTTTAAATTTAGTATTTCAATAACGGTACCCTTTTTATATAGACAGACTTAACAAAAACAACCCACTTTCGGATTCATTACTGTCCGCCCCCAAAAAAAACGGAAATTAGTTGGGTATCATTTTTCAATTGAGTCTTTCAATGACGGTCCTTACTAATAGTAGTCGGGTATCAATTCTAAATTGTATTATATAAATTATGCTATTTTTGATAGATTTAGAATTATGTATTGCTTTTTTAATAAAAGTGATTGATTTACTCTTGACCAAAAATACCGTAACTTTAAAAAAAAACACACATAAAGTCCAAAAAAAAATGAGAAAAAGCCCTGTAACTTTAAAGACACACACACAAACTAAAAAACAATCTAAGATTAAGAAACATTGACTTATTACGTATTGCTTTTGAATCAAATTATTGATTTACTCTTGCAAAAAAAAATACCATAACTTTAAAAAGACGCAAAGTCCAAACAAAAAATTAGAAAAAGCCCCGTAACTTTAAAGATGCCCACACAAACTCAAAAACAAAATAAGATTAATAAACATTTACTTATTACGTCTTGCTTTTGAATAAAATTATTGATTTTCTCTTGCAAAAAAAAGACCGTAACTTTAAAAAGACACACATAAAGTCCCCCCCCAAAAATTAGAAAAACACCGTAACTTTAAAGACACACACACACAAACTCAAAAATTAAGATAAGATTAATAAACATTTACAAAAATGAAAAAACTAACATCATATAATAGTATTAGTTAGTAGAATATTTTATTACAAATCTAAGAAATCAGATCTTTTTAGATCAAATCGATCATTTAGGTCCGGCCCGGAATCGTTATATGTATATGTTTTTGATTAGCATCAACACCATCCTGTGGCAAACACCAGGGATGAGAAAACAACCCTTGCTTTTTATGTGACTATAATGATGAAAAAGAAATCCAATGTTTTGACTATTTCATATAGTCTTTTTCAAGGTACACTAAAATAAAATAAAATATGTATAATAATAAACATCACATATTCCAAAAAAAAAATATTAAATTAAAAATTACAAAATATACTCTTAACCAAAAATTTACCTTATCTCCCACTCCCCTTTTCTATTACAAGCCATTACAACCTAAGCACAAACATTTTATTTCATTTTTTAAAAAAAAAAAACTATATATATATCCTTTAAAACATTTAATTAAAAACCTATTATTTTCTTTTCTCTTTTTCCATTAACATCCTATTTAATTCTGGTTTTATTTCATTAATGTACATACCTTCCTTTATCATTCTTTTATTGTATGACTTAATACATTCCAAAGGCTTTATTTCAAAATCCCCATGCTTAAATCTATTCATGTGAATGTAAACAGCAGAATTTTTATCACCTTAATGCTGTTTTAATATAGTTTTTAATTTATTCTTACTAGTCCCAACATATATCATTTCTACATTCATTCTAAAACAATTCAAACATATAGAATTTCACTTTCTAAAAAAATAATTTCTACTCATATTTTGGGGCTTACAGGTAACAATTTTATGAACTATTAAACTCTTAACTTTCATTACAAACAATCAGCAAAATTTATAATTTTATGTAGTTAAGTTTTCTTTAGTTATATTCTCTTTTAATATGCATATTTTATAATACCTGGTCTAACTCAGTTTATTTGTTATAGTGTGGTTGCCTTTGAATATTTTATTTTGTAGATGCTATATAAGTTTATATTTTTATTTAATAACTGAGATAAAAGAAATCAGTTGTTTCTCAAATTATTTTTTGTAGTTTCCAGAATCACTTCTGCAACTATTAATAATCAGAATTTAATTTAAAATAATTAACATTTAGATAGTTTAAAAAAAAAAAAGTTTCAAAAAGAAAATATATGATTTGGGGATAAGTTTAAATTTAATGTAACAAAAATTTAGTGTCTCACTGAAGATATTCAAAATCATTAATGTAAATTAATGCATGCCCAATATCATCTGCATCTTTATATATCATTTAAAATTTGATTTCATTGTGTTTATATTTATAGGTTGTTTTCATATTTACTTTGTTTGATTAATGTGCATCTGAAATTAAAGATGTATATATATATTAATTCTAATATTTTCATGGATAAATGATTTCATATTATTATTTTTGGGATATTCCATGTAGTAAAATAGCTAAATAGCTGACATTTCAGTACAATAATAAGTACCTTCTTCAGAATGTTCTCTTTTTCAAATCATAGGAATGCATATGAGATTTAAAATCATTTTTATCTTTTTGATTCTCCTCATACTTAAATTCCATTGGTTGAGAAGTTTTAAAATTTATGTTGTCTCCCAATAGCTTCTTCCAAATGTTGTTAATCTTCTTTAATTCACACCTTTCATTTATGTTCTTGGGCCCATTAAAAATTTCTATAACTTCTCTTAGCAATCTCTGGTCATATTGTTCAATTTTTGCTAGAATATTTGTTTTATCAAAATTGATATCATGATTAGTTAATTTTATATGAGAATAAATAGCCGATGAATTGGATTTTTCTCTGACTGCCAAAATTTGTTCTTCCTTTTTAATATTTATTCTATGAGTAGTCTGTCCAATATATGTATGTGAACAGACCCTATATGGAATTTCATATACACCATGACACTCCAAAGAAATTTTATCTATAATATATACAATGCAGTTTCATGTAATGATCCCCATATTTTATTTGCCACATTTGAATTTTATGTATGTTCAATTGCCTTCACATATATTATTCCAACTTTAGGTACTCATAGATAATTTTGATTTGCATCAGAGATATTTCTTCCCATAAATTATATATTTTGCTCTATACTACAGATGATTAAAAGGCTTATTTATTGTTATTTTATTTTAAAGTAGTGTAGGATCAAATATAGTGTATACATCTAATTTTGTGATGACCTTCAATGTGAATATTTATAATGAATTTAAGCTGCCTTGTTAGTGATAGTTTTATATAAAAGTGAAATATATATGTGTGCACATATGAACTTAGAACACATTATATAAATAGCAAAAGGATTTAATAGTCTTCAGATATGACACCATATTACAATATAAAGTTTTATGAAATTTAATATTGAAAGCTACTAGATACTAAATGCACCATATGCTAAGATACAAAAGGAGCAATTACAATTGAAGTTCATTTTTGTCTGAACTGTATTATATTTTACTGTAAATAAACTGTTTTATTATTAAATTTGTTTTAATGTTTGTTTATTGTCATCTCATCCAATTGATATTTCCAAAGAATCTCTGCTCTCTGTAGTCTAGAGGAAATTTTAAAGGTCTATGAGTAATGGTACAGTTGTGTAGGCATTAATACTTGCAGGGCCACCATGTACAGGTACAAAAGTCTTCATGACAGGATTGCCAAGACATTAAGATAGTTAATAAAATTTATACATAAATAAAACTATTTACATTTTTAAATCATTTCATCATTAGAAATACATGTAGTGTAAATATTTTTATTTAAATATGAGTGCAATATTCATTAACCTGTTCACTTTGGTGTAATAAGAGTATATATATATATATTAAGCTCAGGGCTTGGAAAATTGTCAGAAGTAAATTGAAATTAATATTCCTCTTATATTTAAATTAGCCTAGTTTGGTGGTCTTAATAAAATACAAAAGTTACCTTAATAACAATGCATAAAAAATTAATATATCGAACTATATAATAATTTATAGTTATTAACAATGAAATAACACCACCTAAAAAAAATTAAACAATAATGTAAATATTTTATTATCGAAGGGATATAATTTTCTTAATAGAACATATGAATAAGTTTATGCTTGAGAGATTTTCAATGGGTTTTCAAACAAACAAGAACTATTTTTAATGCAATTTTGACCTGCTGTAAAGTTAATATAATTATTGGTTCAGAGACAATAATAAAGACAAGCAAGATTTTTTCTTGCTATGCTGAGGAAGCTCAGAAATGGAGCATTCCAAATCATACTCTGGCTGTAGATAATATTTTTATTAACTAAGTATAAACTAGAATTACTTATATAATATCTGAGCCTGTCCATAAAAAGGTTGGAAGAATGAATGTTTTTGTGGGTATGTGTGCTAATGATTCTTTTAAATACGTAATATTTACTAAGGTAATAACCTAAAGCTTGTGCAGTTAAAAATGCAAAGGTAGAGACCTCTACAGGTCTTAAACTATAAGCTTATGCATTGGAAGAAAAGAGGGGAACCCTTCTTTACTTCAACCTACTTTCTATATAAATAGGTGAAGCTGAAGCGGTTAGATCTGAGAGCGTGAAGCCATTCAATACTTCACTGATTAAATCCACAATTCTTATTATACATTAATACTCACAAAATCTTTCGAATTACAATGAGTCAATGAAAAGATCTTATAGTTAGAAATCTATTATGATAATTTAAAGTTGTAATTATAAATTTATTTAATGCATATTGATTACGTAATATTTACTAAGGCAATAAACCTAAAGCTTGTGCGGTTAAAATGTGAAGGTAGGGACTTCTACAGGTCTTAACCACAAGCTTACACATTGGAAGAAAAGAGGGAAACCCTTCTTTACTTCAACCTACTTTCTATATAAATAGGTGAAGCTGAAGCAGTTAGATCTGAGAGTGTGAAGCCATTCAATACTTCACTGATTAAGTCCACAATTCCTATTATACTTTAATACTCGTGAAATAAAAACACAAATATAAAAAAATATTTTATCTGCAGATATTTTCTATCTCTATTAGCAATTTCATAGGATTGTCCAAAAAACAATATGGAAACTTTTGAAAAAAAAAGTTAAAAATTTCAAGTTTACTAAATAAATATTTGTTTTATTATTTAATTATTGTTTCAAAAAATATTTTTTTAAACATTAATTTGTTTTATTGTTGCATGTTATTATATAGAAATAAATGAACAAAACACCCAAAGTATTTACTGAACACATTAAATGACTAAAACTATGTTTTCAATTTTTTTTTGCAAAGTTCTGGGAAAAAAATATCTTTTAATTTACAAATGTTATTTCATATAATGGGAAAGGTGCTAAAATTTACCTTGTACAAAGGTGTTTCTTATATAGATTCTAGAGGCATCCTCTGATATTGGATATTAGTGTACCTATTTTGCATTACAATATAATATATGCAATAGCTATAAAGCTAAAAATAATTAAATAAATAAGTTATATTTATAAGGATCAACATATAAAGCTACATCCTTGATGCATTAGTCATGGGGTACTATTAATGAAAAGCAAGTGCTCCATCATATAAATGTATTCTTACATTACACACAATGATTATAAAGTAAATATTTTATCAAATGTACATATATAATACATTAAAAATATTTGTATGTAAAGAATTAATGTGTATAAAAAATGAAAAATAATTTATTTCTGCATTGGGAAAAAATTAGCAATTAAAATTGTTTAATTAGAATAGATAATGCAGAAAACAAATTAAATAAAATAGTTTAATTAGATTTTGCTGTGCAGCTAATTCCATAATTGTTAAAATTAAAATCATTACTAATTGAGATAACAATTGGAATAATAGAAGATTATAAAAAGCACTACTGAAGATTTGATAAATGAAAGAGGAGGAATTAACAGAGTATTTTTCCAGTGAACTTCGCTACCAGAATTCCATTGTGGACTTAGGAACAGTTACAAGCTGCATATATCTTTATCTTAGTTTTAAATATGCATTAGGACATATAAGATTAACTTATTATATATGTGCATATAGGGTTTAGGTTAATATTTAATAAATTGTGTTATTCAAATTAATCTGTGTAAAATTATTTTAAATATATATTTGCTGTTAAATAATATTAATATTAATCAAATAATTTATTGCAGTCTGAGGCAGGAAATTATACAAATTGAAATTAAATTTTATAAAACCAGGTAATGCAAGGAAACAAGAAAGATAGCTTTATTTCAAGTGAAACTAAATGAATTTGATGTAAATAATCTTTCAAAATGATCAGCTATAGAAAAAAGAATTGAGAAGTTATTGTTAATGAATGGCACCACAAATGAAAAATCAAAGTAGCCACACTACTGTATTTTGATGTTCAAAAATTACTGAATTAGTCAACGAACTTGGTAATCTGGTAGAATCAAAAAAGTTTTCATATGCTATAATAACATAAAGACCAAATAATTATTTCAGTCCTAAAACATTGAAGCATGTGGGTCATTTCAATTTGTACAATAGAGGGCAATTTATGGTATAAAACCACTAAAATATCACATCTCTATCACATGACTTCTTAAAGTTGTTTCAGCAGCATATTTTTTCTTCTTTTTTATCACTACATCTATGTCATTTATTATAAGATCTAGTAATTGTTAAATTCAGATGATAATGCTTAATAAATCACAGTCCATATCCCCAAACTAGTTTCAAGCTTCTGGTTTTCATCAGAGAAAAGCTTTGGTTCTCAGACATGTTGGCTTAAATTAAAAACATTGTTTTATAAATTGGGCACATGATAGTGAAACAAAAAGGCAAATGATAGTTGGTACAAATTTATTAGATCCTAAAATGGCCTAAAACCCAAAGCTCCTCACTGATAAAAGCCATAAGCTTGAAACTAGACAAGGAATATTGGATTGACTTGTATCTATTAATTAGTAAAATTTATAAAAGTATGCTATTGAAACACCATTGAGTAAGCTGAAGATATCTGATATAGTCATGTGATATGTTTATTGGTTTTATACTATTTCGGGCCACAGGATAGAGATCGTTATAATGGTTAAAAACTTAAGAACACTATAATGTTAGAAACCAAACTGACATCAGTTTTATATGATTATATAGACAAAGTGATTTAGATTGAAAACATTTATGTTTTTCAAAGTGAGCTAATAGCTTGATAGTAAAACAAAAAGATAAATGATGGCTGGCAGAGGAGAAGTGCATTACATCCTAAATGTTTAAACACTAGGCTAAGATCCAAAGTTCCTTACTGATGAAAGTCATAAGCTTGAAATCAGTCTTGGATAATTAGATAGACTTATTAAGCACTATGATGTGCATCTATTACTTACTAAAGCTTATAGTAATTGGCATAGATGTAAAAAAAGCTAGCAATTTTGAGTAAACTGAAGTCAGGTGATTAAGTCATGTGATATTTTATCGGTTTTAAATTAAACTTATGGAGACAAATAATATTTGATTCTAAATAAATAAATATATTGAATATTTAAAAATAAATGTGTTTCAATAATGGTGTATACATTAATATGCTAAATAATCTGGAAAATTGGTTTGCAAGCAATAGGCACTCTAAGCAATGTGGAAATCACAACCAATAATAATTTGTTATTACTTTTCAAAAAGTCTTACCATAGTCTTATATTATTTTGAATAAATATAATTACATAAAACAGAAATAGTGCTAAATAATATTAATAATGATGACAACTGTAGTAACTCGTAAATATTTCTTGAAAAAAGATAACTATTAATTTTCATTTAGCAAATATGTCCTATGATATATTTTTTGCAGTGATGTCATGGATTGCAGTTCTATCACATCTGGTGCTTAAACTTTTTAGGAATTCCTGTGCAATAATTCCTTTGATTGTTATTATATCTCTCTTCTGCTACAGATTGAATGTTTATTCAATTAAGTTAATAATATGTAACTCATGCCCATAATGAGTTCAAGGCCTGATTTCACCATGGTGAGCAAAAACTGGCTATATAGATGGACTCTACATAGGCATTATGCTTTTCAAGTCAATGCTCATGGGTGACTGCAAGGAGATTTTAATGTGCATAACAGGAGAGGTTATTCCTTATGATATTACATATATGGGCTGCATTATATAAATAACAGAATATTTATTAAAGTAAATTCAAATTTAGTATATATTTAATCACAGAAAGTTAAAAATGAGATTGTATTTCTCTCCTGATATAGATTAAATAGGTTTATTCAATTAAATTAATAATATATAATTCAAACCCATAAGGGGTTCAAGTTCTGATTTCAGCACAGTGAACAAAAACTGGCTTATATATGGATAGGCTCTGGGCATAGAAATGCACTTATGCTTTCCAAGTCGATGTTCATGGACAAGTGCAAGATTATAAAGTGCATGACCAAAGGATTATTCCTTCTTTACAATATTACAAATGTAGGCTGTGATTTATAAATAACAGAATATTTATCAAAATTAATAATCACAAAATAAACATAAAGGATAAATCTAAGTTTGATAAATTAATAATTATAAAATAATAAAAATTATTAAACCATATTTAATAATAAGAATAATATGATATATATAATCTATGAATATAGATATAATCTAATTTTAGCAGTAATCTGCAAAACAGTTACATAATGATACTAAAAACCAATTTGACTATTACCTCCAAAGCATCATACATACACTTCATATGTGATTCCATTTGAAAGTCAGTAATTTTTAATTGAATTAGTTTACCAAATTGAACAGTAATTTTCCATTCACAATTTTTATTGACAGGATATTTGTTGGGATAATTAGGTGAAGAAAATGTTCCGTTATCATCTTCTAAAATATCTCCACATCCTGAAATATATAATAAAATACAAATTTTTAAAATATATAAAATTATTTCAAAAACTAGATTTAATATTTTTTGATTGCTGAGTCTTGCTACAACAATTAGATATAAAAGTAACAATATGCCCAAATACATTTAATTATTTTCTACAATAAACAATGCTCACATCATCATTATCATCATCATATTATTATTATTATTATAATAATAATAATAATTATTATTATTATTTCAATTCAATTTATTTTTGTGCAAGGAGCTTAGATATAAAAATTAATAAATAAAAAAGCACAAAAAAATCCATCAAAGTCACAAGTAGCAAAGGTATGAAATACAATTTTAAAAATAAATTAAAAATATAAATAGATAACAAAATTAATATATATTGCACAATATCCTTTTTAAAAGGTTCATAAGAAATATTATTCAAATCAATTGAACACTCATGTATAAATACATTAAATAGTTTAGAACCATAATAGACATAATGTCTTCTACTAGATTCCTTAAAAAACTTGGTAAGAACTAATTGAAATCTAATAAGATTTCAATTATTTTTACCAAGTATTGAAAGTAGAAACTCTAGGATGCAGAAAAAGTTTACTATAAAAAAATGTTAAGAATAATTCTATATTGGTATTGTACACATTGTAGTCTTTCTATTTTAATATTACAAAGACCTGTTTTGATTTCACTAAGTTAGATATCTTTGTCCAAGTCTAAATAAATAGATAAAATAGACACATTATTAAACATTGTCATCTTAATTTTTATATCATTATTCAAAAGATAATCAAAATGCTTCTTCCATATTAAAAATATCACTAACATCATGTAAAAGAGTGCTATTACTGGATTTAAAAGAATGGTGATACTGTTTTTCAGGTCCATATGTTACTTTCAATGCATCAAAAAAGGTCTAGAATGATCATGGTCAATAAATATCTATCTTCCTTGCAATTTTAATCTACAAATCATTTTAAGTCTTTATCAATTGTTGAACTTCTACATTCAATCTTATTATCTGCCAAATAAAAAATGCCATTTTCTGTTAATTAAATCATTAATAATAGTCATTGTCAGTAAACAGTCATGATTTTTTTCAGTGAACTCAAGGACAGATTTATTTTGATCCATAATACACTCCTTAAGAGAATTCCATGCTTCAGTAATATGATAGTCCTAAAGATCCAAATTTAGTGTTTAATAGCTGTTGAAATTTAGTATATATAATAGACTCTTCTAAAGAATAAACATCAATTTTCTTATGAATATGATTGGAATATTTATTTTTAATGTATTAATCTATGATCTGTCCAACAATGTCCTTGTATGTGCTCACATAATATGTATTTCTCTTATCTTTTATCTTCTAGCTATAATATAATATATTAAATGCCTTTGTTTTGAGTGTGTATGCATCCATGTTTTTTATAGCAGTTTTTCTACCTAAACAAATGTGTGGTGCATAAATTTACTCATAACAACCCATTTGAATTTATAGCACTAATACTAATATTTCCAATAACTTTTGAGCATAGTCTGTTATTTGTACCAACATGTGTTTTCAAAGTTTCTCTCTCTCAAAAAAGATCTTTTAATGGTATTGCCAAAATAATGTCAACTAATGAGGAATAAAAGCCTTTCTTCTTTGTATTCGCTGAATCTGAAGTCAGAAAATAGGCACTAATAAAATTAGCATTAGTATCATTATGTAATGCAAATTTTAAACCCATTAGTCTTTGATTATTGTAAGTATTTTTTTGTTAAAGTATTGTATATTATATTTTAAAACTAATTATTTCTATAAAAGTTTACATAAAATATGGTACAAAGTTATTATTATAAATGAATTCTTAACTGATATATTTTATACCAAAATGCCCATTTATGTTATATTCAAACCTCTTTTAACATCCGTTGTTATTTTTATTTATTAAAATGTAGTCTTTAATTATCTTTCTTCTCTTCTGTTCATCATTAATACTACACCAAATTAAATTTCACTATTTGACATATGTGATAAGTAAATTCCTATTAGTTACATAAATTATGGCTAACTCCTATATGATAAACAGTTATCATTATGAAACATAATGAATATATAAGGATAAATAGATTAGTTGTGTGATGATTATAGTTCTATAGTTTAAAAACTATAGTTAGTGCTCACAATTAATTCAAATCATTATTATAGCATTACTCTTATGCTGATTGGTTGGAAAGACTGGTAATAAGAGAGAAACAACAGCAAGTATGTGGTGGATGGAAAGAAATTTGATATTGATTTTTCCTTAACTTTAATATGATAGAGAAATAATCAGAGTCATTACTTATATTTATATTTTTATGTATAAATTATTATCAATAAACTACAGATAATTATTATCTCTTTTTTTGCATTAAATGCTCTACTGGTTAACTACCAGAGTACTGTAATACATACAAAATATTAACAATAATTATCCCTAGTTTATCGATAATTTATACATAACATATAAATGTAAGTAATGACTTGGATTACTTATTCATGTATTAATGCTAAGGAAAGATGATGATTTGAATTTATTATGAATGTCAGTTTTAGCTTTAAAAGTATAGAATCATTATTATCACACAATTAATTCATTTATCCCCCTAACATATTCACTATGTTCCACAATGTTAGCTGTTTGACACATGGCATTATATTTCATAATGCTAGTTGTTTAACACATAGTAGTTAGCTATAATACACGTAACTAATAAATATATAATAACCACACATGATAAATAGTAAAGTTTAATATGATATAATATATTAATAATGAAAAAAAAAGAAAAGAAAGTTGTGAAAGACTAAATTTAAACAAAAAAAAAATTAATAAATAAAAATAATAACAAATGTGAAAAATTGTTTAATAGCATTTTACTATACAATATATCAGTTAAGAATTCAATTGTTATAGTAATAACTTTATATCACTTTACTTGAACTAATTAGTTTTAAAATATATATATACAATATCTAATAAGAAAATAAGCATATATAATCAAAATAAATACTTTCAATATAATGTCTTTAATTTAAAAACCAAATAATAAAATGCTTTATAAATCTAAAAGAAAAAAGACTAATGAATTAGGCAAAAAATAAAATTCTCACCAAAGCATCTTTAATTTTTGAAATCTTTGAGCGCAAAACAAATAATACACTTATGGAAGTAATATAATTTTTTCTTCTTTTTCCTTTTCCTATGTATTTATTTCTACTTTAATATATCATACCATTTAAAACTTTCTTAAACACTTTATCAATACTCTTTATTTATATTCATAAGAAGTGAAAACACTGAAGATAAAGATTATAAAGAAGTAGTATCTGAAAGAAGAAGTGAATATAAATAAAGAGTATTGATAAAGTGTTTAAGAAAATTATAACTAGCATGATATGTTAAATAGTACAACTTGCATACTATTTTATCAAACTCAAACAATTAAATTGGAAAAAAAAATTTCTTCTGTGCATATATACAGGAAATTATTTCTGAATTACTTTGATGTATTTTATTCAGTATTTCTGCAAACATGTCAATTTTGGTTTCTTCCTTAAACAATTGTCATCATTTGTTTTAAGATTTTATCCCTTTTAAATATAAAACTAACTGTTGCTTTATTATTTATTTAAACCAACATTACTCAATATAAAAATTCAATTTTTGTAGTTCACTTCAAATTTTACTTTTTTGACTTACTCTTCTTACTTTACCCAATCCCAGTTTTATATATAACATTAAAAGTAACTATTAAACCACTAAACATCACATGATAACCATTTCTTATGCTTGCTCATAACTGTTATTAAAACAGGCAAAACTCTCCATACAGTAGTGCCACTCAGTGCAAACCAAAGTAATCAATGGATGCCAGAAGGCTTGTGCATAAAATCCCTATCTAGTGTCTACTCATCCAATATTCCAGACTAGTTTCTGGTTTGTGGCCTTTGTCAGTGAGGATCCTTGGATCTGAGAGCACTGCACCTAGATCTTAGGATCTAATGAAACCCTCCAGCAGCCACCTTTTATTTCAACTACAAAACTATGAGAATAAAATTGAAAATACAATATTTTGAATCTAGGCTCATAAGCTTAAATAACTGTTATTGATAAGTTACAACTATAGGTGACAAAAGGCATTCAAATGAAAGACTGGAGAATTTGGAAGTTCCAAAATAGGTTTTCTTTAGGAAGGCTTACAAAATTTTTCTATCTATATAAGTTTCAAACAAGCTTGCATTCTAGTGAATCAGCCAGCTGGAATACTGCTTAAGTTCTAGGATTCCATTCTTAATTTCTAATAACACAGAGTTTTTGCATAATGCTATGATTTTGTGATCAATAAGTACTTTGTACAGCAATAGTGCTGATTTTTCTCATTTGTTTCTATTTTATTTTCTGGATATTTGTCATAGTTTTACTGGTATGGATTTTGTTGGCAATTGCATTTTTTCCAAGTTGATCTTTTTTCTTAACCCTTGACATAATGAAAAACAACAATAAGCATCTATTTTTAAAAAAAAAAAAAAATTTAGTTTTACTGAGCAAGGCTGTTTTTCATGAGTTAATCACTTAATTATGATCAATAGAATTAATTATCATTGATTAATTTACAAAATTATAAACAAGACAACTCTCATACAATCAAAAATATGATTGAATTTTTACATTTTCATTATTTTTCCAAAGTAAAAAAATATATATTTGGTTTATTATATTTTCATTCTAATTAATATTGTTCACTTCTAAATATTATGTGATTTAACATTCAATTTATTTTAATGAAGAAAATATTAATTTATACTCATATTGAAGGGTTTTAAACAAGTTTATTTAATGTTTTATATTTGATTTTAAATAATTTACAATAGTGCAAAAATATCAATTAATAATGTTATTTAGTCCATTTATTTTAAATTATATATGTGGATTTTGGCTGTGTCCATTTCTACTTTACCTTTTCAAAGTGTTCAATATATGCATACATATACTATGTTCTGTACCATAATACCAATCTGTCTCAGTTATATATCTATAACAGAAATTCATAAAACATAGTGAAATATAAAATTATATTCTACAATGGATAGTAGTGTGTGAATAATTGATCATTTTTACAATGATAATATTCAAAATTGCTATTGCAGATTTTCAATTCAGTGAATCTTTGTCTAACTTTCACAAAAAATATGCTGTGTAAAAAACTTGCCTTAATAATTTTAAATATTGATGTCTTAAAAAGTGCATTATATTTGTTGCTATAAATGAATGAATTATAGATAAAAAATTTATTCACTACTGTATTTCTTAGTATAGAAAAAAACTGAGTGTATGTGTGTTCACAGTGAAACATTCTGTCAATGTTCAAAGATGTGTGAACAATTTATATAATTCATTAATTATATTTTATTTCACGACAAAAATTATTTAATATAAAATATTTATTATTGATCTTCATGGAAAAATATAAATAAAATGATATTATAGAATGAATACCATTTTTCTCAAATCCTTGATTATTGATTCTTTAAAAAAAAATCATTAATTAAATTTAGTTGATTATAAAAATTTTTGCCCACATTTTGCTTTTCTGATTTCAATTTATAAGGAACTTTTAATAACTCTTTAATAAGGTGAATCATTTTTCTTTTCTTTTGAAATTTTATTCATAATTGTAAGGTCATTAAAAAGTTTAGCAACATATATATGGGCTCAAATAAATGTAGAATTGGTTTAAGCTAACTAAATATATCCAGTGGTGGCATATAATGTGATTATAGAAAATATCATTAGCATGTACTGATGAAATTTTTTATTCCAAAAATCTTTGTCTAATAGATAATTTTTGTCAATACTAGATAGCATTTGTTATGCATAAGATAGTAGCCTCTGAGTGACTTACAACTACACCACTATTATCCTTAAAGATATCATTAATAAAAGTTATTTATAAATTATTATTATATCAAAATCTTGCTTAATAACATCATCATCAACCATTATCAATCCACTGCAGAATGACGGTTTCTCCAAGTTCAATCCATCTTCTCTTCTCCGCATCACACCTGCACATTTTCATATTTCATTCATCTATCTCACATGTGGTCTCTTTCTGGGTCTTTTACAATCTCTTGGAATCCAGTTTAAGATCTCAATTGTCCATCTATTATCTTTTCTACAATATGTACAATCCAACTCCACTTCAGTCTTTTAATTTTTCCAACAAGGTCAGTAACACCTGTTTGTTCTCTTATCCATATATTGTGTTTTCGATCTCTTCTTGTTACTCCCAACATTCATCTCTCCATACTTCTTTGAGTGGTCTGAAGTCTCGGTATTAATCTTATATTAAGTGTCCAAGTCTCAGATCCATATGTAAGAACTGGTAAAACACATTCATTAAAAACATTCCTTTTCGAACACATAGGCATATTTCCTTTTAGTATCAAGTTATTTCTACCAAAAGCACTTCAACCAAGTTTAATTCTATGATTATTTTCATCTATTATGTTTCCAGATGTATTAATAATCTGACAAAAATATTTGTAACTGTTAACTTCTTCTAACTCATCATAATCAATCTTTATTTTCATATTTTGAAAAAATCCATTAAACAATACTTTAGTCTTTTTAACATTTATCTTTAGTCCTACTTTCATGTGATAACTCCTGCAACATTTCCTGCAGCTCTAAAGTATTATTTGCAAAAACAACTACATCATCTGCAAAATATAAATGACTTAAATAATCTCCATTTACTTTTACTCCTTTAGTTTCCCATTTTAATCCACAAAATATTTCTTGCAGCACTGCTGTAAAAAGTTTTGGAGATATGGAGTCATCCTGTTTTACACCTTTCTTAATGTTGGCTTTCCTAGTGACATTAAGTAATCTAATTGTTGCTGTTGCATTTTATAAATATTCTTTAAACTATGACAATATTCTGAATCTATACCTTGATGATCCAATGCTTTAATCATTGAAGAAATGTTTATAGAATCAAATGCCTTTTCGTAATCTACAAATCCAAAATATAATGGCAACTCATATTCATTTGTCCTTTCTATAACTTCTCTTAATACCTGGATATGATCTACAGTACTAAAACCACTTTTAAATCCAGCCTGTTCTTTTAGTTGGTGGAAATGCAATGTTCTCTGAAGATGAGTTGTAATTATCTTGATAAAAACTTTGTATAAAACTGATAAAAGGCTGATAGGTCTGTAATTTATGATATCTTCTTTATCACGTTTTTTTAAATATTAATATTCCAATCATGTGGTACATCTTTATCATTTAGACATTTGATATATAACTTTGCAAAAAAATTTCTATTTCTTCACCTGCTTCTTTTAATATATCAATTATAATTCCATCATTACCTGGAGCCTTTCCTTACTTCATACATTTAATTGCGTGTCTCACTTCTTCATTTAAAATTCTGGGCAATTAAGAAGATGTAATAGATATAGGAGGTACTTGTGCTTTATTATTACATACTTCTTGATAAAAGTGTTCTACCCATTTTACAATGTCATCTCGCTTTTTAGTAATAATTCCATCTTTTTTTCTTATTGCAGATATAAATTTCTTACCAATACTAAAATGTTGCTTTACACTCTTGAAACTTTTATTCTCTTCTACAGCTTTACTTGCTAGTTCACAGTTATACTTTCTTATATCCTTTTCAATTCTTTTCTACACTATTTTACAAAATTCAAGGTATTCAATCTTTTTTAATGCATCATTTTTGTATATCTTCATATTCTTTCTTTACTTCATAAGTATAAATTTTATTGGTCAATTGCTGCTTTTTTCTATCAACAATCTTTGTTGCAGTTTTTAAAAGTGCATCAGTTATTTTCATATTAATTTTATTCAAATCTGAATAATGTTCAAAATCTTCTAATACTTGAAACTGATTTGTAAGTTCTAATTTAAATTCATTAGACTGTTTCTGAAGAAAAGGAATATCAACTGTAAATATTTTTTTTTTAATAATTTTTATCTCTCTAGTTTTGCATTAATACATATCTTACACCTAACTAATCGATGATCACTTCCTGTATTGAATTTATTAAGAACCTTACAAACCTGAAATATGTATTTTCTGTTATCAAACTATCAGCCAATTCTACTGTACCTTCATTTGGATGTTTCCATGTCCATTTCCTTTTAACATTTTTCTCAAAAAAAGAATTCAAAATATAAAGTTTTTCTTTTTCTGCAAACTCCACAAGTCTATGTTCTCTCTTATTTCTATTACAATAACCAAAATTACCTACAGCATTTTTATCTTTCATTTGTTTACCAATTCAAGTATTAAAGTCTCCCATAACAATTTTAAAATGTTGTTTACTCTGATCAAAAGCTTTTTGTACATCCATATAAAAATCTTCTATGTCATTACTATGAGAACTTGTTGGGGCATAAACCTGAATTATCTGCATTTGGTATCTGCTATTAAGTTGTATAACTAATCTTGCCATTCTGTCTGATCCACCATCAACTTCCACAATGTTGTTCATCCACTTTTTATTTATAATGAATCCTACTCCACTTGTATTTCCAATATTTATGCCTTTATAATAGAGTACATGCCCACTTTTTAAATCAATTGTCTCTTCACCTTTTCTTCTAACTTCACAAAGTCCAATAATGTCTCAGTTAATATAAGGTAGTTCTTCTTCTAATTCTTCCAATGTTCCTTCCCTTGAAAGTGATCTGCAGTTGTAAGTATCTAAATAAAAAGTCATCATCAAATGGCAGCCTGGGTCTGCAATCAGGGAATTCTTAGCATCCTCCGCCTTCAGCCACCATTGCTACCTTGGTTGGTGATTTTACAGCCTCCTGGGAATAAGGGTCATGGTTTATTTTTGTCTGTCATAATTGTATATATCTATTGGAAAAATATTTATTATTTATACAAACATTTATTCTGCCTTATTAGGCAATTGAGAAGAAAGACCATGGTGTTTCTTGATTTTAAACTCAGAGATAAAAAACTAATAAACTCACCACTCTGGCTAATGCATGTTGGTGAGCAGCCAATCCATGTTTGTGTACTATATAAATAACCACATAGTAATAACAGCTGCAAAGACAATAATGTAGGGAATGGACATTAGGAATTTTCCCATATCAGTTCTTTTAAGGCCCCCAAGAGAAATCAAAGAGTCTCCTTTCAGTTAATAGCAAACTCTTTTCTGCCACCTTACTTGATATTGGCAAAGCTTTAATTTGAACTAGCATATTTTCTTGACTTTCTTCTCAAGTTCATTTCTAGTTCTTTTTTTAAAAACAAGTAATGTAAAAGCAAACAATTTGAACATTTTCCTTCAATGACATTTTGGAAAAATTAATAAGATCTTTTTAGGCTTGCAATTCCTTAATATTTCCAGATCTTGAAATATTTTTCACTGTTCTCACTTTCCCAAAAGCAGATGATTTATGCTTATTTAAAATTGTCTCATGAACTCATACCATATGTATTTTCTTTCATTTAATTTAGCGCTACTTTATTTAATTTTTGATATAAGTCTAAAACATGTCTTGCTAAATTTCCAATTTCATCATAATAATGTATCAGCAAAGTAAGAAATGATTCCTTCTATTCCCCATAATAAAATATTTATCTTGGAATGAAACACATTCACTACTGTTGTTTTACCAAATAATCAATCGCAGTTGATTAAATCAATGCTCATGATTAGCATTAAAATTGTGATTTTTTATTATTATCTGGATTTGGTGGAATATTGAGTTTAAATTTAGCTTGCCAAAAAAGGTCTTGTAAAAGTACTAATGTTTATTGTAATTTTGTTAAAGTTCCTACATTTTATGAGGTGATAATTATTACACACATATTTTTTTGTTCATTTTTATAATCAACATGATAAGTGCCATAATTTGTGTTTTCTGACTGGAACTAGAACTCCTTTTTCATTTAATTAGGAATTAGCTTTTTTTTTTTTTTAATATTGAGAATAACACCATTTTCTGTGATTTAACAAATGATAAATTTGACATTCTCTCTAAGATCAAGCTTTATTGCATGGTTTATACCTTGAATAGGCTCAACAATCTGTTTATATTTCCCATTCCAAGTTTGACTTTATTAATAAAACTAATTTTAAATTTCTAAAAGTTTAAATGGTTCTTCTCCAATTATATAACAAACTTCTATTTTTCTGATTAATTTATAAATGCCATTATTTTTTCAGGGAATTTCATTTCATTTTTTTTCAAGCTTTGAATTTTTAAAAAAGTTTTGTCAATAAATACAGCTACTTCATTTTTTGAAATTTCTTACAAATCTTCACATTATTATATTTTGCAGATTGGAATAGAAGTAATGTGAAGGTTATGTATTTCCTTCATTCATATACTGGCTGTGCAGAATAGTTCCTCTATTTTTGATTTGGGGCATTGATGCATTGTTTACAGTTACAAACTATGTAAAACTTTTCCCTTAAGTGTCTTAATCACATTTTGGCAGTTTATAATTTTTGCCATTCTCTCTCTTTCTCTCTCTCTCTCTATATATATATATTGATTTCCACTGCACAATAATAGCTCTGAAATTCTCTAGATTGAACTAGTGACTTTATATGGTTTTCCTCATTTAATTTTTTTGATATAAAATATGACTTTTTTAGCTAAAATCTAATCTCTTGATTTCTCATATTACTTACAGTATTTGTAAAAAGTTGGTTTAAAAGTGATTTCTCAAGAAAATCACTATGTCACAATTTTTAGCAAGATTTCAAATGCAACATTAGATTCAAAAAATTTCTCTTTAACCTGGATTTTTTTTCTAAAATGTATTCTAGCTATATATCTTGAATGCAATAACTCAAATTATCTAATTTCTTTAATACTTCATCATTAAATAGTTTTTTTTAGTTTTAACAGTTCACATAGGTTAGTGATTTTTTTTTATTACCTTCTAACTAACAATTATAGTAATATTGACTGACAATACACTTGATACAAGATGGTCCAAAGCATGGATGATGATTGACATAATAAATAACAGCAATTTTGATATGTTTATTATTGTAATTTTGGCATTTAAGTGTGTGTACACAGATAAAATATTGAGGATTGCTTTTATATTTAGCCTATATTTTAGCATTTAAGTGTGTGCATGTAGATGAAATATTGAGGATTGCTTTTATAATTAACCTACATTTTACATTAATTTTCATTCACAAAGGATGATTGTTAACTCTTGTCATTATACTTATTTTGAATTCTGATACTGGCTTTTTATTACTTTCTACATATAAGAAAAAATTTTCATGCATTTTTGGAGGATGTTGATTTCCATTACCCTATTACACCCCATGTTTATACCATTATGATATATTATTTTCTTCTTTTTTCCTAATTTGGAATGGCAATACACAGTTGCAAAAAACAATTTATTCAATGGATTAAAAAAAGATGAACCATTCTAAAATAATTTACATCAGCTAATATCTTTTTAACTTATCTCTAAAGAGAAAAAGTAAAGCAAAACAGCACTATTAAACTGGTCATGAAGTGAAACTTTTATAGGATATCCATATTTGGTTAATACTAATTAAAAATATTTGTCTAATAATTTGTGATGATGGCATAAACTGTACTATTTTCATCATTTAATTTTAATTATTAAATATATTTAGAAAAATCGAAACTTTAAAGTTTCCAAATATATTCATTTATTAGTAATAGCATGCAATATTTCAAGTGGTTTTTACTCATTTTATTATTTTCTTCTTACGATGTTGCTAGCTTAATCAATGCAGTACTAACATGAGAAGGAAACAGGAATCTTTAATGAAACTTGACTCAATAAAGCTATTTTATTAAAGGTAACTGACTATAGAAATGTTATATACTTAACCATAAGAATCTTCGTGATTTCTCCATTTATTCTTAAAGGCAAGATTAATGGGTAGTTTCCAAACATTATAAATTATCACACTAAGTTGACTTATAAAGTTACTTGCCTTTATTATATAAGCAATTTCTTTAAAATTTCTTCTTTATATTTTTTTCTCTTTGTAATTTATTCTTATCTTTTCCCAATTGAGCATACATCCATTATTACATGTACGATATGTTATTTTAGATATACATCTGTTTTTTTCTTTTCTAATCATTACTTTGTGCTCTTTTAATAATTTTATTTATTTCATTAATATATCATTTCACATTCACTTGGTATTTCATAGATACATTTCAAATTTTGTTTTTTATAGTGTGCTATGGTTTTGGAAAGCTGTTCTCATATTATACTAGTTGTAGATTTTTTTTAGTTTGTCTGCTATCCTTAATATGTATGGATATATTACTATACTTATAATTGATGTTATTCTTTGTTCTACAAAAACCTTTCTTTTTTTTTTCAAGTTATTAGTTTCTAAACAAATATTTTTTGCTCTGTTATATATTGATGATATAATACCAGTTTTAATATTTCTGTCATGGTTAGATATAGTTCATTAGTGTAACCTTAAATTTAGCACTCATGAATGTAAAGTTTCTTGTTGTAATTTCCATGTTAATACAATAATTGAGTCTCTGACATCTGAATAAAAAGATCATTCAAACCATTATGTTATATACAAACCCATGTGCTACTATATATAATTGTATATATGTGTAAAATGCCCATTTTTTCAATATATTTAATAATAAAAATTAAATGAAGAAAACAGTCTAATATATGATTACCACTAACTAAATATAGTTATAGAAACATATTTATTAAACAATAAGTAATAAAATTGTTTGTTGAGTAAATTGTTGACTACTTATTCTAAATTTTACTTAGAAATTCTCAGCTATTTGAAAACTTCTAAATTCTATTGGAATTTGAACTTAGTGAACATAGCAGATAGATATACTAATTGCTAGACCACATACCTTTTTTATTTAGTATATGTATTGTTTTATATTTTTATGGTCAGGTTTTGATTTTTTGATATCTGAATAATAATGGATCTTACTGATATAAAATAGTTTTTTTGTTTGTTTTTCAAAAAGAAAAAATAATTACATACCAAAAGCAACAAATTCTAAACGAAATCTATTATTAGCTGTTGAATGATTTGATACCATGTAAATCCAGACATTATCTCCAGAAGTTGTAATTGGAGGTGGCAAAGTATTTTGATTGCACCATCTTCCTATATAGAGTAAAGCTCTAATCTAAAGAATTTTATGTGAATATATAAATATAAATTAGTTTTATTGCATTTAAAAATACTATATAAACTAAACAGGTAATCTATAATCTAAATAACTAATTGAGAATTATTATGTTTATAATGACAACCAGATTTAATTTACTATATAAACAATATATATATGCTTTTATATCAAAAATAAAATAATACTTAGAATGTAATTGCATTTATTTAAGCAGGTATGTGCCAAACGCATTATTTATACCTAACTTATGAAGCACTGTATTTTATGATAATTAATTTAGGCTTTTAGATATTGCATTTAGTATGTGCCATTTATAGAAATGTGATTTTAATATGTACAAATAACATACTTGAAATAAAAATAATTATAATTTAATTTACACATGTAATTATAATCTTAGATAGGAATTCATTTTAACTATATAATGAGAACTGTAATTAATGTGTAAAAGTTCATTTTTGTACATAAAAATAACAAAATAAACAAGATATTATGATTTTCTTAAATGCAATTTTTTAAAAACATGCAAAATAATTGTTTAAAACTATTTACCCTCAAAATATCAATAAAAAAAAAAAATAGCAATGAGCAAATAAGTTTCCAATTTCCTTGTTCTATAACAGCTCTTTACAGCACATGCTATAATTTATAAACTGACAAAAACATTGAACTACAGTGTGCTATAAATCAATAATGATTGCGATGTTTCCATTAGCTGGTTTGACATTATAACTAATTTGTAATGAACATAGAAAAGTGAACTATAATAGCCTTTCTGAGATTGGTGTAATCACAGATAAATTGAATATGTGAAATCTGATAATCAAATAAAAAAGTTTTCACACACACACAAAAAAAAAATAAAAATAAAAGTAATTACCTATAACCTTTATATTTTGCAAGAAAATAAAAAAGAGAAAGTAGTCACAAAAACCAAAAATAATACCAATGTTATAACAGGCTCTGAATAAATATCACTGGTGAAAATAGCTCAGAAAATGCTAGATGGGATAAGCAAATGTACAAAATTATGAAAATATAAATCCATAATATGTCTTAATGTTAATGCTGTTTCAGATGCAATTAAAATTTTTCAGAACTCTCAAAAACAAAATAAAAAGTAAGAAATAAGCTTGAAAACAGACAGATCCAAACTCCAACATTTATTAATAATAATACAAAATTTGTAGACCTTACATCAGAACAAATGATGAAACTAACAAACTTAAAACACATTTCTTGTAAATTAAATGGCTATTGGTAAAAAATATTTGCAAAATAGTTTCCAACCTATCACTTCAATCATTAGCATTATCTCATCCTTCTCTATCTGACTATTTAAAAGAGCTATACAAACTTATCATCTCTGCAAGTACTCCTCAAAACAACAATGAGAAGAGACTGAGAACAACATTAGGTATATGAACTTAAAAAAGTTATAGATGAAAAATATTTTTTATATTTATGATAATTTCATAAATATATTTCACATTTGCAATATATATTGCTTTTGTTTCTACAGACAATAAAAATGTAAGTGTTAAATAGCAGTCAAAATGTGATATACACATAGAATATTTACAATGAAATATTTTATACCACAATTAAGGATGCAGATGATCTATGAGCTAAGCAGCTATAGTATTCCTTATAATAAAATTGCTTAAAAATTTATTTTATAATGAAATAAAACAATCAGAGCCGTGAATATTAGAAATGACGATCTTAATTAAAAAAAAAAAAGCCCTTGTATATTCCTCTCATAAATATTTGATAGTCCCATTTAGAGCTGATATTCAGTAAATTGTAAGAGAGCACTGTGATGCAAAAAAAATTTGACTGTCTTTATATCTGAAATATAATTATGATTGTACATAGTTTGTAAAATATGGATGTTTTCAGTTAGAAATTTATAAACTTTTTTTTTAAAAAATACTTTTTCTGCAAAGTAATGTTGATTTTCCAATGGCTCCTGTTAATATTACATAAAGCATTTTAAATCTAAATCTTCTTTAAAATCTCATCTAGACCATTTGAAATAAGATCTTCCTTTTTATATGAAACCATTCTTAAAGTTATGTGAAAAAGTAATGGATGAAATATGTTAAGAATAGCTTATTTATATAGTTATTTTTAGCAGACAATTCAAAGTATGAAGATCTTATGTTTATAGTATTGAAGACATTTATTTTCTTATACAAGTGCAATACTTAATTACAAAACTATAATTTGGGAGTTTTCTAGAATTGTAATGCAAATTTTTAGGACTAAATCTTGATAACAATTGTTTAATAATTCAGGTATTAATATAACTAAAATGAGCAGGGAAACTTGGACATAAGCAGAAACATATCAATGACAAAACATGACTTGTATCCATGTATCATACAGCCTACTTTTCTTTTTCTTTTTTTATCAAAGTAAAGATATTCAGTAAATAACAAATTTCTGAGTCTTTTTTCTAGCTTTTAAGTTAAAAATATTCTTTAAAAACAACAACAGCTCATGATATAGGAATAGCATTAACTGTTTTTCAGGTAAGATATATTTAGGCTCCTTATATTATTTATAAAATGGCAAAAAAGTCAAATTTTAATATAAAATACAGAAAAAATTAATTTAATATATTCAAAAATCTTTTATTAATTTATACATTTCTTAAAAGTGATTTTAGCTAAAATATTAAACTAATTAATCTCAAAAAATATAAACTTATTAATACACAAACACAATCTCTTCTTTTTAAAAAATAGTCCATTAAATTTCAATAAATAAATAAATAATTCACACATATCTCCTTTATAAAACTTGATTTATTATGATGAATTAATATTTCATAGCACAAAATAAACCACCAATGTTTCAACTATATCCAATCATAGACTTTTTTCAAGGCAAAAGTAAAAAAAAATATATAAAAAATAATAACAAATATAAATATGCCATAGTCATTCATAATAATAAAATAAAACACAAATATAAATAAAAAATACAATAAAATAAATAAACCCCAAAAATTCATATCTTTTATCTCTTCCCAACACAATTTTAAATTTGCTTTTTTAAAATTCATTCCTTAAACCATATTACAAGAGAATTATAAAAGAGGCTATTTATATAAAAGAAATGAAGCCATTCCTAAATAGATTTTTGAAATAATAGTTTTTTATTTAATATTTTAATGTGAGGAATTTGTACTTAATCAGTTATTAGAGGAAGTAATAAAATAGGGTGCTTAAGGAATGAATTTAAAAAAGTTTAAAGTTAAAGTTGTGTTGGGAAGAGATGAAAGGTAAAAGATAATGTAAATTTTTGGGTTTTTTTATTTTATTATATTTTTTATTTATATTTTGTTTTATTTTATTATTCTTAATGTAATGAATAAGTATAAAATATTTGTATTTATATTTGTTATTATTTTTTATATACTTTTTAGTTTTGCCTTGAAAGAAACTATAATTGGATATAGTCAAAATGTTAATGGATTATTTTGTGTTATGAAATAATGGTTTACATAATAAATCAAGTTTTATAAAGAAGAAAATATGTGTGGATTATTTATTTATTTATTAAATTAATCTCATTTTTTTCTCAATTCAATTGCAATTTATTGTATGGAAGTTTATGATGATGGCATATATGTTGAATTCTTTCCATCATGTAAAATTAACAATTAAATCACTTTAGAAAAATTCAAGTTTGATTTAAAATTTTCAAATATATTCACCTGTTAGTAATAACACACAGTTAAATATAGAACATAATGTTTTGGTGGTATCATTCATTTTCTTTTTTGAATGTTGCTGCCCTAACCAATGACATAACTAGCATAAACACTCAAACCTGTAACCTTTAGATTCATGAATTCTGAATTTAAAGTGATGTTCTAATTCAGCATTTCCCAACCTTTTTTGGCTCGCGTACCACTTGGTAGCACATCATGCTAAATTGTACCACTTTGTAAAAACGATTGTATTTCATGAAATTTGTTATTGCGAGTGTGTTATTTTATTTGCATTATAAATATTATAGGATGACCACGTATGTATTCACATCTCATAATGAGACAAATTACATTGAAACATGCCAAAATGTCACGCCAGATTATAAACTCACTGAAATTATAAACTCACTGTAACATATTTATATGTATGTGTTTGTTCAAAGTTTCATATTTTTTCCCAAAATAATTTATTAAAGATTACATTATTACATTAAAGGTTATTTGGTACATATTTTGTTCAAAGTGTTTTCTCATTCCTTCATTTGGTTTTCCCAAATTTGAGTCTGTTTTCTCTTTTTTGGAGCATCTTGCTATTGGTTAGGCCATGGAGAGGATAAATCCAGCATGTCCCAAGTCATGGTAAAAATAACCTCAGGGGTTATCAGGCTATCTATTGTTCTTGTTTTCTTTATATTGTTCAGCATGAAGTTAATAGGATTAAAATTTTGATGATTAAATACTAGCTTACATCTAGTAATCCACAATAGATGATCAAGAATTAATGATAGTCTAATTTCTGGGTATGATCCTTTTCTGATACATTCTTTCAAATTAAATAATTTAGATTGATTTGCCTTGATCCAACTCATTATTTATCTACTATTTTGTCATATTTCATTTTGTAATAAATGGTTTTAATAAAAACACAAAATTATAAAAAACCAATTAATATATTTTCTTATCATAATCAAATATTTTTATAAAATAAATTTAATGAGATCTTTGTGCTTGTTTCGAACAACATAATTTTTTGAAATTTGGTTCAAAAGATGCGAGGTATACCCTTAAGTCTACAGCTGCGTTCAATCTGTTTCGATACTTTTTTTTTTTAAAAATATATGAAGAAAAAGCTCTTCCTACTAATTCCGTACTAGTAAACGGTAATAATAATTTAAGAGCTTTCTCAAAAAGTTGTTCATATTCTTTAATGTTTAACCAAAAATTAATTAGATTGTGTCATTTGAATTCTACTTGTAAAGTTCTGTCACATGATAATTCTATTAAATTTTCTTTGTCCTTAATTGATAATGATGTAGCTTTTTCTAAATTTTCTGCATAGAAGGGGTTTGAAATCCAATTATCATTTGTGTTTTCGGGTTTTGGAAAATATTCCATGAAAGACAATTTTAATCCTGTTAAATGTGCTATTATATTTTCTCGTATATCTTGAGACAGACTAACCTTATTTTCAAACAAAAAAATATGTACAGTTTCGAATACTTCCAGTCGATTGTTTTCGATACTTATATATATTACTGTTCACAAAAATCTAATTTCTTAATCATACTTTCAATTTTATCATTAACATTAAAGATCATTATCGACTGTACATATTAACAGCTTTACTGTATAATATTATTAATTAAAATAATTTTTATGAATTATAGGAAAAAACGTTTCTATGGTATTTTTATGATTTAATTTTTTTTTATGTCTGCCATTATTGATTATTTTTCCTGTACCACCAACCATCAACTTGCATAACGCGTACCACTGGTGGTACGCATACCACAGGTTGTGAAACACTGTTCTAATTAACTAGGCTAATTGATTATAACACCACTTAAATTCAGAAATCATGAATCTGAAGATTCTATATTTGTTACCATTCTAGTATTGTTCCTGTTTAATAGAGCAATCCTATCATTAATGCATCACATTAAATGCAGCATTCATAAGTTTAAGTGTCTTAGATTTGATTCCCATATTAGTACTATCAACCTTTCTAATAATGTTCCTGTTTAATAGAGCAACTCTATCAGTTAATGCATCACACTGAATGCAGCATTCATAAGTTTAAGTGTCTTAGATTTGATTCCCATATTAGTACCATCAACCTTTCTAATAATGTTCCTGTTTAATAGAGCAACCCTATCAGTTAATGCATCACAATGAATGCAGCATTCATAAGTTTAAATGTCTTATATTTGATTCCCATATTAGTACTATCAACCTTTCTAATAATGTTCCTGTTTAATAGAGCAACCCTATCAGTTAATGCATCACATTGAATGCAGCATTCATAAGTTTAAATGTCTTAGATTTGATTCCCATATTAGTACTATCAACCTTTCTAATAATGTTCCTGTTTAATAGAGCAACCCTATCAGTTAATGCATCACATTGAATGCAGCATTCATAAGTTTAAATATCTTAGATTTGATTCCCATATTAGTACTATCAACCTTTCTAATAATGTTCCTGTTTAATAGAGCAACCCTATCAGTTAATGCATCACATTGAATGCAGCATTCATAAGTTTAAGTGTCTTAGATTTGATTCCCATATTGGTACTATCAACCTTTTTAATAATGTTCCTGTTTAATAGAGCAACCCTTCACATTGAATGCAGCATTCATAAGTTTAAATATCTTAGATTTGATTCCCATATTAGTACTATCAACCTTTCTAATAATGTTCCTGTTTAATAGAGCAACCCTATCAGTTAATGCATCACATTGAATGCAGCATTCATAAGTTTAAATGTCTTAGATTTGATTCCCATATTAGTACTATCAACCTTTCTAATAATGTTCCTGTTTAATAGAGCAACCCTATCAGTTAATGCATCACATTGAATGCAGCATTCATAAGTTTAAGTGTCTTAGATTTGATTCCCATATTGGTACTATCAACCTTTTTAATAATGTTCCTGTTTAATAGAGCAACCCTTCACATTGAATGCAGCATTCATAAGTTTAAATATCTTAGATTTGATTCCCATATTAGTACTATCAACCTTTCTAATAATGTTCCTGTTTAATAGAGCAACCCTATCAGTTAATGCATCACATTGAATGCAGCATTCATAAGTTTAAATGTCTTAGATTTGATTCCCATATTGGTACTATCACTGATCAGATCAGCAATATCTGAAGAAGAGAAAAGAATATTATTGAAGAATGTTATATACTGCTATTACTAGCAGTTGAATACATTTGAAAAGTTTAAATAAAGTTTATATTTTTCTAAGGATATTTAACAATGAATTATAGATAATGAAAATAATTCAGTATATAATTACAAATATAATTTATATTGCAAAAAATAATTTGCACAAGTGCAAAAGTTATAATGGAATTTTTACCATGGTTATCTAGATCATTTTTTAAAAAATGAGTGTGGGTAACAGATTATACATGTAATGAAATATACAAGAAACAATATAACATAACTAAGTAAAGTAGTCAATTTATCCTACTTGACATGGTACAGGAAAACGAGAAGTAAAAATCAAAAATAAGTTAATTGCATAAAAAACAAAATTGAAAAAAGCTTAGTCTATGAAATATTTTTGGTATTAAATTCATTAACCATTTTTATAAAAATATGACAAAAATTAAATATAAATTACTTTAATTCCACTACTAGGTAATTAATATAAAATTGAAAATATCACTGGCAAATAAATAATCTACTTTTACATTATTGTACTGTTTCCTGTACATTTTTTTCCAAATTCTTTTCTCTCAATGAAAAAATCTTCATATAGATAATCCTAACAAAAATTTAAATACCACTTTTGCATATCTTAAGAATGATGATAATGATTGGGTGAGTAGAAGAGGGATATAATGATTAACAAATAATTATAAAAATATAACATATACATAAAATCTTACTTCAAGAAAATTAGAGGCACAATCTTGATGAGAGTCAAAGTTAAAATCAGTAAATGTTAAATTTATTTGATTTCCAATTGTTGTTTTAATAGACCAAACACAATCAATATGAAATGGATATGAATTTGAAAAATTTGGACTTTCAATAATACCATGGTGTTTTGTAATTGTATTTCCGCATACTAAAAAAAAAAATTTGCAATGAAAATGAAAATATTATCAACTATATTAATTATAAAATAAATAATGTAATAATTAAAAGCAAAATGCAATGAAATGTGAAATAAATAGACTACAGTACTTACATTGTTGAATAATAAATTATAAATTATATACAGCGTTAAATTGTCATTGCAATTTTCTGAACTAAACTCTGTAATATTACTAGTAAACAAAAAATGAAATTACAACCTTGACACAAACAATATTGTTGGGCTCATTGTCTCTATATCAGTAAGAAAGAATACATACAAGCGATTTATGTCAAAAGGAAGAGCATTTACAATAGCTAGCCCTTTATAAATAATATGTTTTCTTTTGAAAATAATAATAAACTGGGTTATTGTCAATTAAGTATAAATTCAGATTAATAATATATTCTTGCTAGTAGTTTTTCTTCCATTACAATTTTCTGACATTTTGCCACTGATTCTGTTGACTGACTATTGCTGAGGATTAATATATAACAATAAAAGGAAATGCGAAAGTGATTAAGAAAAAGAAAAATATGTATTGAAACAATCACAATTAACATTATATATAGCTATGAACACAGATCTATACCAAGTCTGTCTTCTTTCCTGTAATGATGACAGCTAATAATATATATATATACTACAGAAATAATTATACTTTTGAAAATCAAATATCAATAATCATTTTAAGTATAGATGATTTCTGATGAATACAGGATGAATTTCAAAACATTAACTAATATCTCTTTCTATTGACTAGGAATGATTAAAGACAGTTGATAAGCTGGCTATTTCAGCTGAATGCTCTATATACAATTCAATAATCTCTTTCTTTTTGATTTGAACATTAAAACAAGTTTAGTTAGATGACTGCAATGATTTGCAAACAAGTTAAAAATAAACTTTTTTAAATAAATAACTTTGATTAAAATAAACCAGTTGATCAATTGTTAACATTGGAAATATTTTATTACTTTAAAGAAGGATAGAATAGTTAAAAAACATGGGAATGATTTGTGATCAGTAATTCTTATTTAATAATTAGGAGATGCATGCTTTTATTTAGTTGCATAGGAGACTGAAATAATATAGAAAAGCTCAAGGTAAACTGAATATTAAATCTATTGTCTATGGGACCAACTATATCATAAGATTACATAAATAACACTTCTTGAGTTTTTTAATTTGGACACATTTTGTGTTCATAATCAATTCCAATGGGCAGAATACCTAAGTACTTAAATGCCTGGAAGAATCTATTTTTAAAACTTATTCTAAATCTTTTAACAATGAAAAATAGAAGATATGTATGTAGACTCATGAATACTGATTATGAAGTTCAATAATGTTTCACTAACCTATCAACCATATTCCTAGATTGTAATATGCTTATGAATATTATAATTTAAGATAGCTCTCACAATGGTTGAATAGCAGTATAGCTGTTTTTAAATCAGAAGAATGATCAATAATGTATCACCAACATTATAATTAGAAATCACTTATATAAAGAGAAGTAAATTGATGTTATATAATTAGAAAATGAACACGAGATTAAATAGATGTCATGAAAGGCTCATTATACTGCTGAAGACAGTAAGATGATATGAAAGGAAAAATATAAAAAAAAATAGTTCAAGTGATTGCACAAGGCAAATGGCAAAAAAATGAGAAGACAATGAAAAAATATTTCCATTTGTTTATGTATGCAGTATACTATTTAATTGTGTATGCACTTATATATTTTGTTAAGTAATATTCATTAAGGCTGTAGCCTCAAGCATTAATGAATATTTAATCAATGTGCATTTAAATAAATTTATAATTACATATTTTGTTAAGGTATAAATAAATATGTTTGTGTATAAGCTTTTAATGTTGATATGATAGAATACTCCAGAAATAAATTAAATAATTAATTATGTAAAAGAAAAAAAACTTACTGGAAATTGCAATGGGTTAATTTGCATACAAAGAAAAGTTCACTTTATTCAAATTAGCAAAGGTGATAAAAAGTTTATAGAAGAATTAAGTGAGGGGAAAAAAAAATATAAGTAAAATTGTTCTGGAAATAAATAAAAAAGAGCTCTAGTCAAGAATATAATTGGACTATCTATAAAATAATGTATGTGAGCAGTAAAGTGTTTACAAAATTTTAGAATAAAGAAATGTTAGTGATATTTGATCTTTAAGGAGATATAACTTTAAAGAGATCTGAGTGATCTTATTCTCAATTAGCAATCAGCAAGATGAAATTACTAATACGTTACAAATAACATTATTATTATTCAGAGTAAACAAACTCTTCAAGTTTTAGTTAAATTTTGTTGCTTTTTTTCTTATTTCAAAATATAACTATCCACCTGCCAACTGACTACATGGCCCTGGATATATTATTTGGTATAGATTCAACACTTTAATCTGTGATGCTTTTAAATAAAGGATTACTTTGAATAATAAATTTAGTCGTGCAGTGAACTGAAAATGCAGAACAAAATGACATTCACATACAAAATCTGGGTCAATGGCAAAAATATGTGAATCATATTGAAAAAATATATGTGTATGGATGTAATAATAGATGATAAACTTAAAATTGCAATATTATTATGGAAGTCCAGCAAAGATGTATTAAATGTGGCAAATCATTTATGTGATTTCAAATTGTCCAAAGAAATATCCTATGAAGAGTTATTGATAAAAATTAAATACATATTTTAAACTCATAACATCAAAATTTTCAACGAATCTTCATTTTCAAAGTACGATACAGTCACAAAATAAAAATATATGCAAATATAACTTAGTCCTATGAACTTTGGCAAACAATTGCAAATTTAAAAATTATATTGATGAAATGCTGCTGGAGCAGCTACTATTGGGGAGTAAGAGATGTAAAGCTTAAAGAAATATTACTAAATGATAAGAAATTAATGTACAAGGTCCCTATTGAATGGACATTAGTTTATGAAACCATAGTAGACTATATGGAGACTTCAGAAAAGTGAAAGTAATTCCTCAAAAACAAGTATAAATGTGGCCAAACCATGTGAGATAAATAGTTAACAAAGACCCTCCTCCATACTTGTTATTATTGTGGAAAGACAGGTCATTCAAAACCTAACTGCAGATTTAAAACAAAAAAATGTTTTAATTGTGGAATGAAAGTCATTTGTCAAAGTTATATGACAAATGAAAGTGAGACTTACAACAAAAGAGTAAATAGAGGGAGGAGTATCTAAAAAGTTGATAATAATAAATAAACTGAAAGATACTAATAATATGCTGAAATGAAATGTGAAAATTTTTGATCAAAATATTTTAAAATGTACAAATAGAGATTGACAGTGAGGTGGACATATCAATGATATTGTGGACAAACTGAAATATGATTTATAAGAAGGAAAATGTCAATGACAAATTGAAAAAGTCTAACGATGATAGTTTCAGATATAAACAGCACATAATAATTAAAGAAATGGTCATAGCGCCTGTACAAGTAAATAGCCATTGGAAACAATTACCATTATATGTAGTGGAATAAAATATTAACCCAGTATTAGAAAGAAGTTGCTTTGAGTCTTTCAGAATAAGTGTCAGACATGATAAAACTGCTACAGTAAAAACAAATGCCTGAAAATATTTTCTACTGTGATACAAGCTAAAGTCTGAATCAATTAACAATAAAACAATTCCAAATAAAAACAAAAATAACTATTTGGAAAATATAAAATTTATTGTGAACCAAAGTTTACAAATTAAAGATATAATAAAGAGAAAGCAACTATCAGAAATAATTATAAAAACAATATCTGAACAAATACCATACTAAGGTTAGAAGCTGATAAGAGTATTTAAACATCATATAAACCATATTAAAGAATGAATAACTAAGCTATTAGAAAACAATGATTATTCCAAACTTGAAAAAAAGAAATCTGACTGATGTTTCTGAAGAAACTAAATTAAAAAAACTCCAGTTAGCTCTTCTGTTTAAGAAGGTATCGAAGATAATACTGAGGGAGGAGAAAAATGGGGTAGAGGAAGAAAATAGAGCCTCAATCAGACCTACCTGAGAATGGAAGAGACTGACAAAGCTACAAGATTATGTTGTGAAGAAAACTGATTATATTTTAGTTCAAGTAGAACCTGCAAAAATTATTGTAAATTAAGCAAAAGTTAGAAAATTTATTTGTGTATAAAATTCTGCACATCCGTCTGCAACCAACTACTTGCTTGCAAGGTGGCTGCGATGACCTCTCAGCTAACAACACTTGACTTGTATTTAAGCTTTTAATGTTGATATGATAGAATACTCCAGAAATAAATTAACTAATTAATTATGCAGAAAAATAAAACTTACTGAAAATTGCAACAGATTAATTTGCACATTAAAAAAAAGTTCACTTTATGTAAATTAGCAAAGCTAATAAAAAGTTTGTAGAATAATTAAGTGAGGGGGAAAAAGTAAACTAGTGAAAGTGAAGTTGTTCTGGAAATAAATAAATGAAGAGCTCTTATCAAGAATCAGCATGGACTATCTCTGAAATAATGAGCGTGAGCAGTAAAGTGCTCACAAAATTATAGTTACCAGGTACAGAGAAAAGAAACTTATTGACATTTAATCTCCAAGAAACTGTAAAGAGATTTGAGAGATCTTGTTCTCAACTAGCAATTAGCAAGGTTAAATTGTTATGTGAGTTGATAAGAGCCACCAAATTGAGGATAATGAAGTTTTCTTGCAAGGAGAAAAAGCAGGGCTAAGTAAGAACCATATTTGAGAAGATTGTCCATTAAGCAAAAGGACAGATTTGAAGTAATATAAGACATTGTCTGATAGTTATCTTAAATATAAGATAACTAAGAGTTAACAGATACTCAAGTTATAGACTTTAATGTATACAAGTTATTGCAAACTCTAGTCAATGGGCTGTATTATAGACTTGCATGTGTGATAATTTTGATATTAATTTTTTGTTCCAAAATAAAGGGATATTTATTATTATTATTATTTCTATTATTAATTCTTTATTACTTATATTATTATTAAATCATCAAACATCACATGATCACCATTCTACTATATAGAGAGTTTTGCCTCTGTTATATTATTATTATTGCCATTAGTGAGCACAAATAAATAAACTTGCTGAGTTTTAAGTTTGGTCTTGAGTTGGTTATTTTGAAATTGATGCTTGTTTGGCTGGTGTACTTAAAAGTACCACTGAATATACAGTGAGTGGTACAGCTGAAAGTGGAATCTATTTTCAGAATAAATGACAGAGGACTTTATTTTCATGGAAATAATGACATCAGAATGTCAAAAAAAAAAAGCAACAGCAAAATGATGGAAGTCAGATATTAATATTAACTTGTGTGTGAATTAAAAGAAATCTGTAAGCAGGTATTAGGGAATTTGATATAAATAACCCAACAACATAGAATATATACATTGAGCATTTTATGTGAACTAACAAAGTTGAAGATGATAAAGTCAGTTTCTATCCTATTGTTTTTTTGCCAATAGTGATATACTGCAGCTATCAAAATAACTGTATAATCCAAATATCCATGAGAATACACCTTACAAAGGGCTAATTGAAGTATATTTTCAACTAACATATTGAAATGTGTAGCCCACTTAAGCTTTAGAATGAGTACTTCATGAGTATTATCATGATTATGACTTGGCATTATGAACCCTGGTTAAGCAATGTAAATTTACAGCTGGCTTGGATAAGTTGTTGGATCAATAGTTATATGGGATATCAGATCACAATCTCAGAAAAAATATTAAGCAAAGTTGATTTCACATATACAAAGTGCCCAACATGAAATGGTATTAGATAATGCATTAGAATTTCAAATTACTAGTGAATTCAAAACCTGATGCCTATGACTAAAGCTCAAATAGTTAATGCAGCTATAAAATTTTTAAGGATAACTTGACATGTTATTGCTATGGTGCAAAAAGAAACATAAAAATATTATACAGGTTTAAAATTAAAAAATGACACATGCAATATATCTGTAAAAAAAGATAATAATTCAAAAGTTAAATCACACTCAGACTTTAAATTAGGGATAAATGGAGTTAGAAAAAATAGATGATAAACAATAAAAAATACAGATGATGGCTGGATTACACTGATGTGACCATTTGTGATTAAAAGAAATTAATATGTAACTGACAATGGTGCAGGACTATCTACACTATGCCTAAGAGAGGGGAATAAAATTAATACTAAAATTAAAAATGCAGATATATTATCCACAGATGTCAATGAAAATAAAATACACATATGTGAAAAAGTATATGAGCCAGTAAAAGTTTATATTAGACTTAAAGTAAAAGGAACATAAGCCCATTGTTAGGTCAAAGTTTCAATCATTAGACAAATGTTGAAAAATAATTTAAAAAGTTCAATTGAAAGCAGAAGTTAGAAATAAGTTCCCCTGGCTATTTAAACCAGGACTAGTTCAATTAAAAAACTGGCCAGTGGACAAAGACTTACAGAGGGATGTGCAACTTACTGTGTTCAAACCATGAACAATATAGTATGTGTTAAAGGCAAAAGAAAACAAGACAATTAAAAAACAAAGCACAAGAATTAAGACATTATCAAAAAATTGGTCTCACTGCTCATCAGAAAAAAAATTCTTGAATAAAATTTCAAAATATGCTGGGTCTATAAAAATGAAAATGATGAATCAAATGAACAGTGACAATAGAAATTACTTATAATGACAGTGAGACTTCAAGAAGTTTCATAGATCAAGCAAAAACCAGACTAGTTCATTAGATAAAAGAAATCTATACAGAGAGCAGCAACAGACTGAGTGGCTAGAGAAAGCCATCTTTTGAATCAATTCCAATTTGCCTTTCTCTCAATTTTTTCTAACAGCAATTAGACAATAGTGTGTGTTTATATTATAGTAACCAGCTTAAAAATTGAAATTTACTTACAAAGTTAGATTTATATTGATCACTGTAATAATAATTTTATATACAGAAATTCTATTAAGATTTCTACAAAAATTCAACAATAAATAGTCTCAAAGCTATTTAAAAAATTATAAGATAATGATTTACAATATTAATGAACTAAATATTCATAGTCTTTGCTATGTGTAGACATCATAACAAAAAAAAAAGATTAAAAAAAAATTAAAGTGTAATAGCTTGCAGGTATAAAAATGTTTTTTAGACTTTGTATTTTGAACAATTAAAACTATTCACAATAATTTATATTTTTATATTGGACTATTTCCATCATCTAATATATGTATTGAATGTCTTTAGAAAAATTTAACTTTATTTAAATATTCCAAATACATTCAACTGTTAGTAATAGCACATCAAACAGGTTAGTATATGCACAATGTTTTGAGAGGTATTAGTCTCCCCTCTTCTTCAGGTGTTGCTGGCCTGACCAGTGACAGTACTAGCTTGGGATTCGAATCTGGGTCCTTAGATTCATGAGTTTTGAATTTTAAGGTAACACTCTAACTAACAGCCATCCTGCCAAAGGCAACAATCTGTAGTAATTTCATATACATATCTATGAAGTTTATCCTGATTTCTCCACTTTTCCTAAGAGCAAAGTTGATTAGTGGTTTCCATACATTATGTATAGTCACATTGAGTTGGCTTATGGGATTTTTTGCCATTGTCATATGAGCAGCTTCTTTAAATTTTCTTCTTTGTACCTTTTCTTCTCTCCAATATTTTTGTATTTTACCAATTGAACATATGTTCATTAGCACATACATGTTCTGCTACCTTAGACCCATCTGTTTTCTCTCTTTGTGTTTTTGCAAGCATTTTTCAATGAGACAACTGGTCTCACCAATATATGTTCTTCAACATTTACATGGTATTTCATAGATGCAGTTTTTCTTTTCATCATTTCAAGTTAAGGCTTTGTAGATTTTAGAATTCCTCATAGGGTATCTAACAGTTGAATGTATTTTGAATATTTAAATAAAGTTAAATTTTTTTAAAGACATTCAATATATATATTAGATAATGGAAATAGTCCAATAGAAAAATATAACTAGAACACCATCATCACAAATATTCAGAAAAACAATAATTTATATCTCTGTTTATTTTAAGATAATTATTTTTTAAATTAATAATTACAAATATATAATAATTTGGATATGTGTATGTCAGAATGTTACTGCAATCATTACAAATAAATTAAATATACCACTTACTTTTTTAAGATTAGCATTTGGAGCAGATACAAATATATTAAACATATGATAATATTGATATTTTTTCTTATTTCCTTTTATTTAATATATACATTTGTGGTTATTATTAGATAAGTAACCAGTCATTGTTTTTGCACTTTATTTATTATCAGTATTCTTAATTATTTATGGAATCATTATAATTGTATTCTTTTCCTCTGTACTTACTTAGAATGTGACAGAAAAAATGGGAGTGCAAATGATTATTACAAGTTCTTGAACCACAATTTTGCTGTGGTGTGCTATATATATATGAAGCCATTATAAATTTATTCCAATTTATTCTATTGCATAATTAATAACATTCAAAAAGATACATTTAAATATTTCATTAATCATATATATAACTCAAAGTTCATCTCTTTTATTTGTATTAGGCCACCAACATATGATTATACTTGCAGGCAGATTATTATTAATTATATTAATTACAAAATTTCTATTGAAATGTATGTACATACACATAATTCAAATCTTTCACTTGTTCATATATATATATTATAATGTTTTCCATTTTGTTAGGCCTCTACACGCTAATATAAATTGCATGCGAGTTGATCAAGCTATGTTAAAAAGAAGAAAGTTGTATTTCGATTTCTATTAAAAACATAGCTATATTTCCTGATCAACTCAGCCTTGTAATTGTTGAGAATTATGCTATCGACGACATCAGCTTTTAATTTATTTGAAAGGCACCAGAGTTCTGCAAGAACCCACTGAACCGTCACATAGCATCTCGAAAATTAAAAAGAAAATATATTTTTAAACTAATCGGAATTACATCATACCGTAACAAGAATTATTTTTTTAAGATTATTATTCCTGGGCTTATTCAAACATATTGGCAAAGGTAAATTATCTTTTAAATCTTATTAAACTAATAATAAATTTAATAATAAAAAAATAATAACTATTATTAATAACGCACAAATGAAAATTGGTATTAGAAATATTTTTATTCTAATAGATTAAAAAAATGTTTGATATAAATTATTTATCAAATAAATTGGAGAGAACACAATTCTGGCATGAAACATTAATAATAAAAAAAATAACTGCTGAATAATTAATTACAAAGTTCTTGGTTAAATAAGAGTCTTTTGATCAATTAAATTAAAGTCTCTATCGGGATCCTATTATAAGCTTATTTTTTACGAGTAATTTTTAAAATGATTAACTTTGTCACAATCAGGATAATGAAGCATAACTTACCGGTAAGTTTTAGTGAGTTCATGATGGTTGTAGATAACTATGCATAGTTTTTCGGGGTTAAAATGAGCTCACGGCCTTTGATTATTAGTTGATCTTGCGGTCCATTCTCCTAGCCGGTCACGAAAGCTTTTCTGGTATACATCTTCAGGCACGATGTCTTCAGAAGCTCCGGTTCACTCCGCCATGCTGAATTACTTCAGCATAGAGTGATCTTGGATATATTATTGTTATCCAAGACCAATTAGAGAAACCAACGAACAAGATGTTCTTCAAACTGACCTCTGCCTTTTATACTAGAGGGCCAGTTTTCCGACTTCTGCGCATATCTTTTGTTTGTCAAAATATACATTGATAATCTTATATATTCTTTATAAAATTTATGTAACAAAGTCTTTATTTTTTTCAGCAAAATTCTGCCATCTTTAATTAGTTGAAGTATTCTTACTTTCTCTTATCTAGATTGGTAATTTATGTCTTTTGTTCTCTCCAATTCTACTTTTATTTCTAATTACATTAAGAAAATACGAAAAAATAATTTAACTTTCACTGTACGTTATTTTTTTAAAAAAAATTAGTCAAAAAAAAAAAATCTAAATTTACTTTTATTTTTTAGCTTTTACCAAATGCCAATATATTTGCAATGAATATAAATAAACGTTACAATATATATATATTGTGACCTTCTGGCTTGGCACCAGAAATATTCATTATAGTTGTGTGGTAGTATATCAGTAACATCTGATATTATCCTCTTTAAAAAAGTGAAATAATGTGAAATTTTTTATTTTGACTTAAAACTGTAATTAAAAATAAGTGTAGGTGTAATTAAAAAATTTCTTAAATGTTTAGTATCATATTTTAGTGTATAATCAATGATAGAATAGAGGGGGGTAGTTTGTTATATGCATAATCAGTACAGTTTAAGTTGATGCTTACTTGTTTTATTTGTTCATAAAGCAGTATTCAGATTTGTTAGAATGATTTTCTAGTTCATTTGTTTTATACATTTTAATTTATAGTATGAATAGTAAAATATGTTTCACTCATCATCATTCACATTGTCATTTCAGTCATAGCAGTGTAATACCTATAGCATATTACTACTGAATATTCATGCATTATCCAACTTCATTTTTCATTCATATGTTTCATTAAATCATTAAATATCCCACATCACATTCAAATATTTAATTTTATAAATAATAGTATTTAGTTTAATTACATTTTAAATAAATCAATGGATTATGGGCTGGTGGATTATTTAATGACAAATACTGTAAAATATTTTATTTATTAAAACAACTGTCATCAGTTTTATTCTATTGCTTTAAAAATATTTAATTATTAGTTCAATATTTTTTTTTTATTTATTTAAAAGACAAAATGATTTTTTTATTTCTCTATTTTTTTTTTTACTTTCACAAGTTTCTTGCATAAATTAAGTAAGTTGCAAGGGGTGGGGCAGACTGACAATCTTTTTCTGGTGATGTAAAATATCGTAAACTATTGGAAGAGAGAAATGTGATGTAATTATTATTAAAAAAATCTATAAAAGGGCAATCATAATTACTTTTAGAGGGCAATTATAACCAACTAAGGACAACTACAATTAAGTTTTATTTAACAGAGTTTAATAGTACAATTATTTTTCCTCTTCCAAAGTTCGAGTTGAAAATTTAAAATATAGTATTTGTTTACGAAAATGTGTACTTAAAACCACTAAGAGATACGTCAATTTGTGCTCTCAGCTGATTGTTTAAATTTTCCTACCGTTATGCTAAAATACATGTAAGTGTTATATTATATTATTCAAGATAAATTGTTATTATTTAAAAAAATGGGAATGCGTGAAGGATTATAAAATTATTTTATTTACATTTAAACTTAACAGGAAAGAATAGAAGAATGTTTGTTTATTTTCTAAAATTTAATTTCTTAAGTTTTAATCATATTATGAATGGAATAATTGCAACATGCATCGTTTATATGTGGAAAAGGTGTGAACTTTTATTGAACATTTCCAGAACTCTATTAAATAAGTTTCATGCTAAGTATAAAAGAAAATTCAAAAATATACACAATAATTATATAATTTATCGTCAAATTTATTGGAACAGTGGATAATTATTTCTACTTTTACCTATTGAAGGAAATAAAGATTAAATGTGCAAATGAGTGGACTATTGATATTTACATGTTTCCTAAAACCAATAAGAGAAATAAATTATAAAATGGATAAATTTGTGTTTCCACTTTATTAAATGCATTTTAAATTCTATGAATGAAACATGAAATATTACTTTATACGTCGTAAAATGCGCATTGCCTAATAATGGTTTCTAATACATAGTGTGATGATCACACATGTGTACATTTCATATATATATATTGCATAATATTAAATGAGAGTTTTATATGTAAATTAATTTATAAAAATTACATAATAAACGTAAGAAAGAAAGGAAATTTATTTTAAGTTAATGTTAATTAAAAAATCAAAATGGTAGTTGAGGAATGCAATTAAAAGCAGAATCAATTATAGTAATTAAAGAAAGTGAAGGAAGATAAGCAACCAAGATTCTTATCTTTCACCTTTCAAAGTCAACTTTTTTAAAATGTTAAGAATAGTAAAGTTAAGGGAATATTAAAATAGGATCATCGAAGTTGATGATCAAGTCTTAAAGGGAAAAGTAAATAAAAAAGGGGTTAATGATTGTAGAATTAGCAATCATAAAATTCAGTTGCAGTTATAAATAAAATAAATAGATTTACAAAAAAGATAAAGATCATCTCTTCAAACTACACATGTGAACACATGAAATATATGTATGGCTATGTGAAGGAAAAAAAAGTGTGTAAATAAGAAAATTATTTTACTAAAGAGGAATAAAAAAAAAACCAATATTATGGAAGTAAATAAAAAACAAGAAAATTTATGTATTTTATGAAAGTAAAATAAAGGTGTGAAATGTAATTAATGACATTCCAAGAAACAATCAAAGAAAATAAGAAAAGGATTCTGGGACAATTAAGTAAGAAGTTGTGAAGGAAAGGAACCATGTTTTAGAGAGCTTCTTGAGTCTGCTGAGCTGAAAGACAGATTAGTTCAAGAGCTGTGTTCTTTATATATGAACAAAATGTACCAAAAACTTGAAGCGTCGAGAATGCAGGGGTAAGGGCCTCAAACGGGTGCCAGTTGATCCATGCCTGCCTTGGGTGTAATGTCATCTCGCCCATGAAGTAACAGTAGTGATAGCGCCTGCCTGATGGTTCACCTCCCCTGTCATTGAAGCCACAAATAATATGATAAAAGTAAGCTATATGAAGGAGTCTGAGCCGGATCCCAAGAACTACCATCTCTCCAAAAGAAGTGGAGTAATCCACATGATGGTTAAACATTTAGTTGTCCAAGTCCAGAAAACCTAGGTAATTAAACTTTAAATATATCACGCATGTACACACTTTTTTAAAATGGCCACAGAAATTATAATGCAATTGAAAAAATGTAAATCAGAGTGAATCAAATAATCAGTAGATTTTATATAACAAATAATACGTGGAGAAAAGGACTCTACTCTAGAATACCTACATATAAATTAAGAACAATTATCATTCAGGGTGAAGGGTTAAATTAAATATAATCTGTGTTATTTTAATGATTTCTTGTTTTATGTTTAAATATTATATTTTAATGTGTATTGAATGTATTGTATTAAACAGTATTTATTTATGAATAGCTCTTATGTCTCATCTTTCCTTCTCCACCATACTAATTAGAATGATATACCCATAGGGTTTATTAAATATTCAGTAGACATTGATTCTAGTAAAAGGCACACGTGTCAATCTAGTACAGTAATATTAAATCTCGAAAATTTTATAAATATTTCAAGCGCTGGATTGTTTCTTTGAATCATTCTTATGAATGTAGTATCCAGCAGCCAAGAAGCATCTGATTGGGAAAGATAATACTGGAATATTCCATTGGTAATCTCAGTATTCGATCAGGAATATAGACTTAAATAATTAGTCTATATTCACGTCTTGCTTGACGTGACAGTCGTGTTGATTGTAAAAGTGTAAATTAAAACATTTATAAATGGTCGAAAAGGTAATTCTGTTACATTTTGGGGGCCAAGTTCGGGTTCAATTTGCTGTACAATTATTAGTCACGTGTCAGGTAGAATTTTGGCTGAAAAAAAAGTTATTCATATACAAATTAATTCCAATAAATTAGTTTGGTGAGAAGCGAGGATGGGAGGGAGAGTTTTTCTTTGCTTTATAGTTAGTTATCTATGTTTCAGAGTCACACGTGTAGAAGAAAAGAGAAGGGAAGGGGGATAAATTAACTGTGTGAAAATTTGTTGGTTATATTTACTGTTAAGGTAAAAGAAAGAGAAAAAAAGTATTTAGATATCTGCATACTTAGAACGACCGAATATATATGTTATCTCTACGTAATTGCGAAAAAAAAAATGTATTGAAATCTAATATAAATTGGGAATAGATTTTGAAAAAAAACTTTTATTGATAAATCATAAATATAGTGAGATAAAGTGTATCAGTGAAATCAAAATAAATTATATACGTGTCTTATATAACGACCGAATATATATATTATCTTTACGTAATTGTGATCAAATAAAGAGAAATATATTGAAATCTAATATAAATTGGGAATAGATTTTGTAATTTTTTATCGATAAGTCATACATATAGTGAGATAAAGTATATCAGTGAAATCAAAATAAATTATATATGTGTCTTATTTCAAACAGTCATAGTGGGATAGAAATTATCGATAAATCCTAAATATAGTGAAATAGAATATATTAGTCAAACCAAAGAAGCTATATATGTGCGTTATTGTAAGGCGTTGTAATAGAATAAATTTATCGAAAAATATATACGTAGTAGAGTAGAGGGTAATAGTCGGGAAACTAGAGATATCAGGGAGAGGAAATGAATCTAAGGCAGGTAGGCAAAGAATCTGAGCAGGTGTGGTTGGGATTAGCTGTCGTACCAAATGCCAATCATAAAAGAAAAGAATTAAATTAGCAAATAGAAATAAAAGGGTAAAGGACGAAAGAGAATCATTATAGTGGAAATATATAATAAGGTTTACTTCATAAACATAAAAGTAGATTCATGCACACGAGAGCAAAAACAAAGATGGATGTCCAAAGTGACGGAGAGGGGAGTATTAGTAGTAAAAAGACTGAACAAACCGAAGATTTGAGTAATGATAGGGAAGTAGAAGATAGTAACGAATACAAAAAAGGATATAATGTAGAATATCATGATGTGATGAATATGTTGAAGGATATAATAGAAAATCAGCAACAATTTGCTAGAGAAATTGAGAGAGACAAGCAAAGGGATGAAGCGAACAAGAAAATGCTGGAAGAGTTACGTGAACAAATAACTGAGACTGTCAATCAAAAAATGAAAGAATTAAATGAAGATTTTAAACAAGCCTTGTGCCAAATGGTGATCACAAATAAAAGGTTGAATAGCCAGGCTGAGATACTCAAAAAATTCGAGCAACGAATTATGGGAGAGTGGGATAATGTAGCACAAGAGGTCAGAATAGAAGTAAATGAAAAGATAGCCAATATAGAAGATAAACTGGAAACAATGTGCCATGAAGTAGAGAAATGTAAATTAGAGCAAGGGGAGAAAATCGAAATGATTAAAGATGAAAATGAGAAAGTTATAGAAGATCTACGATTGGATGTCAATCAGTTAGTGGTAGCAATAGAGGAAATAGGGTCACAGGTAGAAGAAAGTGAGAACAAGGTAGAAAATATAATACAGATGACCAAAGCTAACAGTAAAGAGAAAAACAACACAAGTGAATGCATGCAAGCAAGTAGTGAAAATAATAAGGTGGAGCAAATGATTATAGGCACCGAAAGAAAAACTGTCGAACAAGTCACCGAATTACTTAATGCGTTCGACAGTACTAGGCCAAGTTACATGGCTGAAGATCGAGGATTCAAAACCCCTCCTAAAGATCCGATTGTAAATGTGGGTCCATCTAACCCTCATCGAAATTACTGGAAAGGAAATAAGGAGAGAAGATTTTCTGATAGAAATAAAGTGTCCAGACTGATGGAGAGATATTCGGATGGAAATTATCCGAAAAGACCCAGAGACTTTAATAGACATAGGGATAGTAGTCCATGGCTTAGCACCAGTGGATATATGTCAAACAAACAGAGTAATAAAGAACTTCCAGATAAAAACTAATTTAAAAGAAATCTAACACAATGGATTTGTCAACTTGACCGAATATTAACGGCTCTGGATTTCGAGAATGGAGAATGACTTATAAAAAAAAAAATCAATGTAAATAAAAGAAATTTAATGGGAAGAGGGGATGAAATAATAATAAAATTTTAAATGCAAAGTACGAAAATAAAAGGAAGTAACGTAAAACAAACTAATTTGTAATCTATAATGACAAACTCCTAGTGTAAGCCTGTCAAACACAGCTGCGCATGAAAAAAAACGATGATTAAAATGTATTGTCTACATCACCATTAGTAGAATAAAATCCTTCTCATAAGACTGCCATTATGATAGCCAAAAGAATTTAAATTTTAATATATGATCTGTAAGTCTGCAAATGCAGCCATAAATAATAAATAAATGGAAAAAAGGAAATAGGATGGAACAATAAACATCCAAGCTTATTAAATGGATAATTAATACGTAATGAAAGAATAAATAATAGTAGTAAAGTTAAGTGTCAAGGATATATGGTTGAGATTCTGGATGGAGGCATATGTGTGTGGGGGTGTAGGGATTACGTATGGATCGCATCTGAGCTTGGTTAAGCCGTCTCTGCGTATGATGTAAATGTGCAGGTGAGTATGTGTGTTAAGTTTTAAATAATGTAGCATCAGTAAGAATCCTGGGCTCATTATATGTGCAGGACAGAAACTCCCACTGTATTACAAACTCAATATGAATGATTACATCAAGAATTTAAAGAATTAAGAATTTGTTTTATTAATAATGCAGCATCAGTAAGAATCCTGGGCTCATTATCTTTGCGGGACAAAAAATTTTCCCACTTTATTAGGAATTACGTTGAGAATAAAAATATAAAGAATGAAGAATTTCATATTTTATTAAGTTGAACAAGCAGTAGAAATGTCGATGGGTGTTAAAGTCTTCCATAGGGAATAAAGTGGTTTGATTTGATGGAATATGTATAGCTGTTGCCTAGTTGTCTCTCCATGACTATCTCATCAAAGAAGTTAAATATTAAGAATTAAAATGGCCTTCACATCAAAGTTCACTATATTTTAATTCTTGAAAACTAAGGAGCGGTGTAATGTGATGATCACACATACTGTGATCACACATGTGTACATTTCATATATATATATATATTGCATAATATTAAATGAGAGTTTTATATGTAAATTAATTTATAAAAATTAGATAATAAATGTAAGAAAGAAAGGAAATTTATTTTAAGTTAGCGTTAATTAAAAAATCAAAATGGTAGTTGAGGAATGCAATTAAAAGCAGAATCAATTATAGTAATTAAAGAAAGTGAAGGAAGGTAAGCAACCAAGATTCTTATCTTTCACTTTTCAAAGTCAACTTTTTTAAAATGTTAAGAATAGTAAAGTTAAGGGAATATTAAAATAGGATCATCGAAGTTGATGATCAAGTCTTAAAGGGAAAAGTAAAAAAAAAAGGGGTTGATGATTGTAGAATTAGCAATCATAAAATTCAGTTGCAGTTATAAATAAAATAAATAGATTTACAAAAAAGATAAAGATCATCTCTTCAAACTACACATGTGAATGCATGAAATATATGTATGGCTATGTGAAGGAAAGAAAGAGTGTGTAAATAAGAAAATTATTTTATTAAAGAGGAATAAAAAAAAACCAATATTATGGAAGTAAATAAAAAAAAAGGGAAATAAAAAACAAGAAGAAAATTTATGTATTTTATGAAAGTAAAATAAAGGTGTGAAATGTAATTAATGACATTCCAAGAAACAATCAAAGAAGATAAGAAAAGGATTCTAGGACAATTAAGTAAGAAGTTGTGAAGGAAAGGAGCCATGTTTTAGAGAGCTTCTTGAGTCTGCTGAGCTGAAAGACAGATTAGTTCGAGAGCTGTGTTTTTTATATATGAACAAAATGTACCAAGAACTTGGAGTCTTGAGTATGCAGGGGTAAGGGCCTCAAATGGACACCAGTTGATCCATGCCTGCCTTGGGTGTAATGTCATCTCGCCCATGAAGTAACAGTAGTGATAGCACCTGCCTGATGGTTCACTTCCCCTGTCATTGAAGCTGCAAATAATACGATAAAAGTAAGCTATATGAAGGAGTCTGAGCCGGATCCCAAGAACTACCATCTCTCCAAAAGAAGTGGAGTAATCCACATGATGGTTAAACATTTAGTCGTCCAAGTCCAGAAAACCTAGGTAATTAAACTTTAAATATATCACGCGTGTACACACTTTTTTAAAATGGCCACATAAAATAAACACAATTGAAAAAATGTAAATCAGAGTGAATCAAATAATCAGTAGATTTTATATAACAAATAATACGTGGAGAAAAGGACTCTACTCTAGAATACTTACATATAAATTAAGAACAATTATCATTCAGGGTGAAGGGTTAAATTAAATATAATCCGTGTTATTTTAATGATTTCTTGTTTTATGTTTAAATATTATATTTTAATGTGTATTGAATGTATTGTATTAAACAGTATTTATTTATGAATAGCTCTTATGTCTCGTCTTTCCTTCTCCACCATACTAATTAGAATGATATACCCGTAGGGTTTATTAAATATTCAGTAGACATTGATTCTAGTAAAAGGCACACGTGTCAATCTAGTACAGTAATATTAAATCTCGAAAATTTTATAAATATTTCAAGCGCTGGATTGTTTCTTTGAATCATTCTTATGAATGTAGTATCCAGCAGCCAAGAAGCATCTGATTGGGAAAGATAATACTGGAATATTCCATTGGTAATCTCAGTATTCGATCAGGAATATAGACTTAAATAATTAGTCTATATTTGTTTCTTTGTTAATGTGACAGTCGTGTCGATCGTAAAAGTGTAAATTAAAACATTTACAAATGGTCGAATAGGTAATTCTGTTACAATAGCGTCAACAGTAATTCATAGCTAACAGCTAGAACATTGAATCTGTTATTTCAAATTAAAAGTAACATTGTTTCGTTTTTATCTGCAGAAATGTAACATTTTTGTGTCAATATTTATCTTTGTGCGTTATAATTATTTTCCTTATTTATTTGGAGACATGACAAGGAAAGTCATGTAAAAACTAGTTATAAATTTTTCATTTCGTTTAAGAAGAAAAAAGAAAAGAACTTTATTTAATAGTATTTAGATAGTTAATGCTAATTTAAGAATGTTTATTATATGTATTATTATATTTTGTTCTACTAGAACATCTCAGTAAATGTATGATAATGGAAAATCATACAAGGTATTTTTTTTATTATTTTAATATGAGGTTTGGTCATGTGTTAATAACACATGCGTGTGCTAAACAAATGGAAGAATCCATTTATAGTTTAATAGGGGTGAATAATTATTTTAAAAGAGTTCATTATATTAAATCTTACTGTATGTATATATTTTTTTATAAATTAGAATACCATTATTTTCAATAATTATTTCATCTATAATATACAACTTTATTATTTATCTAGGTTCAATTTTACTTTAAATTTGTGCCAATATCAATGCATTTAAAAAAATTATTTTGTCTCACTTTACCCACAGTAATTATTACTTTATTTTCCAACTGTTCTTCGAACATTACCAAGTCCTAAATATTTTCAGATATGAGATATTTATTTTTTATTAATTCTAGCAGTAATAATTAATATTTTAACAGTAATTCTTTGCTTACTGTGATTTTAAATGGTCTGTGTATCATTATGCTTATATATGTGAGTGTCCATTATTAAACTTATTTATAATTATATGTAATTGCAAGTAAAAATGATTTTAAATCAATCGGATTCGGAGAAAAGGGGATGATCAATCATTTTGAAGGATTAGAAAGTTATTTAAGTGAGAATTATTATTTCTTTCTTATGCCTGAATGAAAAGTATTTTTGTGGCTATATGCTATAAAATTCACAGTTTTATAGTATATTTTATGGGATTGAGTAAGTGTCTTTGTTATTTGAATATTTAATATGGGTAGTTTGCCCAGTGTAGTGTAGTGTATGGGATCGAGTAATCCCTTTCTTTTCCATGTATTGTAGTATTTTGATAGGAGTGGATTGAATCCTGTTATATTTGATATGAAGAATTAAATGCATATGAAGCTAGATATGTTATCTCCCCGATTTTCATTTGGTGATGAGTTATTCCACCAGTTATTTAGTCTTAAAAATAGACTTGGGAGTTATTGTTGTATTTATCTGATTTGAATTATAGAAATCTTTTATCCCATGTGTATATTGGATGTTTTCCAGCTTATGCTATAGCCAAGTGTTTGATAGTTTATGGATAAAAAAGAATAAAAGGAGAGTATAGTGTCTTACAAAACAGCTGTATTGTAGTTAATAAATAAAGCTTGATTGGTCTTTGCCTTCGTCTGTATTATGATTAAATTGTAACATCATAAGCAAACCAATTAGATTGATTAACATTAATTATTTATTTTCTTCGACACACAGCATAATACAGATTCATGCCCAAATTGTTAGTTGTGAGATAAAAAAATTCATTATTAATGTATAACTTTACTTATCATTTTAAAATATTTTGTAGTGATCATTTAGGCTTCATCGCATTGATTTTTATCATTTAATCATAATTTGAGTAAGTAATCAAGCAAAGATAAGACATAGTTAATGAATACAATGATTTACTTTTATTTTGGCAAAGGAGAACCTAGTTATTCAATAGAATACTTTACTTCAAAATTACAAAGAAAAATACATTTAATTAATAGAAGTATTTATTTTCTTTGGTAAGATAGTCCAATATTATTTCTAGTTTTCAACCCCCTTATTTTAATTTTAGTTAAAATACATTTAAAGTAAAATGCAAAATCTTAAGTTTATTCAGTGTAATTAGAATATTAATCCATGTTGTCATAAATTTTAATTGGTAAATGAGTGTTATCAAGCAAAATTCTGAATATAAGATAATTTGGTAATCAGTTACTAGAAGTGTAAGGTCATATTTCTTCATTTTTGTATAAGTCTATCAGAAATCACTGATAGCTAAAAAGCCATTTCTTTTACAGTAAATGATATGGATTTATTTAGCTCATTTAATGTTAAAAATAAAAATGTTTTACAAATCTCTCAGAATGCTCTGATAAATGAAATGTAGATTTAAAAAGTTAAAAGATTATGTTGTATTATTTATCCTTGTGTAAACTGTAACTAATGATACTAAATCCCTTTGAATTGTGTTCATACCAATGAAAGAAAAAGTAAATGTTTGTTTATCTATTTTTCTATTTGATCAATAAATATTTTGTTATTTAAATTTGTATTTAGAGTTTCTTCTCTAGCATTCATTTGTTGTTTCATATTTCCACACATGTTCACACATTTATTTTATTTAATGTGACTTAATTGTATTTTCATTTAATTATGATGAACATCCAGATCTGATGATATTGATTTCCTTGATCCAAACACTGTATGAGATGCCAAGTATCTACTGTTTGTCTAAAAGGTTTTATTATTTAGTAATTGTTTAGATGATTAATTGAAATCAAAATGCACCCAATTTCTTTCATTATCTAACTGCCATTATTTAATTAGGGTATTGCTTAGTTTGTATTATTATTTTCATAATATTAAATAGTAGTTATTGAGAGTGAGATTTTAGTTTAAGCCATGCCATATAACAGATTCCCTGAGATCTTTAATTTTAATTCAAATTAGATAATAAATTCAGATAATTAGATTAGATTAGTGTAATTAAAAATTTAGTAGTGATAGGTTTAGTTTGAGTTTAGATCTAGTGAGTTATACATTACAATTTCTAAAATATTATTTTTTTTATTTTAGTTATTAATTTTAATTGTATAATATGGTAGAGGTTGTTCAGTGCATATGGATGATGGGAGGAGGTAAAATATAGATTATAATTAGTTAATTTTAGCTGGTAGAATTTTACCAATTTAATTTTTGTTTAGCATAGAACTTGATAGATGTTTATTCCTATTAGTTATAATATTTTCTCCCACATCTAATGTACATTGTACACCTCATACACCTCTGTATCCCTCAACTGAGTTAGTTTTAGGTGAAACTTTAATTAAGAGCCTCATAAGTAAATTTAGGATAAAGTTAGATTGATAATTTATTCTATGATCCATAGAATTGGCACCCCCGGGTAATTGTTAGTGTTGGTGATAGGTGTGAGGGATTACAATATATATATATATATTATAATTCTTTAACTAATTGCTATTTCATGAATGAATTTAGTTATCCTCACTTTGTTTATCATCAATTGATTTTTGCTGTATTGAGAAATGCAAATGGCATAAAAATAATTATTGTATTTATCTATATACTTTTTCAAGTGGGGTAAAAACATACAACTACTAAAAAATTTTGCAATTTAAAATACTGCCTGTAAAAATTGAGCTGTGATCCAGCAAGCAATAACAAGAACAGTAACTTGATCATATCTGTCATGTCTTTATACAGTTAGTTCAACAAATTAAAGATTTAAAGTAATTAGATTTTAGGTAAGAGACAGAACTGAAAATATCATTTATTTGCATTGGTTCACACAAAAAAATAATGATAAAATATGAACTTATTAAATAAATATCAAAACTAAATATCACCACTTGTTTTATGTACATTTAAAGTGATACCCATTTCTACTCTTGACTATCAATAATATATTTCTGTGAATAATGCGATTACAATGCAACCAGAGTATAAAGAAAAGATTGAATGATAAACAGAAATAAGTAATAATTATAAATTTATTAAACCCCTATTATTTAGTAATAGTTAGTGTAAACCTTAGCAATGAATCTGAAAAAATCGTTAGGGCTCTGTAGGTTAAAACACATGAGAAGAGGAGAAAGTGGGTTAAAATACAGAAATAAGTAATGTAAATTATTAATTTTATAAATAACATACTTTCAATGTAAGAAGCATTAAATCCTCTTCCAGGTTCAGTTACATTAGCTCTAAATACTATCCAAAGACTATTATCTGTGGAAATAATGGGATAAGGAAGTCGATTACCACAATAGCGGCCAATTATATGATCTCTTTGAGAAGCTCCATCATGAATCTGAAACAAGCATAAAAATTAAAAATTTATTCTAACATACATCTTAATAAAAGTATTGCATATATATATAATTTATTTTCTAGCTGTGCATGGCTTAGTGCAGTAGAAGGATGCTGGACTCTGGACCTTAAAGTCAGCAAACAGCAGCTCCATTCATGTCACTTTCATTGCTTGAAATAAAACATTCAATTACTCTTTTTTCCAATAAAATAGGTAAAATATTTTTAAGTTTCTTTAATTAAAAGGTAGGTTTTGTGAATATTCATGAACAGTAAAACATCTAAACGCTATAACTTCTGTTTCTATAGCACATTATTCATCAGATATTAGTTTTTATAATATAATCTTTCATTAACTTTTTTTATATCACAAATTCTAATTGATTAACTTTGCAATCTATTTTATGCTTTCTTAATATTGTACACTTCTGCAAATCAGTCTACACCTTAAAATTAAAAAATGAAATCTATAACCCTAATGACATATCCCCTGTACATATCAAGGCCACCACATTGGTCACCATAAAGGGGTTTAAATACTATGCCCTGTCCATAGGCGGTATGACCCTAAGCAGATGTGCCAACTCCCTACATTCAGCCATACTTGGACTCTGGCTAGGTACTATTTACTAGACTTCCCATTTTCCCAACAAAATTTTTTCAACTATCATAATTGAATTTAGGTAATCCGGTCTTTTTTTATCTAGATTCATTTTAACATGATTAAATAGTTCTAAATAAGGTGTAATTGATTATAACAAATGTGAGACTCATTTTCCTATAAACAGATCACATCCCCTTATCATTAAACAAATACAAAATTATTTATTTAATGGCATGATAATACCTAGACACTCCTCCTTATTAAGTATCTAGATGCTCTCATGACTAACAAAAATATCCAAATGAATATAATAATACATCTATAGCTATTAGATTATAATTAGATTATTTAATAAATTAACCTTTCATTTGATTGTATATACAATTTTATTCTTATTATTTCAGATAATTATAATTGGCAATACTGATAAGAATAATTCTATAATAAGATCTCATGATAATCATTGATTTTTATTCATTCTTCATACTACCTATAGAATATCATGAGGGATTTTACTGATCTCCACGGGTAGTGCACTAATTAGTAAAATACTTGTAACTTAAATTTATAATCAAACTTATACTATTATTTATCTTTATGCTCCTTAATATTTGTTATTAAAATAATATTGTTATCTAAACTGTAACTAGCATTGAGATTTTCACTAAGTAATTCATCATTTAATATATAAATAAGCATACTTTAATAATTTGCAATATTATAAATGACTTATGTAATCAAGGCAGCTTACAATAAGTAAAATCTCTCTTAAGAAATGTGTGCTTAATTGACTGCTCTATGATTCAAAAATAGATTATTATTTTAATCTCATACTGTATTTTCCAGGTTTATGTGATGTAGTGAAGATGATCCCCCAACAAAAGAAATGCAACACTCGATACTGAAATTATTTTTAAAAAAAAACAACACTTTAATCACATTTACAAAAGTATTACTAAACCTTTGATTAATAAGTAATTTAAACTGGAGTATTAAGGTTATATACTCACATAACATAATAACATTATAAACAATCGTAATTTATATTTCTGATATTTATAATAAAACTAAACAAAATATATTATTTCAGATGATCCAGTGCTGTCGTGATATTTCCCATTTGAATTCATATAACATTTCTATATCACCAGATCCAATATTTGCCTTAGATACAGATTTCTTATCCATTCTCTTTTGTTTTTTATCATCAATCCCTTATGATTTCAATTTCAAATCATCAAGATAAAATAAAAATCATTAACCTATATATTCTTGTTCTCTACAAAACTTCTATTACAACATGGTGAGATTCACCATTACTTAACCCACAGGCACCATGATGTTTATCTCTTGATCTTGATTTATCTATTTTCTTCCTACAATATTATTATTATCTACTAAAATTATAAATCAGTTCAATTTGCAAAATTACAACTTTATGGATATACTATCAAATTTGAATCCCCATTTTTTTTTACAATAATTTTTATCTAAAATGTGAATAGACTCACCCTTTGATATATCACAAATCAGATAGTGACCTTTGTTCTAACTACTCACTTAATTATCACCTTTCTATCACTGACTTATGCATATTAATATATTTCCTAAAATTATCTGATTATGCATATTACTACTTAAAACCACTTATATTACGTATCACTATATTAAATTGTGGTTTGCAATAAAAAAAATAGAGATCAATTTTCAAAATATCGTTTTTTTTTTTAATTTGGTATATTTGAACATACACCCATCATCTCTTCATCACATATATACCATTAACTACTTTATTATATTTTCATTACCGATGTATGGCATTAATTATTTATGTATTTAAATCTATAAGACTATTTAATAAACATGAAATTGTAAAATAATTACTAATATAGACAATCGAATTAAGTCTCTTATTAACTCCATTATCTATTAATCTAATTCCCCTCTTATTGTAAGAACAACTATATTTAACACATAAAATTAACATATATATATATATATTGTGTCAGATCGTAAAATGTTCTTACACAAGATGGCTGTAACCAAAGATTTGGCACAACTGACTTTTATTCAACTTGTTGCATAAATAATGGGAGTTGGTCTATGATATAGTCCTGTCCACACACATACATTATGAACACAATGTTATGGTAAATACTTTTACATATACTCTAAATTCATATATATTGGATATAATTATTATTAATTTATAATTGCTATGTATACATGTATAAACAGAAAAAGAAGGGAATAAATTTACATTTGAAACATTTTTTTTATTTATTATATTCTTATTTGTAAATGTTCCAATGTAAAGTTCTTTTTTTTTAAAAGAATGTACAATTTTTTTTAATCCATTATAGTAATGGATTTTTATATAATTAACCATTGTTTTATACTTAAATAATTAAAGTTGGAAACGTTTCTTTTAATTTAATTTGTAAACATGAAATCAAAATGAAAGATTTTATCTAAAGAATGTAATTATTTGAAAACCAGGTACTAATTATTCCAAGATGGAACCCGGTTAATTGTTCAAAAAGATAAAAAAAAAAAAGAGAGATTTCAAAAATAAAATTCTAAAGGAATGTACAAAAATTAAAATTGGCAATTTTTTTTAGATATTGTAATACTTCATAGGAGGGTTTATGGAATTGTGGCTGGTAGGAGGAGCTACCTACCAGGTGCTGGGGATTATTCTTTAATTCTTTATTCAATTTTCATGCTGTATTTAGTCTTATCTGTTATTTATATTTTTTATGCTGATTTGTTCATGCACTGTCATATATATATATTCGATAGTGATGCCTTTGTGTCCAGCAAGGATCGGCTGATTTGCCTACTTAAACTCCATTCTGAGTATTTGTATTTTTGCTGTTACTGACTGAAAGTAGAAAAAACAGCATGATTATTAAAAATCATTTATACAAGAAGTAGCTAGTAAAAGCCATCGAGGTAACAAGGAGGAGATAAGAGTTAAATAAAGCAAAAGTTGGAGCATTCAAAATTAACCTAAAGACTCGCCTATCACTTAGAGAGAATTACTAGAACTATGAATAGTAACTATCCAGCATACTACAATTAATTTGCAGTTGAAAGAACAGAGAAGGAAAAACCATTTCTTCATGAGAAGTTTGCCATAAAGAACCAACGAGATTGGCAAGTTTTAATCAGAATATTTTTTTGAAAGGAACATATGAAAGATGGTACCAATAGCTTATTTATTTGACCTAATGGATATGGAATAGGGTAGTGCACCCACATTGTTTATATCCTCGCCACCAAGGTGTGAATGCAAGTGATCTAGCCTACCCTGTTAAAGAATTAGACAATACATGTATATAGACAATGAAGCCCTTGCAGCCCTGTTTTATGGTCATGTGGTCCACCTAGAAGTTCATGTTAGAAGGAGCCAAAAAGTCAAGATGAGTGTATATATATTTTTTCTTTTATATTTTATAATTTTGATTGTATTATCTATTTCATGTTTACCATTTATTTTATCTATGCATACCTTATTCTTACTAATTATTTATTTTTAATAACTTTTGATATAACATTTTAGAGGCTTATGTAATGCATCTAACATTGATCCGCTATGTGCAGAATCCATTTAATTTACCGATTTCTAATCATGGAGGTGACACCTCACATTGAGTGTCTTAATACCCCTGTCAATTAAACATTATCATTATACATCCAGAATAAGAGTGACATAAGTAATGTTTGTTAAAACAAATGTAACTGAAACAAAGAAAAAAATAAAAATAAATGTTAAATGCATTCATAAAAGAAATTATTTGTTATTTTATATTCATTACACAGTGCTTATAAAGTGGGGAGGGAGTATAGACCAAACCCATTATGCAATGATCTTTTACTTTATTTCTAACATAACCAAATTATTAGTTCAATAAATAAATTTATGATATAGGATGCTATTTGGCAAACCAGTATTCGGTGTAGTGAATGGTGAAAATAAATATCATTTTATATTTTTAATCTGTTTTTAGTATAATTCTTTTGCATTTAAACTTAGAGAATATAGTTGATAGACTTACCCAAATAACATGAGATAAGAAACCATTTTATGAGCTAGCTAATGGGATAAACTTATCAGGTGGTTAAATTGACCTCACTTGGCATCCAAACATTCTTTAGTATCATTACCAGTGTTCAAACCTTATTTGCACACTCCCATAGGAAAGAAAAGGGAGGGAGAAGATATTCTTGACCGGGGATGGCACACAGAGGCTGTCTAATAATGCAGTCTCTCAAAGGTGTGCAAAGGACAGAGATGGCCATTAAAATATCTATAATTGGATGGGTGGGGATTTAATTTAAAAAGGGAGGGTTTAGATTGATCTATTTAAGATTAAATCCCCCTCCTCTAATAATTCTTTAGTACATACTTATTTGTATTTAACAGGGTATTACTAGGAGTTATTATCAACCTCTTAACTTTAGCATATATGTCATTTCATGCTCTATGAGTATATAGGTCATTTACATGTAAGATCGAAGAGAAAAAAGGGTGGACCAATATAATATATATATACAAATATTACAAGGGGTTGGTTTTTTCCCCCTTGTTTTTCTAAGATATAAGTTCTCACAAAAAAAAAAAACTTTTACATTTTATCATCATGTTAATCGTTTCACAATGCAGGATGGTCATTCTCCGAATATGATTATAACTATGAAATTTGTCAGACATAGTACCAGCTGTCCGTTCATTCTTTTTTTTTTGATAATCAAAAAATATCATCAACTTGCCTTCCCCCCTCCATTGAAAGGTTTCCTGCATGAGTAGTAATAAAGTACATTTGACTGCTTCTCATTCAATTCTGATCGCTAATATCATGATCAAGGAAACATTTATCACTTTTTTAAAACTCGATCATAATATCTTCTCTATATATTTCTCCCTTCTCAGACCATTATCTATTTGATATGTAGATTTATTTTGGTTAAATATTTTTTTGCAGGGTGTTTTCTTTATAATTATTATTTCATATATTTATTTCATTCTTAAATGAGAGATATTCCATCTGTTAAGAGAGGACTATTGCTTTATACCCATATAAACACGATCTTCATTGGACAAATATATCTATCATGCAGTGTAATTTCCTTTTAAATTCTGGGATATTAAAATTGTTAATTTTTACTTATTTCTTTACATAAGGTTTTATTCAAACTTGCTGTACTATTTACTGCTTCTTCATTTTTTATACAGATATATAAAACTTCTATGTTTATTTCTTTCTACAAGATTATTTTATGGAGTAACAAAACTCTGAAAACACTAAGCCTAAATAAATTGTTTTATGGAATAGTTTTACATTCAACACATTAGTGTATTATTAATTATTTAAGTTCAAGGTATTTATAAAAAAAAAACATACTTAGTTTGATTCAAAATAAATTTAGCTTCCTTTGCCTTCGTTGATAATTTAAGCATATACTTTTATTTGGATTACTCCTGACATGGGAATGATTTAGTTTATCTTTCAATATGTATAATTTCTATGGTCCTGCATTTGATTTATACTTTTTTGTATAATGATTTCAAGAGATTCTTGAGACTTACCAATATATTGATTCTGCCCTTAGAGATGATTAAGTTAGCAATTCATTTTTGAGTAAAACTTCCTCCAATTCTTTAAATTATCCATAAATAAAGTTTATTATTTCTCCACATCAAAAATGACAATATTTAAATGAATTTTAAATCAAACTTTTTCAAAATCAAAATCAAAAACTAGACTACTTGTTCCTGTTCTGTGTTTTCAAACATTTGTTTTAGCTACAAATGTTTGGTTGGAGGTTTTTAAATGAAATTTTAGTTTTTTGAAATATTTTTAAATAAAGATTTTCTTTTTCTAGAAATTTATTTTTGTAAAATGAATATTATTTATTTACTCTTAAACACCATTTAAAATTTTGCTACAAACAACAATAATCAACTTTATTTATAAAATAAAATGCGCACAGATAAATAATTATCTATCCATATTATAAGTCAGGGATTAATGAGCTCTATCCATATCTGCCATACAGGGTGCCACCAGGTTATTGGAACCTGGATTATTTAATTAGTAGGCAGATATGCAAGTTAAGGATCCAACTTTATTTTTTTATAATTATATATTGACCATTAGCCCTTGCCATTAGCTCAAGGAGTAGCAGAGGTTTAAAATATATTTATTAAAATATATTTTTAATAAAGATAAAAAAAATAAACTAAATCACTGCCAGTATTAATAACACAAAAGATTTTATTTATGTATATATAACAACAAATTTGGAAAAATAAATTACTAAAAAAAATGCTTTAGGTTTTCATTATTTTTTGTTACTTTAAATTTTAATCTCAGAATGTTGAGCACAGATATACTACCTAGATTACCCACTTAAAAGATTTTTGAAACATTTGATTCCAGGCTAAAAGTTTGCAGCCACTCCAACCCTCGCTTCCTGGTATATAGATGCAACCAATGCAATGTGAACATGTTAGCATAAAACGACGCTGAAAGGAGTGTCTGCTGAGTGATATTATTGAAAGAACATGATCATCATCCAGTACAGGAATGTGAATTTGTCTGGTGAAGGAATTATGTATATAAAATATTAAATAGAAATGCTATGTATGGATGGGAAAGCGGTCTATTTTGCCAACTTATAGTCCCTATCTATAGAGCTAAAAGAGGTCAATGTCATGGGAAGTACTCCACCTCTATTTCAATGCAATGACTACATCTGTGGGCTCATGCATTCAGTTGTGCACATAACCATGTATGCTAACACACTTCACATTACATTGATATAAACATCTATATACCCCTCCACCAGCATTGACACAACTATGAAACAAATAGTCTGAAATCAAAATCCCTATAAACTAACATACACTTAAATGAGTCTAAGCAGCCATCTACACCCAACTTATTTTTAAGTCAATTTAATAATTTAATTTATTCTTTAAAAAAAATATTTCGTTTCAGAGGTACTTGTGTATAATTCAACCGATGACATTTTTCACTTACCGAATTCTCTTCCGGTAGGCATCGACGTTTTTTGCATGACAACGTTGTCATGGTAACCAAGTGAATGGCATGATTAATCCATCAGAGAGTCAATTTTTTTTTTTTTCCACCCGCGAGATTTAAAATTCGGAGAGAGGTTTGGGAAATTTTTTTATTTTTCTGTCTATTGTGATTTTGCTGTCCACGGCATCACAGTGACTTTTTTGAGCTCTTCTACTTTGTGATATCTGCGTTATTTGCGTTTATGATGGGTGAAGCTCCAACAACCTGCCCAACCTTATTTAATTTGCCAAGTACGGAGGAAGAAGCGATCATCTTCTTACAAGACCATGGACTTCTCCCCAAAAGGAAAATTTACAAACAATTTTTAGGTTTTAAAATTAGAAAATGTATATAAAAGTACGGCAAACTTTCACTTAATTATGTTGAATTTGTAAATAATTTTCAACAATTTTTTTAAGTATAATGCCAATATACAGTAGGTTTTAAAATTAGCAGTGGTTTTCATGCATGTAAATTTTCAATCATTTTTAGTTTTTATATTGACCTTATTTTGTATTTCATGAATGTACATTTTCAATAATTTGTGCTTTTTCTTGTATTTTTTTTTCCCAGGACCAAGAAACATGGTGGTGTCCGTTTTCTGCCTGCCTGTCAAGAAGCCATGTAATATGTAAATTTTTTGTTAAATTGTTATATTTTTCGCCATTTTCTTTTCTTTTTTATCTTGTGTATAATTCAACCGATGATGTATTATCCTGAAGGCATATCAGTCTAATCTTGCGATTTTAACATACCGTGTTCACGTGATCTGCGGCCACATTTTAGCGATTACATGTGTCGCAGATCACTTGGAGATGTTATCTTAAAAATCGCAAGATTAGACTGATATGCCTTCAGGGTAATACGTCATCAGTTGAATTATACACAAGTACCGTTTCAGATATTAAACTTATTTTAAAATCACATATGTATCTAACTTATTTTAAAATCAAATAAAGCATTTGGCCTATTTTTAAAATCCAATAATGCACAAATAATGATATGTATTGATTTTATCTTTAAATTTGTTTGCAATCGCAAACTCCTGCCTTATAACCAACAGACCTTATATTAAATATTAAAAAAATATAATACATATTTTAAAAAGATTGTTTTTAACTTTTAGATAAAACTTTTAAAATTGCAAAGTTTATAAAAGAAAGTTCAGATTTGCTCATGTGAGAAAGTCTATATATCTTGGGTGGGAAAAGCAAGTCTTTTGTTTCTATCTCTTGACTCTTATCTATTTCATAGTAATCTTTTTAATGAACATTTTCCTCTAAGGACCTGTTTGTAATTTTATTTTTGTTAAAAACTATCTTCGTTATTTTTAAGATTAAAAGGTTTTTATTGTTTTATTTTAAGATTAGAATCTTTGCTTCGATTCTATAAAATTTTTAAGCTTATTTTATTTTCAATATTTAAATGTTACTTATTAATAAATTAATAACTCATTATTTGTGCATTTTGAACGTCTGTGCATTTAACTTGATTAGATATTTACAAAAAAAAAATTAAATGTAGTGTATATAAATATTCTGTTACAATAGATTGCAGGTTGGTTCACAAGACAAAATTTGAACAACACTATATCTACAAATAATATCATAATTATCTAAATATCATAATTATAGAAATAATTTTTTAAATATATTTTTAAATAAGTGCTGTTTACTTATCTGTAGCTATATCAGGACTTTATAGATTATTATTTATATATATCTTTAGTTAATTATTTTACTTATCAGATTCTTTTAAACCAACCAAACCCAAGTTCAAATCCTATGATATTAATATGTCATTATCTTTCCTAGTTTATTAAGTAAATATTATTGGGTTTAACAAAATTTAAAATTATACAACAAAATTTTATTTTAGAATAGAATGGACTAATAAAAAGTGCACAATATGTAATCAAAAAATTAATAAAAAGTGAAAAGGATGTAAATTACTGTGTACCTCAGTGATATACTAATATACCAGTTGGGTCACAACATACCAAACCAAACAACAAGTAAAATTAAATAAATTTACTAGACTCATTATATATATATATAAATAAAATTAAACATTTATTTTCTAGAAAGATAACCTCTACATATAGAACATCTTTTATAGTGTGTGTAATTATACTTCCATACACAACTATTAAAACAGACTTTATTCCTACATCTAATTAACTGCATTCACTAATGCTCTTTTGAATATATAATTAATTAGAATAAATTAATTTAAAGTTCATTGCATGCTAATTATATATATTTTCTAGAGTGAATACAATAACAAGTGCTTTGCAATAACAATTTGTAATAATAAATACTTTATTTACAATAACATTTATAAATATTCATACACATATACCTATTTATGTAACACTACATCACATTACAAGTCTTTCCTCACTCTAGAAAATCAAACTTTACTTTCTTGCAGTCTCATAAGTGTTTTATGATCTTGAACAATACTAGAAAGAGATACATGTTTTCTCTCTTTCCGCTCAGTAATGTTTTCTTCTTTCAACAAAGACTGTTTTGAAGATGAGAAATGTACTCCTAGTAAAACCTCTGACTCATTTGATAAATGTATCTATCAGGTAACTGATCCTCACTGCTTAAACTTTGATCTGGTAGCTCTCATATTATATCTATATTTTCCTCTTCTTTTACTGAAGTACTATCACCATTAAGTATAGAACTAACACCAACACATTTCTTCTAACATTTCTGGGTAATGAATTTTCAAGTGACTTTGCATGACTTTTCATTCCTTTTAAAATAATAATCAGAATTTCTCATAGTTGCTTTCAGATAGCATTAGTAATTACTCCTGGCAACCATTTTCTTTTCAGCATGTCATGCATACAAACAGTATCACCAATTTTATAATTTTCATAATCCAAATAAATTTGCCATAAAACCCTATTATTAGGCAATAGCACTGTTATATGTGTTTTGACATTTCTGATGTATGAACATCACAGCTGGTGTTCTTTTATTCAATTTACGAGGAGAGAAATGTTGATAGAACAGCTTTGGTTAAATTTTATTAATATTATTATAACAATAGAAAACTCCTATACAGTAGTGATACCCAGTGTAAGCCACAATAATTAATGGATGCAAAAAGGTTTATGTATAAAATCCCTATCTAGTGCATATTCATCCAATATCCCTAGGTTAGTTTCTAATTTGTAACTTTCATCAGTGAGGAGCCTTCAATCTGAGAACACTGCACCTAGATCTTAGAATCTAATGCAACCTTCTATTAGCTACCTTTTTAATTAATTATAAAACTATGAGTCCAAAAGGAAAACAGTAATGTATTTAATCCAAGCTTGATCTCTCATATAGTCAACATATCTAAAAACTGTATATTTTGGTGACTTTGGTATAACCAGTTATTATTATACATGGGCAGACTTGGGTTTAAACCACTAAATATCACATAATTACTATTTCCTATGCTCACACAAGCTGTTAAAATACTAGCAAACTCTATATATTGCAATGCTACCCAGTGCAAAAAAGAATAATCAATAGATGCAAAGTTTGTGCATAAAATTCCTATCTAGTGTCTACTAATCCAATATTCCCTACACTAGTTTCTAGCTTGTGGCTTTCATCAGTGAAGATCTTTGAATCTGTGAACCATAAGCTATCAATTAGTTTGGAATATTGAATGAGTAGGCATTAGATAGATTTTATGCACAAACCTTTTTGCATCCATTGATTATTTTGACTTGCACTGAATGGCACTATTGTATAGAGAGTTTGTCACTGTTTTAACAACTTGTGCATGCATAGAAAAAAGTGATGTTTAGAGGTTCAATACCAATTGTACCTATGGAATTATGGTGACTACAGTTATTAAAAAACTATAGACATCAAAATATATAAATACTGAATTGGGTTCAGATCTACATGACTACACAAGTGAATGAGCTTGGATTTAAAGTATTGTTTGCATTTTGGATTCATAGCTTTATAGTTAACTAAAAAGAGTAAAATGTATCTACTAAAGGGTTGCATTAGATCCTAAGATCTAGGTGTAGGGCTCTTAAATCAAAGTCTCCTCACTGATGAATGCCAAAAGCTAAAAGTTAGTCAGATATTGGATGAATAGTCACTAGATAGGGATTTTATGCACAACTTGAATCAATCAATTACCCTGTTTGCACTACTGTATGGGGTGTTTGCTATTGTTTTAACAATCTGTGTAAGCATAGCAAATAGTGATCATGTGATGATTAGTGGTTTAATATCATTATATAAAGTCATTTAGAACATTTTTAAATGCCAAATGCTGTACAGCTTTCTCTGCCAGGCCATTAATTTCAAGGTAATATGGTGGTGTCAATATATTTTGGATTCTCCTAGTGGTTAAAACATCTTTAAACAAAGTAGATGCAAAGTTAGCTCCATTAAATGGAAATCAATATGTGAATATTTCTTCAAAACTTTCATTGTATTTTTATCTATTTTGAGAAAACATCTATAAGTATTAAAAAATATTCTCATTAAATTGACCAGTGTGATTTAAATGAAGTATATGCTACAGTTAATTTGCTTTATTCCAAGGCTCCAATTTCTTTACTGATCAACCATAGACTGGCACTCTTTACAACACTTTATTGTCTGCACTATCTCACTATTAAAATTTGGCCACCGTACATTAGAGCATGTTAATTGTTTCATCTCTTTGGTGCTATTATCTCTTCTATCTGGACAAACTTCTCTTTCTTGTTTATTGTTTTTGCCTATGTGAATTCCTAGCAGCCAGAATCTGTTTCTACCTAAAATAGAAATAAGATCTTATTTCGTGATGTAATTTTTCTTTAGCCTTTAGCATGATCAGTACCATTACTTTCCTGTGTATTTTAGTCCCATTTGTTATTCATTGTTTCCCATATCTATTATTTTTGTTCAGTCTTTTTGTGAAATTAAAGACAATCCCACACTGCTATCAATTTTCATATTGATTTTTTGCCCAAGAATCTTTAGGTTTAGCAAAATGTGTTCATTATTTACATTGTTTGTTTTAAAACTTCAGTTGTAATTCTAGCTCTTTCTTTCTGCAATTTAAAAACTGCATATAACTTTCCTTTTACTATTTTTGTTCTTTGCTTGCAAATGTATGCCAAATACCCAATTTTTCTGCATCTATGACATTTTTCTTTTTTAAATTTACAGTCTTTTTTTAAATGACTCTTTTAACCACAATAGTAATTACATTCATAACAATTAAAGCTAGTAAAATTAAATATACTATTATACTCATAATATATATGAATGAAACTAAACATTTACCTTCTAGAAAGTCTTTATATGTAGCACTTCTTTTGAGTAATACTTAACAAACTATCTCTCCATTCATTTTACAGAGCATTTACACCCATGTAATTAACTACATTCATTACTGTTTTTCTTGTGCAACTTTTGAATATATAATAAGCATAAATTTATTTAAAGTTCAATGTATGCTAATTAGATATATTTTCTAGTAAATTTTTTTTTCTTCACAAATAAAAATTGTAATTATAAATATGTGATTTTTTCACATGTATTAATAAAGCTATAGTTATACTATAATGTTTAATATACCTGCTTAGCACTTTCAAGATTTAGTATTCAAATCTCATATTCATAGCTTTACAAATGAAGACTGTTGTGATTTATTGTACACATATGCAAATGAGCTTAAATTTTTAATTAGTTAGTCCATTGTTTGAAGACAGCAAAGCGCACCTCTTTTGTATTAATGGTACTGAGATCATTTGCTATGTAAAAAGCTTCTTTGACTGTTCTTTTGGCATCCCTCTTCTCTGTGCAAATTATTTGGGCAGAACTGGGTTTGAATACATGGTCTGTAGCTGCTTGGTGGTTCCAGAAGATTGATGTTCCTTCATTTTTACTTTTAACCCTGTTGTATGCATATTTGTGTTGGTAAATTCTTGTATTGATGTTAGCCCGAGTCTTACCATAGTAAGATGCCTGGCAGCCTAATTGAGGGCATTCTATTTTATAGACTGCATAAGGGGCTGGATCTTTTTCTATTTTATCTTTGGAATTATTTATTAGTTGGTTAGTATTAGGAGGTGTTCTGAAGCTAAATTTGAAATTGTTAGTCAATTTTTTTTAGCAATTTTTGAAGTTACATTAGGTATAAATCGAATTGTTAAATATTTCATATTGTCTTTAGGCTGTTTGTTATTGAGTTTTCTATAAAATGCTTTTATTGTGTGATGGATAGTACTGGGTTTAAAGCCTATGTTGATCATTTCCTTTATATATTTATCGATGTTGTTTTTCCTATCCACATGTATTTACATAAATGGTGATTTCTGAATAGGAAAGCATTCATACTTGCCTATTTATATGTCTTAGGAGTATTAGACTTCGGACTTGTGTAACCTCTTATGTGCAGCAGTTTAATTGTCATTTTGTAAGCTAGGTATGTGTTCTCTCTTTTTATTATCAAGTCTAAATATTTTATTTCTTGTTCCTTGTTTTCATCAGTTCTACTGAGGGTTAATCCTGAGATAGCTTGAAATTCATTTTGTATGTTGATAGTGGTGGAGGATTTTGCTGAATAAAAATGTTGTCAACATATCGAGTGTATATGAGGATTTGGTTCTGTTGTGAAGTATTTCAAAAGAATTTGGCTCTTATAATGGTTTGTGATGATACTAGCAATAATTCCACTCATTGGCAGTCCCATTGGCCAACCATCATTCATAAGATATCATTTATTTTCAAATTTAGCCAACATGTTGTCATCCAGCCACTTCAAGAATTCTATTATAAAATCAACTCATTTTGTCGGATAATTTTTCTTATTTAGTTCATCTTTGATGATGACAATGGAGGTTTTTCTGTTAATTGAGCCATAGATTTCATTGACACCCCATAGTCATTTTGTGTTCTAAATCTATTTTAGCATTTTTATTCTTTCCACAAATTCAAATGATGATTTGACAGTGTGGTTTCCATATTCCAGAAAATTTATAAGCTATAAGTTGATCATTTTTGCAGTTTGGAAATAGTGGACACCTCCAAAGTTGAGCATTAATCTGAGAGGAGAGTTTTCTTTATGCAGTTTTATGTTGGCAAACATTCTAGGTGGTATGGAAGATGATGGATAGAGTCGGAAATATTCAGCCCTAGTGTTTTATCTTTATGAGTCCTTAATATATTGAATATGAATCTATCTTTGTTGATTTTATTATTATTTTCAGTTATGCATGTGAACTTAAGTTTGTTGATCTGCTCTTCCATTTTGTTTGTATACTCAGCTCTTAAAATTAATACGAATCTATTGCCTTTATCCTCTTTGATGCATACAATTGAGTTACTTTCTAGAAATTGTTTAGTTTTATTAATTTTGTCATTCCAATTATTGTTTAATAATTTTTACCTGTTCTATAACCTTTTCTTTGATAGGTTTGTTTATAAGACCAGCCTCGATATCAGCCATGACTTTCATTTTTGGCTGTGTACACTGACCTCTAATAAATTTAGACCCCAGCTTGAGAACATTTCTAATTTCTTCTGGAGGATTTATCATTGTTCTGTTTACATATGTAACTGGCGTTATTTCTATATTTTGCTTGCGTGCTAGAATTTTAGTTTTTTAGGGAATTTAACTGTTAATTTCAGCTCTAGTTTATTGTGCTTGTTAATAATGTAATTGGGAATTACTCTGTATCCCATTTCTTATTTTCTTTCTTTATAGCATTTTTACATTCCTTTGTTATAATTGCAAGCAAATATTTTTGTATTTTTCTAGTGACAGCATCGTGATTATATATGCCTCAGTTAATTTTTACTCTACAGCAATTTGGAATAATATTGTATTGTTTGCATTTTTGTAAAAAGGAGAATCTTTGATTTAAAGTACCAATAGAATGGACAAACTAATTAAAAATTCAACCTCATTTGCATATGTGTACAATAAATCACAACAGTCTTCATTTGTAAAGCTACAAGTATGAGATTTGAATACTAAATCTTGAAAGTGCTAAGCAGGCATATTAAACATTATAGGATAATCACAGCTTTACTAATGCATGTGAAAAAAATCACATATTTATAATTATATATTTTCTAGATAAATATAATAAGGATTATTATGCAACTGCTGTGCAATAATAATTTATAGCTGTAAATACTTTATATGCAATAATAGTACCCATAGATATATCTATACATAGTTATTATTATAACTCTGTAACACATTACATAAAATCATAATTCAGGCATAACAAAAAATGCTAAAAAGGCTTAGACATCCAATTTTAAACAAAATATGATATATCCCACCCAAAGCAGAAATCATGTAGTACTTACTACAGAATTTTAACAGAAAAGTTTAAGAATATTTCATTTTTTGTTGTTAGTTAATTTTTTAAAATCATTGGAATAGCAAGAAGTAAAAAATAAATTCTACAACATTATTATATAAAAACTCATACCCAGGATAAGTCTTGAGAACTATGATGCTTGAATACAATACTTTATGCTAGATGTTAATAACCGCTCAATAAGAAATCTTGTGATTATAAATTTTGTTTTAAATATCATTAAAATGAAAAATATTGAGATAGGAGCCATATTTTAAACATATAATTATCTTTGTTAATTAATTTTTATAAAGGATTTGAATCCAACTAGTTAATAATTATTTGTCTTGAAATACTTTATTGTTCATATGCGATTTTTATTGGCTTAGATTACTTAGTTAAGATTTCCAAAATAAGTATATATGATGTAATACATTGCATTATAAGATATTTTCATAGCATTATCTATTACAGATATAATGTTACTAAATGCAAGTTTTGTCTTGTTTGTAAATTAACATTCAAAATAATGCACAGACAAATTTCTATACAGCTCAGAACTATCATGATTTTTTTTTTTTTTCTCACAGTAAAAGTGAATTTACATATTTTAAATAAATTCTTCATGGATTCTAAGTGATGTGTTAAAAATTAATTATAACAAAACGGTGACAACTAAGAATATTTTATTCTCATTTTGTTGTTTTAAATTATCATCTTAATTTGTTTATACCATAAATAATTATTAAATAATTTTTCCTTTTTTGAATTATGTAAATGAAGAAATTTAAATGAAAAACAAAATAATAATCATTTAAGATATGTAAAATATATAAATAGCTCCTAATTTATTTATTTATATAAAAATTGTTTTTTTTTTTTTGTTTCAGTATGAATATAATTGTAGAGGTTTATTACATTGTATAAAAAGTAAGAAGACAATAAAATAAAATTGAGATTCAGTTAAGAAAAAATGAATAATTTAATGATTTATAACAATTTTTAATATGTTTGTGAAAATCAATTTGTAATAGGTAAAAGAATATTTTGTTACCATTTTTGTTTACATAAAGTCATAATTTATTTAGATGTAAAGAAAATTTATTTTAAAAATAAAAAACTAAAGTAGTAGTACCTAATAAAACAGATTGATAAATGAAACAACATTTTTAGAGATCAATGTTTCAAGCAACAATCAAACTTTTTTTATATATATGTCAAAGCGCTGACCAGGAAGCGAACCTAAGCCAGCTGCTACAAAGACAGCTATGCTAACCATGGTGAATGCTTGACAACTTTTTTTTTCTAATAAGATATTTTGATAAATTGCAAGGAATTCAAGCTTCAGTTATTAATTCTATTACATATATAAAAGACCGATTAAAAATAATACTTCAAATTTCAAAAAATGATTGGTCAAAAAGAATTTTATTGTATTTCTACAACTTTAAATGTTGATTTAAAAGAATGTTGAAGACTGGAAGACATAATATTAAATTTTGCTTAAAATGCCAAAAAGACCCTAAGAACTGAAAAGTATAGATTATAGAGTCTGATATAATTTTTTAAAATCAGAGAGTTAATTATTTCTATCTATAGTATACCAGGAATTCCAATCACTGATGATGATAAAGTGATGCAATTTTACTTTTATCCAGACTAACTATTATTAGATCTATATACATAAATAATGCTTTTGTGGTGCATTATTCTGTTTCTTATGTAAATATTTATAAAAGACATTACATTTCATGATCATTATACATCAATTCTATCTCAGAGAATCTCATTTAACATTTATTCAGTTTGCATTGAAAGCATCATTTTCTCTTAAGAAAGCTACTCTATATGAATATTTCACTATCCATTCTGTAACAATTCTGCTTTTCTCAACTCAGAACATAAGTGGTTAATAGAGAATCAATAACGATGCAATGAAGATTAGATTACTAAAAAAATGATGCACAACTACCAAATAAATTAATTAAAATAGTAATTGATTTAGACACTGTCAACCGATTTCATAAAAAAACATATTCTAAATAATAAAAACATTGAACATTATATATAAAAATTTTAAAATAAAAAAAAATTTAAGATTAAGCAGAAGTATATATCCATTTAAACAATTTATATAGATATCTTATGATATATTTAAAATATTCACTAATAAAACAATATAAATAATATACTTTTAAATAAAAAAAATTAAAATGCCAATTTTTAATACAAGTTATCATTAGATTCTTATGGCAAGCTAGTTCAAAAGGATTTAGTAAGCTTGCCACAAGTGTAATTTTAATTCTTTACAATAGATGATTTTAGGGCAAGTGTTCCAAGTTTTATTTCACTTGATATTTGCTCACACAGGCAAGATAAGTAGGCAAATTACTACATTTCACTAGATTCTTTCTTTCTAGGCTTCTTGGTGATTTTCTGAAGTTTGAAAGGTCCCATTGTAAGTTATGAGTGATTATCTTCGATTACAATTAGCAATGTGCTAAAAGTGTGTGTATGTGCATGTATATAAAAAATACGTTTAACCAATAATAAAAATAAATGTAAAACTAACAGATCGCTAATTGTGTATTGTAAATAATTAAATGATATATTAACACTAAACTATAAAGTAATTTATCAAGAAGAATTAGATAATGTAAACAAAGCCATTGCTTGGAATAGACAATGTTAAAGGCATGACATTATCTAATCAGGGATCCTATAAGAACTAAAGAGATGACCACCACATGGACAGTGGATGGCCAATGAAGGGAGGCTACTCCAAAATAAAGGTGTGACAAGTAATGGATCTAATATTGAAATATTGAACTGAGAGAGGACACTTGCTAAGTGAAGCGCTTGAAAGGTAGATGTGCCATTTCCTCAGGTGCTCCAGTCAGCTCCTTTGCTTCACCTAGCCTTGGGGAGAGGTTTACCTCCGGACGTGCCAAAGTAAACCTAGGGAACTATAACAGGTCATACCGATCTCTTTATTATTTTACTCTGCCTTCGGGCCCCTTATTTATATATAATAATATTAGCGTGTATATATTATTCATACTTTGTATATATTAATAGTGATTAACTCATATATAATCTTTTAAATAAATCTTCGTTCTTTAAACCTACTTGCCAGGCTGCCTCATTAATTATTTTATATTGTGTTATTGATAGTTGCAATCCAGCGAGCAATAGAGTGCTGCTGGACACTGAATTGGCGCAGTTACAGTTGATTATGAACCTCAATGGTGTAATTCTCAGTAATAACAATCAACGCATTGACAGCCGAATACGTTGGCGTCTAATTATTTGATTTCATGAGGCGATAAAACTACTAAGAAAAATATTTTTATATTTTGTTAAATTGACTAAGTTATCGTAAAATTTGTATATTTCGTTGTTAAATTGACTAAGTACCGTAATGCAGCTGGCAATATCCGAATTTGATGTCAGAGAGGCAAATGAGTGGCTCCTGTAGTCCAACAAATTGAAAAACTGTTAATTATTAACAGAGTAAAAGATGATAAAAACAAAACAGCGACTTTATTGGGTTTCGCTGGAAAAGGAGTAATCCAGATCGCAAATAGGCTCTGTGAACCTAAAACCCCGGAAGAATTAACATTTGAACAGGTGAAAGATCGTTTGACCGACTATTTTAATCCTCGTGAGTCTAGACACATTGCCAGACTCCACTTTAGAAATCACCGCCAAGGCAAGAACGAGCGGACACAAGATTATGATACTGCCCTGCGAGAACTCGCAAAAAACTGCGTCTACAATTCATACCTGGAGGAAGCCCTCCTCGAACAATTTTTATGTGGAATGAGCAGTGATAGTCTGAGACAGCAGTTATTGGCAGATACGGATATTAACTATAAAGTAGCTATCAAACGTGGTATAGCTCACAAACTCGTGTTGCAGCAATCAAAGGAATTTGTGGCCATGAAAATAGTGGACAACGATACTTATGAAGTCCACAAAGTAGACAAACCAGATAGAAGGGTGCCTGATCAAAGTGGAACAACAGACATTAAGAAAAGTCGAATTAAGTGTTTTTGCTGTGGAAAATTAGGTCACATGGCACGTGACTGTTTTTATAAAGACCAACGCTGTAAACACTGCAATAAATTCGGCCACTGGGAAAAAATGTGCAGAAATAAAAAATACGATAATTATATAAAGAATAACAGCCAAGAGAGCGTTACGAGAAAACATAAACAAGAGGAATTTTCGGCAATTAATAATGTGTCTTCGGACCAATCACAGAAATTTGAAATAACTGTCAAAATTTATGGAAAACCCCTATCGATGGAAATTGACAGCGGTAGTGGGGTGTCGTTACTTTCCATTAAAGATTGGAAAACCATTGTGGCAGATATGAGACAGCCACCTAGACTGATGCATACGAATCTGAAGGCTCGAGATGTCAATGGTAATGCTATAAAAATTAAAGGAGTAATTGAGGCTCCAATTACTTCAAACAATGCGAAAAAAATAGTTACATTGCCGTTATATATAGTACACGCCCCTATAAATCCTCTTATTGGCCGTGATTGGTTTCAGCAACTGGGAATAAAAATTGCTTGGGTAAAAAATATTGACATAGAAAAAAACATCAGACAGCGTTTTCCTAAACTTTTCGATGGAGAACCGGGAAGGATAAAAACAAAACCAGTTTCATTAGAATTATCACTCGAAGCAGTGCCTATAATTTGTAGACCGCGAAAGATTCCGTACGCTCAGAAAGAAAAAATAGTGGAGGAAATAAAGCAATTGGTTAAAGATGGCGTGCTTGAAGCAACAGAAAAAGCTGAGTGGGCTACCCCACTGGTTGTAATAACCAAGCCAAATGGACAAACATATTTGTACGGCGATTACCGTGTATCAGTCAATAAAGCACTAAACAAACACGCATACCCCGTTCCTAACTCAAGAGAAATCATAGCGTCGCTCCAAAAGTCTAAATATTTTTCAAAATTAGACCTCAACTCGGCCTTCCACCAAATCCCAGTGACCAACAAAGCTGTGAACATTCTAACATTTACTACACACATAGGTTTATTTAGATGCAAACGTCTACCATTCGGAATAGCTTCAGCACCAAGTATATTCCAAGCAAAAGTGGAGACTCTTCTAAATGGACTCGAAGGCATCATCCCCTACTTTGATGATATATTGGTCACTGCTAATTCAGAAAATGAATTGAGCACTCATATCTCAAAAGTTTGCCAAAGACTGGAGGAATTTGGAGCAAAATTAAATGCGAAAAAATGTATTTGGAAGGCTACTGAAATAAAATTCCTGTGTCACATAGTGTCAAACTCAGGAATAAGCCCCTCCCCTGAAAAAGTCAAAGCAGTATCTGACACCAGAAGACTGAATAACGTAAAACAACTACAGGCCTTTATGGGCCTGGTGAACTATTTTTGGAAACTTCCTGAATGGCAAAGCACACCTAGCGATGCCGCTGTACGAATTATTAAAAAAAAACCAGAAATGGAATTGGGAAGCAGCACAAGAGCAAGCATTTCTCCACACCAAAGCCCTTCTCACATCAAATAAACTACTGGTCCATTATGACAGCGAGCGTGAGGTAACCGTGACAACTGATGCATCAGAAAATGGCATGGGAGCAGTGATATGCCATCCATCCCACTCTGGAGAACGTCCTATAGCATATGCATCATGCACCTTGTCCAAGGCAGAAAAGAACTACAGCCAGCTAGACAAGGAAGCCCTCGCCATAGTGTTCGGAATTCGTAAATTCCACCAATATCTATATGGACATCCTTTCCAATTAATAACCGACCATAAGCCACTCTTAGGAATTCTAGGCACAAAACAGATGCCTGAACATTTAAGCCCTCGTATGTTGATATGGATTAACATACTAGCAGGTTACAATTATAACCTCGAATACAAAAAAGGCACGAAAGTCGGTCATGCCGACGCGTTATCGCGAATGCCAGATCAGCTCGAGAAAGAAGTAAACGAAGTAGAAATTAACTATATCGACACACTAAACAGCCAGACACTTAACAGCGCAAAGGTAGCTGCTTGGACCAGAGAAGACGCTGGCTACAGATGGATCATGGAAAAAATCAGCAAAGGTTGGCCAAAACAAAGACCATCTTTCTTGCACATAGAGCTATGGAAAGCTCGAGAACAACTGTCCATTTGCAAAGACTGTATACTCAGAGGCGACCAAGTACTAATCCCCGTAAGCGGCAGGTCGCAAATACTTAATTTATTGCACAAAGATCATCCGGGCATTGTAAGGGCGAAAGCGTTAGCTTGTAGTTATGTCTGGTGGCCGAAAATTAACAGTGACATAGAACAATGCATAAAAAACTGCACAAACTGCCAGTCATGTGAAAATGCACACTCAGCCAAATTCGAGTCCTGGCAAGAAGCAGACAATCCATGGCAGAGAATTCATATAGATCACTGCAGTCCTATTCAAGGACAATTATTTCTAGTAGCAGTGGATGCCTATTCAGGATGGGCTGAATAGAAAATAGTTAAAAACACAGGTTCAGATGAAGCCATCGACAAACTGTTGGAAATGTTCGCACACCACGGTCTCCCAGAAACCCTAGTATCCGACAACAGCACAGGTTTTACATCAGAAAAGTTCGCTTACTTGATGCATGAATGGGGAATTAACCACATATTTACGCCACCTTACCATCCCCAATCAAATGGACTGGCTAAAAAAACTGTACAGAATTTAAAATCCGCTATCAATAAAATGGGAAAACAAAGTCTGCACAAAGCGGTCTTTAACGCGCTTCTTTATCAACACTCTATGCTTACAGCTAAGTCGGGTCCATCACCCGCAGAAAAATATCTAGGTCGTAGACTGCGAACAAAGCTTGCCAAAATTATACCAACGAAGGACACTGAAGTACCTTCAGGCAGAAACTATAAATTCTCACCACAAGACTGTGTATGGGTTAGAAATAATCAGGATAAATTCTGGATTAAAGCGGAAATTGTGCGACATTTAAGTAAGCAAGTGGTTGCTGTACGAATGGAGAACAGAAGAGAGTTACGCAAACACATAAATCAATTGCTTAAAGACGAAAGTATACAACAAACGCCGCAGCCATTTCCGAGAAAAGATGACGCTCCAGACCTGGAACTGGACATCCCCCACCATTCTAAGAGGGAAAGTAAAATTCCCTCCCACCTCAGTGATTACGTGCTAAGTTCAGAGAGAGAAAAAAAAAATCAACAAACTAAAACGCTATCTCTGAACTTGGGGGAGGTATGCTAAAAATGTGTGTATGTGCATGTATATAAAAAATACATTTAACCAATAATAAAAATAAATGTAAAACTAACGGATCGCTAATTGTGTATTGTAAATAATTAAATGATATATTAACGCTAAACTATAAAGTAATTTATCAAGAAGGATTAGATAATGTAACAAAGCCATTGCTTAGAATAGACAATGTTAAAGGCGTGACATTATCTAATCAGGGATCCTATAAGAACTAAAGAGATGACCACCACGTGGACAGCGGATGGCCAATGAAGGGAGGCTACTCCAAAATAAAGGCGTGACAAGTAATGGATCTAATATTGAACTGAGAGAGGACACTTGCTAAGTGAAGCACTTGAAAGGTAGATGTGCCATTTCCTCGGGTGCTCCAGTCAGCTCCTTTGCTTCACCTAGCCTTGCGGAGAGGTTTACCCCCGGACGTGCCAAAGTAAACCTAGGGAACTATAACAGGTCGTACCGATCTCTTTATTATTTTACTCTGCCTTCGGGCCCCTTTTTTATATATAATAATATTAGTGTGTATATATTATTCATACTTTGTATATATTAATAGTGATTAACTCATATATAATCCTTTAAATAAATCTTCGTTCTTTAAACCTACTTGCCAGGCTGCCTCATTAATTATTTTATATTGTGTTATTGATAGTTGCAATCCAGCGAGCAATAGAGTGCCGATGGACACTGAACAATGCCTATTTATTCTTTTCTCTTCAACTACATAGGACATTTTATCTAGCTGGTTATGTGTCTGAGAAATATTACAGCAGTGAATTTAAACAAGCTAGAATGAGTCTGCAACTAAGATTACATTTGTTTAAATTTATACATTGCTGCCGGTATGCAGAGTGCACTTTCCACGGATGTAATTAACTTTTTTCTTCCTTTTTTTAATCATTTTTTGTTAAGACAAAACCTTTTCAGAAAGTCTACACATGTTTATCCTTATCTTTAAACCCTGATTTTATTTTTTAATTTCTTAATCCCTTTAATTAAATTTAATTACGGGTCTGATTAAATTTAATCATAATCAAACTTTATCAAAACAACTTAATTAGTTACTTTTTTAAAAAAAATAGTTTGCAATCTTGATTAAATTATTAATCAAGGTTATAAAATATATAATTTTATTTTTTAACTATAGTCTATTAAAAATACTAGAAATACACTACGTTTTATCAATCTTTAGAAATGTACATATATATCTAAATATAAATTTAATCTACACCTTCAGATGTATAAGATCAATTGACAGAATCTCTTATTGTATTCCTATAATGTTCAATTTTATCTGAAAATACTTGATAATTCATTTTAAATTTTTATTGAGACAACTTGTAATGTAGATATGGCTAACATTGGACAATACCCACAATTTACAAAAGAGTAGTTCTTTTCATGTTTAACATAAGTACATTATATATATCAATTCCAGTTAAGCATTATATTCAACTAAAAAAGTATTATAATTTAACTTTGACACATACATGGACTTTTGGTTAAAAGTTATTTACTTAGCAATCTTTGTAGTTTGCACTGATGCTTAAAAAAAAAAGTTATAAATCACGAATAAAGTTGTTAATGATTATATAACAAAAAGAAAAAATGGTGCAATTATTAAAAAGAGTTGAATACAGGAAAATTTAATGAAACTATCAGGCAATAATGTTAAGGCAGTCTGGTATATAAGAGTTTAATAATGAGTGACAGATCTACATATCATATCTTAGAGAATATATTTTCTCTTACATGACACTAAGGAAAATAAAATAGAATAATGTACCTTGTTTTTAGATGTGAAGGAAACTGAATTTTAAAAAAATAAAGATTTGTGATCTAAGAAACCAGAAGAATACAAGTAAAAATAACAAAAAATTAGAAAATTATTTTAGTGTAAAACTGATCAGGCAAAGGAGAAGGAAAAAACTGAAAAAATGCAGATATGATTTAGTATTTTAAGAATTGGAAAACCTGAATGTTTGTGATAACTACATAAGGAGAGCACTGTTTGGGTTATTAAAAGACAAATTACATAGCCAGATAAAAAAATAACTTACAAAAAGCTATATTATCAGGCTAATGAATTCCAGACATTAAAAATATAAAGCAAGATTATTCAGAAAATTAATGACCATCAAAACAAATATTATTAAGATGAAAAAAGTATAAAAAATTGTACTACTATTATCAGGTTAACAAAGGCCACATAGCTTCATACTATAAATGGAGAAAGAAAACATATAGGAAGTGTAAGTATTGTGACTATTTAGAAAAAGTCTACAAAAGCTAAAAAACCCAGGTAATTAGAAAAGATAAACCTGAGAAAGAAAAGTTAAAAATTAAAAAAAAATAGTTTTAGTTAAATCAAATCTGTTGTTTCTTTGCAGATATATGTACGTGGAGTTAAAATTCAGGTGGATGGAAAATAGCAGTTCAAGAATTTTGATTAAGTCATTAAAAGATTCACAAATAAAAATAGGTTTAAACTATATTATAAGAATACAAGAATAAAATATAAAATACTAGGACAAAGCCATTACAGGTAAAAAAATAGTTTAAACTATTTTGAATTATATTGGCTTTAAAAACAAATCGAGTTAAAAGAAAATATTAAGTTGAAACATTTAATTCTTCAGTATTTCCTTGAAAATCAATTTTATGGCAACTTTTCTTAAAACAAATCATCATTCTGCTACCAATATCCATCAAAATTTCTAATTAATAATTCAGCTTTATTATATGTGCCATCATATTTTTAATGCAATGTTAGAGTGGCAAACTTTGGAGCATAATATCCATGATTAACCAGCTGGTGGTTGGATTTATTATAAATATCTGAATAGTAAGGCTCTTCATCTTTAAAAAACCAAATAGTTATTATAATCAATAAAATCTTATCTAGATATCTCTGGATAACTTCCAATAAACATGTAAAATTTCAACTAACTTACCTGAATGCTTAATATATTTCAAACCTGTAAGTAAAGTATTACTTTCCAGAATTTTAATGTAGTTAAGGAAACTAAATCATCCCAGTTGAAATAAGATCAAATATTTTCTATATCAATAACTTCATATTAGTAGTCAATTTTGATGGTATAACCTTTGATGTCTAGGTTTTTCAAATTAGCAATTTTTCCACATTAAAAAATTAAAGTTTAAAGTACATTACTGTACAGAATTGTATTAATTAAATGGTAATTTATTAGTAAATATTACTTAGAAAAAAATAAATAAAATTTAATTTTAATATTGCACCTGCCTATAAAGAGCATAGCCTTTTCGTCAATTTGTAAACATTTTGTAGATAGTTAACAAATTAAGATATATAATTCATCAGGCCATACTGCTTGCTAAACTCAAGATATTTGCTTTGAAAGAAAGATGAATATTTGTTTCATAAAAATAATACTGTACATAAAATTGCTTTTGTTATATGTATGCCATAAGATTTTGTATTTATTGATTTTTATATTTATTGAATTTATCTTTAATATTTCCCCATTTGTAAACTTGCTTTTTCATCCATTTCCAGAATAAATTCTTTAACTTTGTATCCTTGCACAGCTGTATATATACTTTAATCATGTACTCAATTGGCTTTTGCTCTTTTTGCATTGATAGATTTTATCAATTACATTTTTAGTTCTAAAATGATCTATCAAAAATTTCTCTTAATTTATTTTCGATTGGAAAATTGTAAGGTAACCCTGTATTGTATTTTCTGGAAGTTTTTGTATTTATTTACAATTTATAATCTGTCCACAACAAAAACAATGGAGTAAAATGATTTAGTGTATTTTTCTTATAAATTTAATTTCTTTTTTAGATTTATCTATAAAAGAATGTTTTGAATGGCTGTCATTGTTTTACCTGGCTTACTTGAAATTTCAAAAAATTTTGGCTTTCTGTATTTTATTCCATAAGCTGCTTCACTTAATATCACCCACATACAATAGTTTTGAATGTGATAGCAACTCCTGGTAAACCTTGTCACTCTCATCAGGAGTTATTTAAGAAAGATGTTTTCCAAATATTCTCCATGTAAGCATGCTTTAGCCAGATTTAGGGTGCTTCATTATATTCTGATTTCCAGTCATTTGATGTTTATTTCAGAAATGTAGAATGTCAATATGCTGTGAGGGACCTGAAATATTAATTTGCTTTTGTAATGACATTCACATGTGACAGATTTTGCACTTTCAATAATTTTATTTATTTATGAAAAACATTTTCTGTGTACGAATTGAATTTTCCATTTTTTTAAATATTTCCCTCTCTATAGCTGGTGCTATATTGACTTGAAATTTATTTATTTTTCAGGAAATATTTACACTTCTATTTCCATCATAATACTGTAATAGAATTCTTTCTGAATGAGTTTTATTAAATCTAAATCAATAAATTCATCAATTATCTTTTTATTCACTCCCTTAGTTTGTCAAATTGTTTTTTAAATGAGTAATCCTATCAACTGCATCAATATCCTATATCTCATCATAACATATTTAAGAATTCCAATGATGCCTAAGCAGACTTTTTTAAAAAAAGAGAATCATTTTTATACATTCCAGAATGAGCTCTAATAATGAATAAATGCCAGACAGCTTAATGATATCCAATCCAAATGTCTCCAGACTGAATAAGGATTTATTAACCACTATCATCTGGAATTTATTGAGTACCAAAGCTTATATCAGATGGTTAAGACTTAGAAAATAAAAGTTTGTTTAAGGAATACCAATGTGTATGCTGAGATCATAAGATGTAAATTTAATTACATGATTATTTGATTATGTTACTACTTATAGAATTATATACATTTAATTATTATTACTACCCAAATTATCATAATCATTTTCAACCATTATCAATCCACTACAGGATGAAAGTTTCATAAAGATTACTTTAGTTTCTTTAATATGTAGCATCTTTCCTATAAATAACACCAATAAACTTTCTTATTTCATTAATTTGTCATATATGGTCTTCTAGGTTTTGTTATAATCTCATGGGATTAAATGTGAGATTTCAATTAAGTCCAGTACAGCTTCATTTTATTTTCTTCATTTTTTTCAATGATATCAATGATAATTGTTTATTCTCACACTTATATATTGCAATTCTGATCCCTTCTTATTACTCCCAACCTACGTCTTCACTTACTTCATTGGCCTAAAGTATTTGTATTGTTCTTGTATATTAAATGTTTAAGTCTCAGATCCAGATGTATACTGGTAAAATCACATCTATTAATTTTTTTTTTTAAACAAGTAGGCACATTTCCTCTTAATATTGAATTATTTCTGTTGAAACTCTATTCAAATTAATTCTATGATTAATTTCATTCATTATGTTTACAATTATTTTAATAATTTGGCCAAGGATATTTATAATTCACAATTTTTAATCTTTATTTTCTTATTAAAAATCCAGTAAATATTATTTTAGTCTTTTTAGCATTTACTTTTAGTTCTTTTTCTTACTTTCAGCTAATAACTTTTATAACATGTTCAGAACTTCTGAATCATTGTTTGCAAAAACAATGCCATGATCTGCAAAATTTAGATGAAATAAATATGATCCCTGTATTTTTCTTTGTTTATCTTTCCATTTTAATTTATAAAATATTTATTCTAACTTTATCATAAAAAGTTTATGCACCTTTGTAAATGTTTAATATTTTTATTGTCATCATATAAAATATTATTATTATGATAAATATTTTTCAGAATATGATATCTCAAATCTATATCCTTAACAATCTAAGGCTTTAATAACTGTGGAAATATTTCTAGAATCAAATGGCTTTCATAATCTATAAATCTAAAGCATAATGACAACACATATCCATTGATCTTTTCTATGATTCCTGTCAATACTTCAATGTGATTCACTATACTAAAATCATTTTTTAACCCAGATTATTCCTTTTGTTCAGTTAAAATTGGAATTTCTCTGCAGATGAGTTATAATTATTTTGGGTATTTGGTAGGTTTATAATTTCTAACATTTCCTTTTCATCTTTTTTAAATATCAATATAACTATTGCATTTTTCCGATCAACTAATTTATATTTTTATTATTTAGACATTTGATATATAAATATATCAACAATTTTTCTATTTTTTCATCTACTTCTTTTAAAAAATATTGACAATAATTCCATTACTTTCTGAAGCTTTTCTCTATTTCATTAAAATACTCAACAATTCAGAAGTTATTGTAATTCTAAAGTTTTTTTTTTTGTTTCCTTGTTCTTTATTTCTATATAATTCCTTATAAAAATCTTCTAAATATTTAATGATATCATTCATCTCTTTTTCAATAATTTTTCCATATTTTCATTGTTGAAAAATTTTTATCTTTCCTTATCAATTCACAGTTTTGACTTTTTGCATCATTTTACAAAATTCTAGATATTTAATTCTTTTTAATATATTATTTTAAAATATTTTCATATTCTTTCTTTTGTTCATACAATACCTGACTCATTTAAAACTTTGCTGATGAATTGCTATTTTTTTTGTAATATTTATCTTATTGCAATTCTTAGGAGAATATGGTTTATCTTCATATTAAACCTGAACCATCTCCAAAGTCTGTTAATATTTAAAAACGAATTGTAAATTCTAATTTAAATTCAATGGAGTGTTTCTGAAAGTTAGAAATATCAACAGTTGACCTTGTCTTAATTAACAGTTTTCATCTCTCTAGTTTTATATTACCATGTAGCTAACATCTCATTAATTAATGATCACTTCTGGTATTGATTCTAATAACATTATTATCTTGAAATACACATATTTTTTGATAGTTAAAACAAAATCCAATTCTGCTTTACTATCACTTGGATTCTTCTAAGTTCATTTCTGTTTTGCATTTTTGCCAAAAAAGAAATTTATAACATTTATTTTCTTTTTCTGAAAATCCCATCCTCTCTTATTTCTATTACCTAACCAATAATATTACTTAGTGTGATCAAAAATATTTTGTTCATCTACATAAAATCCTTTATTTTTTTTTTATTACAAATCTGTAATTTTCATAGTATCATGATGATATTCTTATCTAGATTTGAGTTAAACAACTAACTAGACAACCAAAGTAATGTAAAAACTATATCTAAAGTCTCTTCTGCCTATCCAATTGTAAAGGACAGAAACCTAAATGGTCTGCATTTGGTTTCTTCCATTAAGTTGAATAATTAATTATACTATGGTTTCTGATATATTGTCCATCTCCATAATCCTATACACTTGTACTTTTCATTTATAATAAATCCTAATCCATGTAATGCTTCCAATATTTGTCTTTGTAGCAAAATATATGCCTAATTTTCACATGAATGGTTTTTATTTTTTTTATGACTTCATAAATTTCCATTTTAACATAAATAGTTCTTCCAATCCATGCAATCCTTCTTGACTTTAATGTGATCTGCAGCTAGAAATAGTTAGATAAAAGGCGAATCTGAATCCAACATTAGAGATTCTTAATATCCTCTGCTTCAGTCCTTATTCAATGCTTTTAGTCTAATAAATTTACAACATTTAAAAATATAAACTGTTATTTAGTTTTGTCTATCATAATTATAAATACTTATAATAAAAATATTATTCACACATTCATTCTGCTCCCAAGAAAATTCAATATTTTCAGGTAAGAACTATAAAAAAAAAATAAGAAGAAAGACCATGATTTTTCTTGGTCTTAAACAAAAAGCTTAAATAAAGTAATGCCTGTTGGTAATCAGTCGATCAATATTTATTTGCTGCATGAATGATGATATAATATTAAAAGTTATAACGAAAAGACTAAATAGTGTGAACATTAAAAATTTGTCGTGCTCAGTTCCTTTGAAATCTTAAAGAATATCAAAGGGTTTCCTTTCAGTTAGCAGCAAATTTCTTCCTGTAACCATTAATTATATATACTGATTACATTTAAATCAAATTCTATTAGTTTGAAAGAATATATTAAATAAAATTGCAATGACCTGCATAATAACTGGACAATTCTATAGTATATACGTACATTTATTGTAAATAAAGTTTAATAAACCCTTATATTATATGTACAGACAGTATGTTAAAATTATTATTGGTATAAATGTACTCTAGAAAATTAGCATAAAGCTGAAAATCTGGATTTGATATTGAGAAAAGCCAATATATTTAAAGCATTAATATAATTATATATATACAAATATAGACTGGCTTCACCATTCATTGTGGACTAGCTAAGACCCTAAGTCCAACCACAGTGAATGTATGTTCCTTTCTTAAAATAAATTATCATCTGCACAAATAATTACGTAAGTTAAAGAGGGAAAGTGTTTTAAAAAAGAACTCAATGAAATAAAATATACAAAATTTAAATTTTTATTTGTAACTATTTTTTAAAATATGGCAGAAATAGATACATTTTCTTAATTAAATAGAAACCATTAAAGAATACAATTAGTTTATGAAACATTTTAATTGAAAGAAAAATAGATAACGGAAAATTTGGATCAATAGGCTACTAATAAGTAGTTTAATTAAAAATAGAACTGAAAAGGGTATAAATAAAGAATTTTTCTTTTGTTCTGTGTCTTATGCTTACTGTAGATTTGCTGAAGAATTAGCCTTTATTCAAAATTTTTCAAAAAGACATTTTGACAAATTTACAAGAGAATTTATGGGAAAAGTTTTGCTGTACTCTCTGCAAGCAAGTCTTTCTTTCTGTTCAGCATATATATCTATAAATTCAAAATGTGCTACTTTGCAAAAATGAGAAAATAATCTTCTTTCGCTCTCCTGCCCGTTCCCAAGACCGAAGTCAGACATGTGAGCCAGCCTGAGAACTAAAGTGCCCTGCATTCATGACAAATGCCATACCCTGTTCAATAAAAATTATTTCAATGGAAATGTGATATAACATCAAGACTCAAAAAGGAATTGCCATGCAACATCAATGGTTTCCCTTGATCCTTATCGAGGTACAAACTTTCTAAAATTAGAACAAAAGTATGATTTTTTATTGTTTCATAGAAGATCTAAAGAAAAATCACCACAGGCAGCAGATAATTTGAATACCAATGCTAAGGTAGAAATAGTGGTCCTTTTTTAAAAAAAAAAACAGAAGAGAAAGAGTTTGAGAACATCTCCATGCCAGTTGAAATGTTGAGCGAGTAGTAAAAAGGAAAATCACCGCCCGTCCCCTCCTGAGATGTGAAGTCTTCAAATATGCCACTGCCAGAACCTGCCTTCAAATGCCACCAGCCATCAATGTTCGCTCATGCACTCATTCCGGAGAACTCCAGGTAAATGCTGAAGAGCTTAAATCCTGTCATCCAGATTTTAAAAATTATCATTAGAATATAAATGTAATTTCTTAAAGCTTAAAAAAAATGTCAAAAGTTAATGTTTATTGGAAATCTTTTTAACTGACTCTTTAACCTTTTCTTTTTAAATTATTTATAATGTTTTTTAATAACTCAAGCTCAGCACAATTATAATATGTTGATTTTTGAATATGAAAATATTTATTTGTTTTTGTATATTAATTTTAGTATGAGATTTCATGCTTTGATTTTTTTCTTATTTTAACAAACTTCACTCGTGGGGGCTCAAAGAATGTAGTTTGCTAATAGAGCAAATTATATTCACAAGGGGAAAGGAGTTTTAGTGAAGAATGATTGAAGTTATGTCAAATATACATATTTCAAAATAAACCTACTGTAATTCTTTAATTTGTTTTATTATAGATTTCCCAGGATGGGATTCTATAATTTTAGATTTTTTTAAATTGAAACAAAAATAAAATTGCTATATAGATTTTGACCTAGTAACAGCACTGCTGGATAGCATCAGTTAATTATCATGCCTTTTTTTAAAAGTTAGGAAAATGGGAAGAGGGGATTTATTTGAGAAGTAAATTTCCTTATTCTAAATGTTTGGTTTTTGTTAGTTAAATATTTACATGAAGGAGTTGGCCACTCAGGTTGATCTCTATGCAATATTAGATCATTTAAGGCTATTTAATTATAATTAGTTTATATTTGATGATTATAATATCTTGGGTTAATAAAGAATGCTAGGAGTACTGTGGACAGACCTAAAATACAGGCAGACATGATGGCTCTCCATAATTCCTATCTCCTTTCAGTATATAATCACAACAGGCAGATGTACCGATTTCCCTTTTCTTCGTTAAAATAGGCATGCGATTGTCTGTGAACCGGCTCGTCATTCATATGTTTATTAACCCGACATTGTTTTGCCTTTTTTTTGCCTACCTAATACGTAAGCCATAGGGAAATAATTCTACTCAAGGATCTTCGGCCTGAGTAACCACTTCTTTTGTTATTTTGTGATTAGTTAAAATCTTTTAATTTTGCTAATCCACGTTCTAGTTTTATAAGGTATGATTTTAGTTGAAAGTCCAACTAAAGCAGCTTGTTTACTTGATAATTAACTGATCTATTTTTTTATATAACAGCTTACAGTTTTTAATCACTGTGTAGTTTAAAGCTATTCCAGAAAGGTCCACTAATGTAATAAAATATATATTTTTTTGAGATTTAAATTATTATTCATAAAGAAAAGTAAAATAAATCATTTTCTTTTCTTGCATCATTGGAATAAGACGTTGAATCAATCTTATTGTAATTGTTTCTTTGATATCCATTTTTAATATAAAATGTTTTTCAAATCGTTTTGTAAAGAAGAAATAAAATGTTTATTCTTTATATACATCAGTTAGTCAACTGTTTAGACATGCTGCTATATTATTAGCTTATACTAAATGTTATCGAAAAATTCAGAATCCATGGTCATTTAATTTTAAAATCTTTTTTTAAAAAAAATAAATGTAAACAAAACTTAAGTTGTGCAAACTAAATAAATGAAATGTTAATTGCTAATGTGAATCTGTTACGCAGGACACGGTCTCTGATAAACTTACTATTTAATTATAAAATTAATTTAAAGATTGTTTTTTTTAAACTAATAAATTTTTTTGAGCTGCTTTTAAAGAATAAGACAATGGTGGTAAAACTGTTGTAGGGCTTTGGAAAAAACTAAAATCTTTTATCATATGATATGTTGCGGATACATTTTGACAGTGAGTGTGAAGTTAGAATAACTATTAATGCATCAAGACTGTGGGATAGTGGCTGTGTTATCACTCTCAATAGATAATAATGAGTGGCCTATAGCTTATGCATCCAGAACATTGTCAAAAACTGATTGTAATAATAGTCAAATACAGTTAAAAATATCATCAGTTTGCTTTTGAGAAGTTTTGAAATTATTATAGACCTTTGATGGGGACTTTTGGAAATGATTATGCAGCACTCAAACATTTAAGTCCATGAATGTTAGGACAGCAAAATGTCTTAGCTGCATATGACTATTCATTAAAATATAAACAAGGGAAAGAAATCTTGCCTGCAGATGCATTGTCAAGCTTCCCTGATAGTCAAGAGGGATGCAATAGTGAGTTTGATGTTAATTACATTGACAACATAAACTCACAAGTGCTAAATAGTAATGCCACCCAAAAGTGGAGTAGGGAAGAAAAAGGGTATGATATTCTTATTAATTGAATTAAGAAGGGCTGGCCTAAATCTAGACCTAGTTACGTGACAATGGGGTTTTGGACTAATAGACAGTGGTGATCTGTTTATAGGGTATGTATAGTAATGAGGATAGAGTAGTTATACTGCCTATAGTAAGGGATAAAGTTTTGAAGCTTCTCCATGAAGGACATTTGGACATAGTGTGTGTGAAAGCTTTGGTGGGTAGCTGTGTCTGGTGGCCACAAATTAATGCAGATATAGAAAATTTCATTAAAGGTTGTGCTGCATGTCAATCAGAATGTGCTTTATTACTAGCAAAATGTTTTGCATCCTGGCCCAAAACAACAAAAGCATGAGGGAGAGTTCATATTGACCATAAAGACTAGTGAATCAACAAATGCTGCTGATAATGAGAGATGCATTCTCAAAATGGATAGAATGGCCATATAGTGAAAAATGCTATTGCCCTAAAAACAATTAAATGTTTAAAGTTGGTATGTTTGATTATGGTTTTCCAGAAGTGGTTGTATCAGATAATGAAGCAGGATTTACAGGAGAAATTGCGATAGTTTTTTAGTACCTGTGGCATCCATCATGTGTACACACCTCCATATTATCCACAGTCAAATGGATTAGCCAACAATGTAGTACAATAAGTAAAGAGATTCTAAAAAAAATGAGTTACATAGAAATGCAAGACACTTTACAGACATTTATGCTATACCAACATTTTGCCAAACAAATAAGCATGCAACTATCATTTTAACTTCAATTTTACCTGTATGTAATCTAATTCACAAGAATTATTTAATTCAAGATCTAAATCACTAATAGTTAATTTTATTATACTTCCATGAGAAACATGTATATTCCAATAACATTCAGTGTTCTGTCTGTATGGTTGAGGATAATTAGGAGATGAAAAATATCCACTTGCTGTAGTCATAATACCTCCACAACCTGAAAATCAATAAAAAGCAAATATACTTTTAATAAATTAATATCAATTTGAAATTAAGATTCATTTAAAAAAACTACAAAGTTAGTCAAACCTGTCACCAAGTAACAAATCTAAATTGCCATTTGTGCAAAAAGAAAGTTAATTTATATTCTCAATCTTAAAATCTTGGAATCCTTCTTCTCTTATCTTTTCATACATTATAAATATATAAAAAATTTAAACAACATTTGTATGTGAAAAATGTAATAATTTCTAAATGTAGATTGATAAAATTCCATGATTATTTCATAATAAAAGAAGTTAATAAAAGGCATCTAAAAATATTTTGCCACATTTTAGTTGGCAAAGTATATGAAGACTGAATAATCACCCATACCTCAGTATCAAGATATTATACTTATTTTCATCATACAAGAGTTCTAGCTTCTAGAATAGTTCATGCATAAATAGGATATTTTACTAGTATAATAAATAAGTTTTAATTACTGTAATTTAGCAAATAACAGGGAACTAAGTTAATCAGATTAACTTCCTCACTTAAATTGATAAAACATTATTTATTAATGTTTTTTTGTTAAATATATTTTTCTATTTTTAAAAACAAATGCTTCTCTAATGGTGTCACTTTATTATTGAAACAGTATGATTTCATCATCATACATTTCACCTATTCTATAAATAAGTAGCCTTCATTTCCCTAGTTCAAACCCTAAAGGTACACATATATATAACAATATACTTGGGAATTTAACATGTGTAAAAACATATATTTACACGTATATGTATGTAATTGTATATGCACACATGTCTGCTATAATTGTATATAATTTGTAATAATTTTATTTGCTAAAAAAATGGTATATTCACATCTGAATGATATTATCGTTATATAACGTACACACCTTATAATTTTATAAATATTCATCTTATGATTTTAAATAATGGAATTGGTTTCAAGCTGGGAAAATTGTATTAGATAAGAACAGAATTCTCTAAAGTATTTCAAACTGGCTTTGAGGTTAACCAATTACTTAATCACGTAGAGCAACTAAAAACAAATGTAGATTTCTCATGTCTATGATAAAATGCTAGCAGCTTAAATCTCTTTCAGGAAAAGAAAAGGAGAAGCAATCCAATGTTTAAAGAAAAAAAAGAACTTTACCAATCTCATGAGACACCGCCGGTACAAATCCAGATTTTAGGATTCTTAATAAAATAAAAATTGGACAATTAAACCTGCACTGAAATCCAGATTGGAACTGGAATCTGAGAAAAATAAAAGGAACAATGAATAAACCTGAAATCAATCAACCGATTCGTTTGAAGCTGATGCAATTAAGACTTCTTAGGTTTTAAAGTCTAAAAATAAAGATTGTGAATGAACTGTAAGAGGGGGGGGTTAAAGAAATATAAAAAAGCAGTTGAAAGGAAATCGTCATCCATTTTTGCTTTACTCGTGTTTCAACTTATATCCAGGCAGTGGGCCCAGTTTTTACCATGCAAATAAGTGGCTAGAAAAGCTAAGGCCATCTTCCCGATGGTCAAGAACCGTTTATGGAGCCCGGAGACCCAAACCACAGCCCTACTGAAAGAATAGCCCATCGATGAACCAGCTCAGATAAATCAGTCCATGCATGTGTGTTTCATACTGCCAGCTGCAAGCCTCCAGATAAATAACCGGTAACCACTTCTCAATCAAGCTAAATCTAAAAGCTATAGCCATCTATAAATCTTTCCTAAAGCTAGCTATATAATAAGTAACGTGCACAAACTCTTCCATTCAAATCTTATAAATTAATCACACTATGTTTAAAAGGTGTATTCTCTCTTAAAGTAATTAACTGTATTAGATAAACGTATCTCAACCTGTATAATTTTAAAATACTTTAAAAGTTAAATGTAAATCTTGCCTGATCTCAAATTCTTAAATCTCTTTTTTTAAATTCAACTTATAAAAGCTTATTTGCCTTATTATTTTCTCTATTTGCGTCTATACTTTTGCATCTATATATATATTTTGTTAAAATGCATTTATTGATTTATGCTTTGCCTTCGGAGCAGAGACTATTAATTATTATAAACTTAAAGAGACGTTTTGTTCTCAAGTAAAGTAATTATGCTGTTTGGCATATCTATAGATTGTCTCTGGTCCGAAACCTACTTTGATGTATTATTTGAACTGCTATGCGTAGCTTAATATCACATATGTTGCTTATTAAAAGGTTTGTTTGGTTAAATAAAAGAGAGTGATAATTTAAGGCATATTCAGTAGTTAGCCAAGTTTAAGCCCCAGATATGCTTTAGACCCCATTAATGTAATTGCATATAATATGTAGTTAATTAATAAACTAGATCAATTTTAATAAAGTCCTCTTTAGCACAATTTCAGTGTTTATTTAACTAACTGGCGTAGGGTAGTTTGCAGAAGAAACTATAGATTTCGCGCTTTACTAGTTGTTATAATTAAGATTCCAAAAGCATTGTGAATGAGTTTTTACGAAGCACTGAGGTGCATTCCGCCTTGCTATCATATAATTATTAAGATAAGATTAGGTTTTAAGGACTATCTTATCATCCTTAGTTCGGACAGCCCTCTCTTGAATGGGATAGTGATTTTAAGGGTCATTCCCATTACCTCCTCCAGAACTGGAACACCGGAATCCAGCATCTTATATCATGGCTGTTCGAGCATCCGAACTAAAAGTTCATGTATAGCAGGCGAGCGGTATCTGAGAACCGAGCAAACGTTGCTGAATCTCATGAGTAAAAGCGCATTCAAGACGCATCTGATGTAATTTGCATAGCGCCATAGCCTCAGAAGTTATGCTACAAAACGCCAGTTCATCTGCTGTATATTAATTGTTCAGCATTGATCTGAACCTAAGATCTAGTTTATCTAAGAATATCTACATAAAGAGCACATTGACTGCTCATCACGTAATGATAAATTTAAGTACACATTGTATAAAGTTCCCACTCTCTTAGAGTTTAACCCTTAACATACTGAGTAGGAATGGCAGAACATAATTTAGACATCAGTATAGACGTAAAATAATTATTAACGTATAAACGATATAATAAAATAATGATCGTTAAGTACAATTGATTACAGAACGTGTAGTGCGTATTTTCACCATCCCACCTGCGAGTGGAATATACAGTATATTAAATTGTGATTGTTTGTGTTTTGTCAATATTAAATAATTTTAAAATCTATTAACGTCTGCAGTATTATTCACTTTATTTATATTAAATCACCATCCATAATGATTTTATATGCATGAGATAATCAGCCATAGGTTGTGTGAGTGTGTTTGGTTAAGCTATAAAACATTTAGTTAAATATCCCCGAGTCTCTCGTTTTACCCTTTGCTATTGCCGGCGCGGAAATTGAGAGATTACGAGTGTAACCTCATATATGTCATTCATAAGGTAGTAAGTCAGGGAGTGTTGGTGAAGGAGCTGAGGTGCGGTCAGATTTGGTCTCAAACCCTCATCTAGATCAGCCTTGGTATAATTTACCAAAACTCTGGATTTTGTTGCATGGATGTTCAAATATGACTGTTACATAGTATTTTTTTTTTTCCGGGAATGTCGCGCCAACTGGGGCCTTCAAATATAAACCTGCATACCTGAGAAGGGATGTTAACATAGATGTGATTTCATATCACTTATTATATATGTGTGGATTTTTTTCCCGAATATGAACGCCAAACGTGGAGTTTCGTTAATTTTCTCCACGCCCTGAACTAAATGCATGTTGAGGGAAAGAGGAGAAAGGAAAGAGATAGATATGTAAATTTTTTCACAGATGTTGATGCACAAATCATGTAGGTTTATGTTGAAGTTCAATTTTATATTTTGTCGAATTAATTTATATGTATGATATACTTAAAATTTTTATATATATGTGTAATATGCGTATTGGTAGTGAAAGTTTATTTGGTCTCAGAGAAGCGTTTGATTATTATTTTTTCGTATTTTTGATTTTTGATTGATTATTATTTACAGGCAGTAGCAATTAATTTCACATTTTATCAATTTTATATATATGCGAGTGAAAAAGTAAAATTTCGTTTAGATTATAGAATTCGTAAAAAGATTTCTAAACACCAACGCAGAAGGTTAAAATCAGTAACTGCCTCAATTAATGTCACTTTTGTCAATTATATATAGGCGAGTGAAAAATAAAGTTTTGTTTTGGATCATATGATTTATAATAAGATTTCTAAACATAAATGCTAGAATCGGTAGGTAGCATGAAAGGTTTTTTTTAAAGATTGTTTTATATGTGCGCATTGATAATAATTTTTTTCCAATGGTAATTAAAAGCTGTGAGTAAATAAGAAGGGAATCTTTTTTTTTTGTTTTGAAATATTTTATATATATACACATGTCAAGAATAGATTTTAAGTTGTATATATACGCGCATCGGTAATAAATTTTCAAGTGCAATTAAAAACAATAGTTAAATAGGAAGAATTTTTTTTGGGAAATATTTTATACATATATACGCGTGTTGATGGTAAAATTTTTTTTTGTTTGTCACGAAAGAGCATTCAATTGTGATTGAAAACAATGATTGAGATTGATTTCGAATTTTATACGCAAGTAAAACGTTTTGAAATATTTTATATATATATATAATCATTCCTCTATATCTACTAAATATGCTACCACATCTATGATTATTATATTGGTGAAATAATAATAATAAAAACACAATATAAAAAAAACTACCTCTACCAACAGGCTTATCACCATACCTATATATTTTTACTGGTAAAATGTTAACTAGATCCTTAGATATTAACTATTCCTGATGCATCTGGGGGGTTTGTTTTACAGTCTATTTTACCTTTGGCTCTAAGCATTAGAAATCTTGTCAGCTTTGCAACCTTATTCTTTGGAACATTATCATTAATCTCTTGAAACCTTGTTCCTCGAAACCTTATCTGCTTTCTCATATTTGAACCATATGATTTTCTCCTACTAAAGACGTAAGTATCTTCTTTTCTCCTCTTCCTTTTCCACCATGTCTTTCCCATTTGGGTTCTGGCAGTATCAGGGCTACTCTCACCATCAAAAATCACTCCATCCCCCCAGGCCTTGATCTCAAACTTAGCTCCACTATCTTCTGCCCCTCGATCAAACTTATTCATTTTGGAAATTTCTGAGAAAGGTCTGTCTTCTAAAACATTTCTATCTATGTAAGTTTCGGTAACCTCAATTGCCTTTAGTTTTGGTACTTCTGGGTAAGATTTTGGCTTAATTTCTTCAATAAAAATAACATGATTCGATGAGGTTGAAAGAAGATTTACTTTGTATTCTTCATCATCTCCTTCCATATCTATAGAGTCCTCAATGTTCTGAACTATCTTTTGTTGTTCAAAAGATCCCTGCATGATTTCATCAGGTTTCATCCCTTCCATGTTTTCGATATCAATTTCAGTCTCTGAACAGATTTTTGAACCTTCTGATATCTCCATATTGATATTACAATTATCAATATTCACAGCATCGATTTTATACTTTTCCATGATCTCACCACTGATGTTGGACTCTGTTATAAAATTTACATCAATTTTAGATTTTATTAAATCAGCTTGCGACTCCTCAGCAGTCTTTGTATCCCTTTTAAACTCTTCTACAGTTTCTTCATCAAGTCTCAACTCTTCCTCAGTTTTTATATCAAAGTTAAACCCCTCAATCCCTACAACTATTTTGGAGTCTTCTATTACCATCACATCCATTTTACATTCTTTTATGGTGTTTAATACTATGTCTGTCTCGACTTCTGTATGTACTATCTCTCCCTTTGCAGTTTTAGCATTATATTCCACAATTAGCAGCTTTCCTGAAGGTGGATTGGCAATTTCCATATCACTCTTCATAATTTCAATTTCTTCCTTTTTAATAACCTCGATTTTTGCTTTATCAGTAATAGGATTTTCAACCTGTGATTCCCCTGAAATATCTTTGGTTGAAACTTCTAAAGTTTCTTCAACTTGCTTTATTTCAATGGTATCCTCTGGCTTTCTTTCTGTTTTAACATGTTCCTCCACTAAACTATTTTTTTCACTCATTTCCCACATCTCTTTTTGAATACTACCTTGCAACATTTCTTCTACAACCCATGACTCACTTCTTTGCTCTTTCGATCTTATTTCAAAAGGAGATTCTGTCTTTTCTACTTCCTCTGTATCTACATCCTCATGGTTACTCTCCTTGTTCTCAGTTTCTCTACCTATCTCTACAACTTCTTCCACCATTTCACCTTTAGTTTCTTTTAGTTCAACCTCTTATGGATACCGTATTACAGCTTCTTTGTCTTTCTCAGTAACTCTACTCTCTTCTCTAGCTTTTGATAGTCTCTCCTGTTCCTGCTTGGCTACCTTGTCCCTGGCTTCTTTTTCCTTCTTAATCTTTTGGTCCCTTTCTTCTATCTCCCTCCATATGGCATATAACCTATCATCTCTTTCTTTGTCCCTTTTTTCTCTCTCCTTGTCTCTTTTTTCTCTTTCCTTATCTCTTTTTCTCTTTCTTTGTCTCTTTCTTTCTTTTCTGCTTCTTTCTCTGCCTTATTTTGTGCCAGTATGCTGAATATGGCTGATAACACTCCCTCTCCTTCCTTTGCTGTCTTTTCCAACACCTTCTCTGGCTTCCCCTCTGATTGCTCCCCCATATCTGGGTTGTTTTCCTTGTTTTCAGCATCCTCACTACTCTTTTTATAAATGATCAGCTTGGGAATTATAAATTTATTTTTATATGTTATTATAAATAATATAGAAGAGAGACCCTATAATTGTTAGTATAATGAATTAGCCACTTTAGCGATCATTTCATTTTTTATGATAAATTATATATCAAATCTTATCAATCTAGATAACATAATCTTAAGAGGGGGGGGAGAAGATAGATATTAATTTGTTTAATCAGTGTGGGGATTGGAAATAAATTGTTTTAAAAGCATAGTAGTAAATAAAATGATTTGCATTGATTTTGTGAAATGCATTGGCTTATGGATGCAGATTAATTTAAACTGTAGAAACAAAATAGTCAGATTCTTCAAATATTCTAGTTTCCATAACAATCGGGCATACATAAATGACCCCAATGGCAACTAACCTCGTTATGTGGTCGGGGATGGAAAAGCTAAGACCTCATGCCAATGCCATGCTTGTGACTACTCATAATGGCTCTGGCTTGATGTTTGGCCATCCCTCCCATCTCTAATGTTTCTCAGTGAAAAGCCGAATCTCCTTAAATTCGGCAGCACCTAAACCGATCGCATGTCACTTTGTTTATGAATATCTATGCTAGATCTATTTCCACTCCATCACATCAGCTACTCTAGTAGTAATTTCATTAGTGTAAACTTATTTATTAATAATAAGTAAATAAATAATGATTGCTGGATTGGCAGATATACTCCTACTTGGGAATAATCTTGCAACATCCGCAATTTAAATGAGGCATGAGATGTAATTGAATAATGATACCCCAGTAGTGTTTTGAATCAAATGTAACTTCATTTAACCATTATTAAATATTTGTATCTACCTATTTATGTGTTTGCTTGCCTGCTTTGTTTAATAGTAATGTTCAATATCTCATTTCAATTATTATAATCACATTAAAGTAAATAGCAGTAGCCCTTAATCTTAAAATAATTTAGTTAGAGTCTCTTGTATCTATCTGACCACCAGGTCTAGAAAGATATTTACTATTGGTATGGTATATGCATTGTCATGTGAGGTTTGTTGTGAAATAAAATGACTATGTTCAAACATGGTGCTGCAGGCCCTGAATCCACTTGTGCTGTTCTTCGAACATGGTGGTGCAACGTGTTAACAAGGCATAGTAGTTCTTACCGTTACAATATATATTGTAACAGAATAAATATGTGGGTCATAAAATGCCTGTAAATTGAGGGAATATTTGTAATAGAATAAAAATGAGTGTTCTTTTCTTTTAATGCCTCACAGATTTGAGTCATTTGTAACTGAATAACTACAATGATCATGGGACATGAAAACTTTAATATAATTTGAAAGAAAATATAGATAGCCCAATTATTGGTCACCATTTGCATCTAAATAAAAATATACTCTGAATTTGCACACCATTTGTAACAATAAAATTATGGATCATACTACATTTTGAGTCATAATATAATTATTGGTGACCATTTATTTTGTAAAATGCTTGATAAATGCTTATTGATAAAAAATATTAATATCACTATGTTTTGCTATGAAAAGTCTGGACTAGCATGATAAAAAATATATGTACATGAAAAATATATTGTTAATATTACTTAATGTTTTTACACTGAAATATTAGTTCTCTTGATAAATATTGAGAAAATGTATTCAATGATATATTTATTCAGTATGGATGAACAATATTTCATCAAGATTTTTCAAAATTAAACTTTGTGAGTTATGAAGTTTGCTTTATGCACCAAGGGGAAGAAAGAAGTTTTGTTTAAAACATTTTTTATTATCTTAGCAACAGGGGAGAAAGCAAAACACTGGAAGAACAAAGGCAAAGAAAGACTTTAGTAGCTTAAAATTTTTTTCTTTTATCTTAGTTTTTAGTGTTAATATTTTTATTTGCATTGTCTTTAATAATGTTTAATTAATATCTTTTATGACAGTCCATTCTGCTTGATGGTACTGTTGCTAGTCAAAAACAAATAGATATAACATTAGTGGGCCGATTTACATTTTTTTAAAAAAAATAATGCTTTCACTGGTTTCTTTTCTTTTTGGAGGTTTACATTTTTTTAGATATAAAACATTGAATTTTTTTCAAAATACATTTACTTTTTTAAAAAAATATGATATTCTAAATTACTTTTTAATTACAGTATATATTTTAGTGCATAGTACTGGAATGTGCAGGGGGGTGACCACTGTTTTTGGTGATCTGAAGGATCAGCCAATAAATCAACTACTTTGATCAAACCAAACTTAGGATTTATAAACTGACATGCATCCTCAGACTTTTGATTTGGATCAAACTGTTCTTTGCAAAACAACATTATTTAATAGATTCAAATAATTACATTTTAAAATTACATTATACATTTCAGTGTGTGGCACTACACCACAGCCATTTTAGTAATCTCGTAGTTGCTCCCACACAAATGTGACTTTTCCCATAAATTCTCTGCAATGATGCTGGAACCTACCCTTTTGAAATTAAATTCACCTTCAAAGATGTGTAGGAAAGCACAGCGACATGCTTACAATTATTTCTATGTAACAGTGTATCAGGTAGGGTGTAAGATCATTACTTCAAATGCACATTAAAAGAATTATGGCCAGTTGAAGTCTATACAACACCCTCACATCATATGGTAGCAATATGTGAAGTGTGGGCTATTTGTAGAATGTTGTGAATCACATTAGCAGCTGTAAGTTTGGCTGCATAAATGGCATATTTCTGTGCTTTTGCATGAAAACAGCACCATTAAGGATGGATTGTCATAAATATGAGTACCAAAATATGTTTTTTTAGTTTAAATATTGACATAATTTTTTTCTTTTAATAAAGAAATAGTTTGGTATCAGAAATTGATTTTGTGAAAGGTAAATAAAAGTTTATTTGATATTGTACAAGCAAGAAGAGAAGGAAATTGTTGTAGATAATTCTAATAATTTATGGAATTATAGGTAACTTATGTATTTTATATCATATTTTAACATTTTAAATATTTTAATTGATATTTTATTTTATTATCATATTTATATGATTATGAATGTATTAATTATTTTATGAATTTAAGGTAAATGTAGGAGAATGACTTGTAAATTATCTAAAGGTATTTTAAGTAATTTTTAATAAATGCTTGAATATGCATATATTTTTGCAACATGATTATTAGTTGTTAATATATCATTATGGATGGTGAAAATGTTGATCTCTAAATTACATAATACTATAAAAAATGAATATTTATGATAATAATGAATATTTTATCAAAATCATTTGTGCATAAAATGCTTTGAACCATCTTGAAGTAAATATTACATATATTTGTTTTAGAAAAGTGGTTTGGAGATTATTTTTGTAGCATAGTTAATATTTCTTTACAATATTAGCAGAATTGTTCAGTATGTGGAAGGTAAAGAATAATGGTCAGGGAAAGTAGTTATTAAACAAAATCCTAGGTGCTAGGAATATTAAAAAAGGAGATTATATGTGAATCATATTGTTATAAATTGAGATATCTAAATACAGGTAACAAAGGACTATATAGCTATTACATGGATAGTTATATTCTTTCCATAATTCAGTAAGAGCTCTGGTAGAAGCCATGATTGAAATTTAAGGTACATGATAAATATGTAACCATAAGCACTGTAACCATGAAGCTGTTTCATACTCATTTGAATTACTATTATATGCACATCTTTCACTATAATCACTATCAATTGTCACTGGTATTACATCATAAGTGATAGTTTTTACAAATGGATAGAATAATAATTAGACTATTGAAAGTTGGAAATTTTGTGAATGCAAGAGGACAGAAAGATACTATTATCACAAATGATGTTGAATTATTTACTGTTATAATAAAATTAGAGGAATGATTTGATATTCCTATACATGTTTAAATGTAAGAGATCATTAAACTTGACTATTAATGTATATTTTGGTTGGATTATGAGAGAATGATAAAAGCATGACATCTGAATGCTATGAATATAAACTATAAGATTGAATGAATGTCAAGCAATATAATTCTTTAATATAATTTAAATTTGCTATAAGAATGAACTCATAAAATAGAAAAGTTATAGGAGTATATTTTTAAATGTTTTAAAAGTAATTAATATTATAAAGTGATGCAATAACTATATTTTTTAATTTAAATTTTGCATTGAGATGCTAGAACACATTTGAAATGTAAAGATAAATGCTTTACTGGAATGTAAAAGAAGTGCCTAATAATTTGTTTTTAATATTATAGTATATACTTTTATTAAGATAAGTAATAACTTGAATTAAATTGTATAATATTAAGTATTATCTAATTATAGTTATTTTTTAAAATAATGTAAAGCATAGTATTAATTTAATAAATCATATTTATTTATTGCCATTGTCTTATTATTATAGTTACAATAGAATGTTGTCTTAATGATAAAAATAATAGATTACTATTATAATGTACTGTATAATTGTATTTTCCACAATAAATAGTCGGAATGAAGACTACTCAATGTTTGTTTATTTATTGTTTTCTTATTTAAATATTTTAATTTAATTAATTTTCTTATGTTATTTTATATTGTAAATATTTTAAGTTTACAAATTTATAGTGTTATGAATGTAGTATTGTTAAATTATAATAAAATTTGTTAATGTTTTTAACCTATATTATCTTGAGAGTTTGATTTGTCCGAATGTGTTTTCTTTGATTCTTCATATTCACACACATGATTTGCAAAGATTATTTAGAACATTATTATTGTACATGATTAATAAAAAATATATTATTGTAATTGTTATTATCACAGAAGATTTAATTATTGGTGATCATTTAAAATTATCCAATGCTAATTTTAAATATTATATATTGCAATTATATTAAGAATATAATAATTTCTGTGAATGTCACATAATAAATAAATATTATATGATGTTTTTATAAAAATTAGGATTTTACTTACATTTTATTGAAGACTATTAATAGTCAAATAGATGTATAATTTTTTTTGAACAATTGTTAAAGTATTCTAGTTGTTTTGTGAAGGTAGTTAAATATATGTAAAATCCCTCATATTTAACTACATGGTATTAATTTGTCTATTATTAGGGATGAACCTGAGATATTAAATAATTGTAGAGTTCTATGAAATGATGATGGATAGAAATTTTGTTATTGTTATATTTAAATATCATTTTTAAAAGAATAGTAATTGATTTATTGTTTTTATAATAAATTTCATAAGTTATTAAGTTAGATTATTCTATGTGTGTTATAAGACATGAGAGTATTACAAGTAGTTTTTGTTATATAAATTAAGTAGGGATAATATTCTTATGCCATTGAGAGTACATATTTTGGGATACATCCTCAATGTTAAAGCATTGTACTTTTCTGGATGTCTCATGTGAAGAGTTTTCATAATTTTATTAGTATTTTAATTGAACCATATTTTAATTGTAATTTAGGAGTTAGTTGTAATTTAAATCATGATTATCTATTATTGTTATTATAATTATTATTATTATATTTTAACTTAGTTAGTTAATTGATATTTAATTATAATGAAATATTAATTTTGAGGTAATTATAATAGTACTTATCTTTAATAGTTAAAACAGGTAAAAGTATTTATATGTATTGCCACTCAGTGCAAGCCAGAGTAATCAATGAATACTAGAAACGGTGATCAAGTAATATTTATTTTTAATAATTATTGTTTATATAACTTGATTGTAGATTATTATATTTATCATAGTTAGACAGAGTCTTTAAGTCAGATTTACCTTAAACAATGGTACAATATATATACTCATGCATGCATGCTATTATACTGTTGTATGCCATGAGACACATAACCATCTCAACATATTTCTGTCAAATGGATTTTCTTCAAATTTTGTATATGGCCATATGACAATGAAATATTTCAGGGTGATGCCCTCATTTGTTGACTATAAAGATATTAGAAGAATGTTCTATTGGTTTGGTAAATTTTTAATGATGTGCATGAGAGACCAGCATATATATATACTTTAAAAAAAAAGCTTAGATTAAAACATGTTTTGAAATAGAAATAAAAAAGTTCTTTTTAAAAAAATATATAAAACTTTATTTTCTCATGACTGTAATAATTTATGTTTGAAAAATACTTTCTTCATAAGCAAAACAATCTTGTAAATGTTTTAATGCATTTTATATTCCTTTCAAATATTAAGTATACTGCAATATCCATTTTAAATTAGAATAATTGTAATAAATATCCAAATACTAAAAAATTAAAAGTAATATATTTAAATTTTTTTTTTTATATACAACACTATGATTTACTATATGAATACTAAAAACTTAGAAATAATGTACACCTGGGTCTCTTTTTACGCGGACTTATTTAACATGATTTTGAAGTTACGCGATTCGTGTTTCACAGGAAGTCGATTTCCGATAATGCGCTATTACTTTAAATAATAAATTTTGCACAATTACATTATATTGAAAGTAATAGCACATTATTGGAATTCGACTTTCATCTTAGTAATTTCAATATTTTCAGTGCTTTATAATAGTAAGACTTTATGCAATAATGAAATTAAAATCATGATTTCCACATTTTATGTATACACATATTAAATTTTACAAGATTATAATGTAAATTTGTTCAAACATTGTGTGTGTTAATTTTGCATTTTAAATCACATTCTGTTTTTGCTTTTTAAAAAAGAACGTAATCAATTATTATTTTCTTATTAATGACACTAATCATTAATGTGCTCTTAAATTCCAATGAGAGCTAAATGGTTGTATGTCTGGATATCGCGAGCTTCGTAAACAATTAATAAAATTATTGTCTCAAAGATTAATTACTAAATACGTTGTCACCAGAAAATCATAATAATTAAAATGTGTATAAAAAATGTAAATTACTGTACTGTAAATTATGCATAAAAATATATTATTTTGAATAAAATTAAATATTATAGTTAAAAAAAGTGTGTCTTAAATCAATTTTTTTCAAATTTGAAATTTTTTATTAGTCATATTTTATTTCCTTATTTTTTTTTTGCGCGAATTTTAAAGTAATTTTACATTAGTGCTTTGCTTTTATGCGAATTGTGAAAAATCACAGACTGCATCCCCCCTTTTTCAATGTAAGTTACATCTATTTTTGCACGATTTCATTTGCACGTGTTTTCTGAAGAACCTATCTATCGCATAAAACGAGATCCAGGTGTATATATAAAATATTTTATACTAAATGATTTTATTTACTGGAGACTAAAAAAAATCAAAAAATATTTATTTTCTTTAACTACATTAGAATTTTTACATTAATCTTAAAATAAAAGCAACTAGGGATTGAATTAATTAATTTCTGTACATCCCACATTATTATTTCAAGGTAAATATAAAAATCCCAATTGTGGTTGAAGAAAATGATTATTTTTTGATTTTTTGCAGTAAAAGAAAGCATTTATTATAAAACTTATATATTAAAATCTTAAACGAATTAATGAAATGTTTTTTTTTGTGTGTGCCTTTTAACTATAAATAGATGATCACATAAGGAGAGAAAATTGCTGCTATTGTTTAAAAAAAAAAAGAATTTTATTAACAATAAAATATGAATTTTAAAAAACAAAACAAAAAAAAATCTTCATATTAATGAAATAAAAGAGTTAGTATTTCTATATAAAGAAATCATAAATCTTTTATAAAACATTATTTCTTCTACAACTCTCATTCTTCTATAATAAGCTTTTCTTAATTATTCTCTTAAGTTCTCCTCTCACCTATCTTTGCATTTCAATTCATTAAAATCATTAAATATTCTATTATTTATGCAAATAATTATAAATTAATTGATTCTAAAGAATCTTACCAGTAGCAGCAGAACTATAAACAAGTCTGAAATATTTTTTTTTAATATTTGCACCACTCTTAAAGTGAATAAATAACCGATTGCTAAAAGAGACAAATGGAGCTGGTGTAATAGTTCCACAATATTTATTTATAAGTGGGGATGTATGATAACCACCATTTCTGAAAAATAAAATAAAAATATAATTATGAGAATAAATTATTAATAAATGTAAAAGGTATTAGATACCTACATATAGCAAGAGAAAATAAAAGATATATTTTTAATGGTTGCAAATGTTTCACATTTGCAATTTTTGAAAGTTGTTTACATGTTGGAACATGTCCATAATAAAAAAAAGGAATAATTAAAATTAATTGTAAACGGTCCAATACATCTATATTTTTATTTGTAAGTTTATCAGGTATTTTCTCCGTTAAAGCAAAGTCAGGTAGCTATTGCTTTACCAAAAAGATTAAATTTTACTAATGTATTAATGGGCATTCTGCTTTGTATTTTATTTCTAAGAACAAAAGAGTCTGAGGCAATTGGATGCCAAGATCGGCAGAGAAAATCTGATTTTATTTTTGGATTTATGTTTTTTTAGTTTCAATTCTTTATAAGGGAGAAGTGAAAAACTTTCCCTTTGTATCAAAATTGAAAATTGATGTAAATTGATATTAATCAATTAAAGTGGTCTGAGTGAAAACCAAGATAGAAATAAATGATAAAATTTAAAGATTAAAACCAGAGATAGGAAATACTAAGGTGTAAAAAGCTATATGTATTGTCCTAATCCATTAGCCACAAATTTAGAGTTGGCTGATGCAATAGCAGTAAGAAGGGGTACTCAAATTGGCATTGTAATGAGTGTGCTATATAAACTATTCACCAGGTGCTAAGGGGGTTGACCACTATAGAACCATAGAGAGAAACATGAATATAGAAAATAATTTAACACAGAGTGAAGAACTGTAATAGAGAACCATAAAGATTAATAATACATCATCTAATACAGTAAGAGTTAGGCAAGGAGGTTTTATCTTGCCTGGTTGCAGAAGGATTGCATTTGCTTTGCCAGATTCTCTTCGACTGTTGATTGTCAGTTATAAGCAGCTGAGGCTGTTTATTAAGGCCACATCTAAGACAACATTCGTCATCCAATATTGAAGAAATTAATAAAGGAATAGAGCTGAGCTTTGCTTCAAATGAAATCCCTAACAAGTTATACAAATAAGTTGTAGTTTTACTGATGCTGCATAAAGAAGAACATATTGAGTAGAAACCTCAAGAAGATGAAAAACATCTACATTAGTAAGTGAAATGAATGTGAAGTAGAAGCCCATGTCAATGCACCTGCCCAACTCCTTCCAAGCCATCACCATGTAGTCACAATTCCAGTTGATGATGATGATGAAGATCTCAATGCCTAGATCTTACTGAAGTGAAATTCTTGCCATCCTGTTGTGTAGCACACTCAGAAATCCCAAAGTCCAGATGAAGTCTGAAAATGCCGGATGGTATAATTTCTTTTATTCATTTATCATTTTATTTAAATATGTTTATATGCTTTAATAAGAATGAATCTGATTGACATATGTATTTTTGGTATAGTACATGTATGTCAAATTGTTTATCCACAAAGCATGGGATTGTTTCATGTAAAAACATTGCTTCTGACACATATATGCATAATGCATAAAGATATGTAAATTGATTTAGATTACAGTTTTGCTTTTGTCTCAATGTGTGCTTGATTTATATACAAGTGCATGCTTATAAATGTTTATTTAAGTTGTGGAAAGGAGGTGTAAATAGATGTATATGTATAACCATATTTTTTGATATTGTATAAAATAACTGTAATGTTTAATATGTCCGTGTGTGGGTAGAAACTCAGACCAGTTCATTCAATAATATTTATCTGAAAATAGGGAGGGGAGTTCCATCTCTGAATCAACTTTATGATTAATTTTCTTCTTGTATTATAAAGCTGGGAGGGGGATATTAATAGAATGTATTTTTCTTGATGTATATAAATGGTGACGGGTTATTTGGAAAAAATAAATATTTATTTTTGTTTTATTATTTATGTATTCACAAGTGTCTCATTTATTTCTCTCTCTCCAACAATATTAAATGCATATATTTCCAATAGTGGCTTAATCCATTAATAACTTGAGATAAAGAGATGATTGAGTTAAGCCCATAGAACACTACTTTATTGGGGGTTAGAATTTTGCTGTTATGTGGGTATCTTTATTTATTCATTTATTATATATGTTTCATTGGTAACTGTATATCCTTTCAGGAGGGGAAGTGGCACATAATGGCCAGGTTCAAATTTGGCTTTTCAAAGATATGAGATGGTCAATGCTTTGATATCCATCAGTATGGCAATAGTTTTAGCAAGGGAGAGATCAGGAAATATACCCAGCTTTGGTTTGATCTCTGTCATTTAACAATTCACCAGGATAACTTTAAGGAATTTAATATGGAGTGTGTTGTTGAGTTGATAATGATGCCACACTCTGATGTATGACAGTCATTTCATGTTCGGATCTGTGTGCATGATAAGAATCCATGGGGTATAGGGAGGCATCAACTGGTATAATGTATACCAACAAGGACCAAACAAGACAAATTTTTTATACATACTAAAAAAATCTCAAATTTTTAGTTTAATTCAAACTGATAATTTTACATATTTTATATCAAATTATATGTGACTAATTACAAATTAATTTTAAATAATCAATTTTAAATTGTTTACACACAATCTATATCTTTATATTTTTTAATAGCAAAAATATATAAATACTAACTAAAGGAAATATATACAAAAAATAAAATAAAATACAAGCAAAATTACTGAAATGTAAAAGTACTTTTATATTTCAATCAGAGAATTGGTTTTCATCAGAAAGAAAGAATACAGTAACATGGTACACCACCATTTTATTGCATTCTTTCTTTCTGATGAAAACCAGTCCTCTGGTTGAAATACAAAAATATTTTTACATTTTGGGTAATTTTGTTTGTATTTTATTTTTTATAGTTTTAAAAAAATATATATTATTATAATAAATACTATTATTTTAATACACTGTTATATATATTACTATATCATTTTTTAGTAATTGTGAAATATTGACAGATCTATAAATTTTAATTATTCTACTTTTTAAATGTTCTAGTGTAAGCATATCATTTGTTATATTATTTAGTATTTTAAATGACAGTCATTCTGAGAATCTCAAAACTGTATTAACAGAATAGCATCTAATCATATATAAACAATACCATTTTGGATAAAAATCTTAAGATATACTAATAATTAAATACATAATAGAAAAGCTTTATTTACCTAATTTCAAGATAATCATATAAGCATTCACTGTCTGATTCCAACATGAAATCTGTAAAATTAATTAATATTTGGTGCGAATGTGGAACATTTATTGTCCAAATACAATCTTCATCAATGGTATACTGAAGTGGGTAATCAGGACTTGTAATAACACCAAGCTCATCTTGCAGTTCTTGACCACAAGCTAAAAATTAACAAAAATATGAATACACTAATTTTAATAATTTATGTATTTATCTTACTTAGTTTTTTAAGGTAACATAAAAAGTTCTGCCTTTTTTCCTACTTGCAAAATAAATGTAAACATTTTTAAATCTCCAAGTAGCTTCTTTAATCACAAAGCTAACTATTATAAATATATATTTTTTTCATATGTCAAATACATTGCCTGGGAAGTGAATCCAGGCCAGCTGCTTGGAAGGCAGCTATGCTAACCACAAGAACATCAATGATTGACAACTATTATGAATATTGTATTTCTAGTGTGCTGAGTTCTCTCATCCTTGAATTGTATACTTTTTTGACTTAGATGATAACAATCAACCCTTAAACTATCAACAATTGAGACTTGTACTCAAGGCAACTAACTCCCTTTGACAATAAAGGTGATATCACTTTTATATATATGATATGTTTATATAGACACTAAGATTGCAAGTTGATAAAGGAGTGTGATTAATAATGCAAAAAAATTTTAAACAAATCTTATTAATCAGACAAATATAATCTGCTATGAAAGCAACTAATAAAAAGTCAATTATAACTTCCAGATAGTCATTTATAATTCCCAAATTTCACATAAAGTATATATTTACTAAAACAATAAAGCCAATTATTCAATGCTTTAATATGTTTGTAAATGAGATGATAACAATCAACCCTTAAACTGTCAACAATCGCATCCTGTAATCAAGGCAACCTCATTTAACAACATAGGTGGTACCATCTTTATATATGATCTGATATGTTTATATAGACACTAAAGAATGCAACTTGAGTAATTGCTTTATTGTCTCAGTAAATATACACTTTATATGAAATTTGGAAGTTATAAAATACTATTTATTAGTCTGCTTTTAGATTATATAAGTTATAATTGATTACTTTTTAGTGCTTTCAGAGCAGATTATAATTGCCTGAATAATAAGGTTTATTTAAACTTCTTGCTTTATTAATCTCACACTTCTTTGTCAAGTTACAATCTTTAGGCTCTATTGACTTAGTAAATATATATTTTATATGAAATTTGGAAGTTATAAATGATTATTTATTAATGCTTTCAAAGCAGATTATATTTGCTTGATTAATAAGAGTTGTTTAAACTTCTTTGTTTTATTAATCTCATACTCCTTGGTTAAGTTGCAATATTTAGTGTCTATATAAACTTATCAGAACATATAAAAGTGGTATCATCTTTATAGTTAAATGAGATTGCCTTGACTACAGATTGAGATTGTTGATAGCTTAAGGGTTGATTCTTATTATCTACATTTAGAAACCTATTAAAGCCTTGAGTAATTGGCTTTGTTTAAAGATAGCAATAGTTTTATCACTTATAAATTTTAACAAGTCCACAATAAATTTTATTTAATAAGTTGTTTTCTCTTCACTAGTAAAACTGTAATTATAAGTATGCGACTTTTTTTTCACATTAAATAGTGAAGCTATAATTTTACTCTAATTTATAATAGCTTTGCTAAGAGCTTTCAAGATTTCATGTTTGAATCTCATACTCATAGCTTTGTAACTAACGATTGTTATAATTATGCAAATGCGTTTGAATTTTTAATTAGTCCATTGTTTAGAGAGAGCACAACATGCCTCTCTTCTATTAATGGCATTAATGTCATTTGCTATATAGAAAGCTTCTTTAACTTTTCTTTTGGCATCATTTTTTTCTGTACAAATTATTTGGGCAGAACTAGGTTCAAATACATGGCCTATAGCTGCTTGGTGGTCCAAGAATACTGATAATCCTTCATTTTTATTTTTGACCCTATTGTAGACATACCTATGTTGATAAATTCTTGTGTTCAGGTTAGCCCGAGTTTCACCATAATATGAAATTTTATTATAAATATGTAACTTTTTTCCGCATTAGTGAAGCTATAATTTTACTAATTTATAATAGCTTTGCTTAGCGCTTTCGAGATTTCATGTTTGAATCTCATACTCATAGCTTGTAAATAACGATTGTTATGATTTATGCAAATGAGTTTGAATTTTTAATTAGTCCATTGTTTAGAGAGAGCAAAACATGCTTCTCTTCTTATTATTATATAATCTGCTTATGCTTAATAAATAAATAAATAAATTTACATTTGTTACTATTGAAATGGTAAATCTGATTCAGATTTCCTGTTTCACCGTCTGACCCATCTAACCACTTATTAAGAGAGTTCAATTGAAACATACTGATGTAAATATAGGAATGTATATATTTTTAATGTTTTCTTTATTATTCATGTTATAATATTTTAAATACAACTATCCTGGATAAATTACTGGAATTTATTTTGGATAGTACATACACGTAATGTTTATTTATACTAACACACTAATGTATTGCATTTATTAAAAAGAAAACAAAATTCAAATATAAGTTTTGAATTTTTATATATGTTTATATATATATGTAAAATGTATTATTTTTTTTAAGAATCCAAGATTGCCTTGTTGAAAGATTTGTACCTTGATAAGAAGTTAAAATAAATGTCAAATTAAAGTACTTAGAAATTACCAAAATCCATTACTTTGAAATTTCTATTAATTAATTGAGATTCTACATTGTTAGATAAATTAAAAACTAATATAAAATTATACTGGAATCTCTATCAATCCTTATCGAGGTATAAATTTTCTAAAATTAGAAACAAAGTATGATTTTCTTTTGTGTCAGACAAGATATGAAGAAAAATCACCTCAGGCAGTGCATAGTTCAAATACCAATGCTACTGTATAAATAGTGGTTTTTTTAAAAGAAAAAAAAAGAAGAGAAGGTTGAGAGTTGCTAAATGTCTCTATGCTAGTCATGATGCCTTGAGTAGTTAAGGAAAAATCACTGCCCGTCCCTTCCTGGAACCTGAAATCTCCTATTATGCTGCTAACATGAACCGTCTTGAAAAATTCCACCAGCCATCAGTGGTCACCCACACACTCATTCTGGGGAACCTCAAAGTAAATGCCACAAAAGTTCAAGTCCTGTCATCCATATTTTAAAACTTAAATTAATTACCACTAGAATTGTAACTTCTTTAAGTTTAAAAGTGTATGCAATTAAGTTTATTGTAAATATTTAATCGACTCTTTAACCCTATTTTTAAAAAAATTATTTATAATTTCCTATAACTCAAGCTCACAATATTTTTAATATATTTATCAAATATAAAAATATTTATCTGTTTTTATACTAATTTTAGTATAAAATTTCATGCTTTGTTTTTTTTTATTTTGACAAACTTCACTCACAAGGGTTCAAGGAAAGTAATTTTGTAAAGAACAAATTATATTCACAAGGGGGAAGAGAGTTTAGCAAAAAAAGAATTAATTTTAAAATAAAAATAAATGGTTCTGTCTTTCTCACAAGTGAAGTTCTGTCAAATATATGTATATTAAAATATACATACATTAATCGTTTAAATAATTTTGCTCTAGATTTCCCAGGATGGGATTCTATAATTTTAGATTTTGTTAAATTCGAAATAAAATAAAATGCTATGTATTATGACCTATAAAAAGTGCTGCTGGAAAGCGTCAGTTAATTATCTTGCCTTTTTTAAAAAGTTAAAAGTTAGAAAGATGGGAAGGGTGTAATGTTTTGTAAAATGGCAGACATGTTTGTGCACTCCAGAAAAAACTAGAATTTATTCGAGAGGTTGTTTTTAGATCGTGTTCTGATATCTCAGGAATTTAATTAGTGGATTGACGTAATGGTGATCGACAATTCCAAGAAATATTTGCTGATTACAAATATTTCTGGATGAGAGACGTTGCCTTATTGGACAGTGTATTGATTGATTGTTGCAGTTATCAGAGAGCAATAAGAGGACTGTGTAACATCTACACAGCACTGTAGTTGAGTAGCAGATTTTGAGTAGACATCTGTTTAACACCAGCAGAGATATCTCGCGTCAGTGCTTGCGGTTAATGACCAGCGCCCAGTGGAAATGTAGTTCATGGGTGTAGCTGAAAGAGCCCACAGAGATGGGGAGACCGCAGCAGAGATATTCATAGCATTCATTGGAGAGCATTCATTGCAGACCAATTCGTTGGAGAGCATTCATTGCAGACCAATCCGTTGGAGAGCACGTTGCAGACCAATTTGTTGGAGAGCATCCGCTTGCAGACCATTCGTTTGGAGAGCACCCATTGCAGAGAATACAGAGTATATTCAGAGCATTCATTGCAGACCATTCATTGGAGAGCATATGCAGCAGAGCATTAATGGCAAGAAAACAGCATGGGAATTGAACATTAGCGAACGTTATTGGATAGCTACACAGTCGTAAGTGCGGATATAACAAAGGGAGAATCTATTCAAGAAATATTTTTCCTTATTCTATATATGTGGTCTTGTTAGTTAAATATTTACATAAAGTAGCTGGTTGTGCAGGTTGATCTCTATGCAGTATTAGATCATTTAAGGCTATTTAATTAAAATTATTCACATTTGGTGATTATAATATCTCGGGTTAATTAGGAATGATCGGAGTAGTGTGAACAGACCTAAAACGGTCATTTATTTGATGTTAGGAGCTGACTCCTGGTTATGCATGTCTGTGGGTTGGAGTTGAGGTGGAGTTGGGTAGTCTGTATGATATCCGTACAGGCAGACATGGGGCTTCTCGTAATTCTTATTTCCATTCGGTATTTGTTTCGCAACATGGTGGATCTACTGAACCACTTTTCTTCATTGGAGTAGGTATGTGAGTGTCTGTCAAGCACTCATGATGTTACAGGTGTTTTTTCATTCATTTGCATTCATATGTTTATTAACCCAACATTATTTTGCTTTTCTTTTATTGCTTACCTAATACGTAAGCCATAAAAAAATGATTCAACTCGAGAATTTTCAGCCTGAATTACCAAATTCTTTTGCTTTAATTTGTGATTAGTTAAATCTTTTAATTTAGCTAATTCATGTTATATATTTATAAACCGAATGATTTTAGTTGAAAGTCCAACTAATGCAGTTTGTGTGCTCGATGATTAACTGTTCGATTTTTTTTTATAATAGCTTATAGTTCTAAACACTGTGAGGTTATTTTAATGCTGTTCCAGCAAGGTTCTCTCATAACATTAAAATGCTATTCTAATTGAGATTTAAATGAATCATTTTCTTTTCTTGTGTCATATGAGTAAGACGTCAAATCAGTTTTATTATAACTGTTTTTTTTAACATCAGTTTACTATAAAATGTTTTAAAATCTTTAAATAAGAAATAAAATGTTTATTCTTTTTATACAATGTTTCTCAAATGTTAGACACGCTGATGTATTATTAACTTGTAATAAATGTGAACGGAAAATTTAGATATATTTAAAATCCGTAGTCATTTAAATTAAGTCTTTTTTTGTCCTTTTTTAAATAATGTAAACATAAGTTTGTACAAACTAAATAAAGTGAAAGATAACTGCTCATGTAAATCTGTCGTACAGGATGCAGTCTCATAAAAATCTGCTGTTTAATTATAAAATTAATGTAAAGAATATTATCTTTAGTGAGCTTGAGTCAAATGTAAAATTTTAAATTGTTGAGTTTAAAAAATATATATCTAAAACTAAATTTACAGTGTTTTTCAAATCATTTCATTTACATTTTATTTTAAGTAATATTTGATTTTAAGTATACATATAAATGAAATCATCCAAGTTTTCATTAAAATATAAAATAAAATGAATCTGATGCTTGAAGGCTCAGCTCTGGCATGGTGAAAATGAAGGAATTCGATGTTATCATTGAGAAATGTTATTGAGTAGATCTTTGATCTGGAGATATAGGTAAATAGAGCAGAATTCATGATGTACCTGATTTATATATTTTGTACATGGTCAGACTAGAGATACTTTGCCAGTATTCTGGTTTTTGTTGGATCGATATACGTTTTTCGACCGGTACACTATCAACTCATTGGATTTGAAAATTACTTCATATTAAATCGAAAGATTTTATGTTGTTTATTTATATATAATATTTAGTGAGTTAAATGGGAAGGTATTTAAAGCTTTACATTCTTAGGTTAAAATGCTAGAGACTGGCTTATTTCTATAGAAATTTAAGTAGAGAAGAAGGTGGAACCATCTTTTTCTTATAAAATCTTTGATTATTGTTTTGACTTGAGTTCCCTATACAGTCATTATTGCACCTGATTGGCTGTCATATAAGCATTTTAAGGCACATCTAACAAACGTTTCAGCCTTTCACATTATTAATAAATTTTATTGTAAATTTATTTTCTGAAATTTAATGACATCTAATGTAGTCATAGTGTCATTATTATTCAATTGAACATTTTTAATTTTATCAATAAATCCAAAAGATGGAATAGCTGTATATTTGCTAAAGCTCAGCATATTCTGAAACAAATATACAGATGCTTCATCTTTTTCATTTATTGATAAAATTAAAATGATTAAATTGTATAATTACACTAGAGTGTAAAGTAAATGTCACCAAATTATATAATTCCATAGATCATCTAGAATCTAGAAATACCTTTGAGAATGTTTTACATTAAATTTCAGTAAATAAGATTACAATAAAATTTATTATGGACTAGTTAAAATTTATAAATGATAAAACTATAACTACCTTTAAAAATAAATATTACAAAATAAATAAATTGATAGCCCATCGATCTCTATGATTATGAAAATTTGCAATTTTGTATTACCTAAATATAAAGAAGCTGTTTAAATACAGGTAATTTAAAAATATTAAAATATATGCTTGATATATTGATAATGTTTTTGTTTGTGACCCTAAAAATATTATTGAAATTCTTTTATAATAATTTAAACAATTGAAATTGGACTATTAATAAGAACAAAACAGACTTATAAAATTTTTAGATTTACAAATGCCTAGAGGAAATGATTGTTTAAACTATAAATTACTTGTCAAATCTATTCATGAAAGGAGTTATATTCATTTTAAATCATGTGTATTAATAATACATTAAATGCCAAAAGAAAAGTTAAAGAAGCTTTCTATATAGCAAATGACATTAATGCCATTAATAAAAGAGAGGCATGTTTTGCTCTCTCTAAACAATGGACTAATTAAAAATTCAAATGCATTTGCATAATCATAACAATCGTTAGTTACAAAGCTATGAGTATGAGATTCAAACATGAAATCTCGAAAGCGCTTAGCAAAGCTATTATAAATTAGAGTAAAATTATAGCTACACTATTTAATGCGAAAAAAAAAAAAACTTTGCATACTTATAATTAAATGGTTAGCTTAGAATCTTTTTTTACATTGTAATGAAAAGTTATGTAGTTATAAAATTCAAAATATTGAATTGTTTTCTTAAGTATTTATAAATGTAGGATATGATAGAAGACAAATTTTACTCATATTAAATAAGTTTAATATAAATAAAAAGTAATGAAACATGGATATTTTGCCCTTTTTAAATAATATTCAGTGTAAATTTATTAAAAAAACATTTAATAGATAAATACATTTCAGTTTTGGTTCTTTCAAATGACACATTAATTACTAATTCTAAAAATCCTATTCCTAAAAACAAAAAAATAATATTTATCAAATTATACATGGGTGCAAGAAATCATATATTGGTGAATCAAGACACATTTCAGAAAAAATACTAACTGAACACCAGCTACTTTATAACCATATAAAATTGCTATAAATTATCAGTCTAATACTGCTTGTTTTCTTTGACCATGAGCAATCTTGTAACTTTAAATATACCTTCAGTTCAGATCACAAAAGAATATTACATGAAGAAAGTCATAAAAAAAATATTAAAAAAACAATTCTTATAAAAAGTTTAAACATTGTATAATAAATAGAAAATCCACTAATATTTATCTACATAGTTCTTGGAAAATCAAATGACATCATGTTTTTGCTAGCACTAACTCGGTTGATTAGTGATTACAATATAATCAAGTGCTTCTGGCTAAATTTCCAAATGAATATTGTTATTATTAACTTTTATTATAAATTGAAAATTACATATATGGAAGATTATTCAATAATGAATATTTCTGTAGTGTAATTTTTACTACAACCTCTCACTCAAGATAGGCACTGGTTTCTATCTGCTTTTAACACCTTGTGGAGAGATGTAATCAAAAACACATGAGAAAAGATATGTGGAAAATGTATGATCAACAAGATGCACGTTTTGTGTTGAACCAGCATTCATCCACAATCTCTTACACATGCCTTTATTATTGTTCAATATATATATATATCGAATTATTACAGTTTATTTGATAAGTTCAAATGTTCTGCCCTCACAACTTTGACACAAATTACTTAATAAAAGTATTATTTTACATGTATTTACTCATGTGTGTATATGTATACAACAAAAACTTCTCAAATAAAATCTACAATATGCAAAATACCATTATATAAAAATAAATATCTATAGCCAATTACCTCACAATTGCTATCTCAGCATCATTTTACAATTAAAAATTTTAAAAAATCTCATTAAAACACAACATTAATATTCCCATATGTATTGGCACAATTATATTAATTAATAAATTATCTGTCATATTTATAAGTTTCTACGATTTCTTTTCTTCAAATCATTTTCCAAATGAAAAATAGGAATACATTTAGTATATAATTCTTAAGTACTTGTTAACTTCTAGTTCAGATGAAAAGGTATAAATTAATAATATAAACTAATTAATTGCCCTGAGCCAGCTTTCAGTAAATCACAACCAGAATCATAGTGTTTTCATCTGAGCTCAAAGTCAAAAAGTGCTTAAGAATTAGTTTTATGAAAAAAGTTAATACATTGAGATTTATACTTAGTATAGAACAAAATACAGTAGTTTTTGGTTACTGATACTGTGGCCATTAAGCGATGCTGCAGCACCACCAAGAAGTGTGAAAGTGATAAATTTCTATCCACAAATAGCTGAAATTGATGGAAAATGAAAATGCCTAAGGCAAGACTTAAAAAATCGCTGAAGACTGTAAAATTAAAAATGCCTAAGGCAAGACATCAAAAGTAAGTAGAAAATCAAGTAAAAAAATCAGTTTGCCTAAGGCAAGACATCAAAACTAAATAAAAAAAAACAAGTAAAAAATTCGGGTTGCCTAAGGCAAGACATCAAACGTAAGTAAAAATTCAAGTAAAAAAAAATTGGTTCACCTAAGTCAAGACATCAAAAGTAAATAAAAAATCAAGTGTAATAATGCTTAAATTTTAAAAAAGTACACATTCACACAAAATCGGTAAAAATATATAATAAAATGGACACAGTATGCATAAGCAAAAACTACTAAATAATAGATTAATTATTAATTGAAAGAATGTTGATAAAATAAACAAATGTGATATTATATATAAAATGTAAATGTGCATTGAAAAAGAGAATTCATGAACATGAACTTTTATATAATAAATAATAATATTCTGTGCATATATTTAAATCTGAATTTATAGAACATTCAGTTATTTGTAATAAAAGTTTTTGCTTTGTTAATACTTTTATTTTACATATGGAAAATGATTTGAAAGAAAAAAAACCCAAAGAGGCATATTTTACAAATATGATGAATAATTTATTAAATAAACAATATAATTGTGTTAATATACATAAATTACGGAAAGTTGGTCATTCAAGTGGAAACATTAATGTTGGCTGCAATTCTTATTCATTTTGATATATTTTATATATTGAGATTTTATTTTAGACATTTTTGATTATTATGTATTGTTTCATCTGATTTTACATATATGTATACATATAAAAGGGTCCCAAATATTTACCATGATTAAAAATTGTATATCTAGCATAAAATTGTGAAGACATATTTAATCCATCAGATCTGTATTTTATCACAAGTGCATCAGTAGTAGAAGTAATGACTTCAGGAGGAGAAATTATTCCACAGTACTTTCCTATTAATGAAGAATCTTCTATACCACTTCTTATCTTTAAAAAAAAAAAAAAAACTTATATAAACAAAATTTATATTTAACAATACATAATTTTATTTTAATAAGTTTGATTAAGTAGTTTTTATTCATTATTCTTATATAAAAATTTATTTAATTAAGTACAAGATATATATTTTAAAATCTTGAAATATAAATTATGAATCATTAAGCATAATACAATTCTAAATCTTACTCCAATACATTCCAATATATCATAATTTCAGATGAATTAAAAAAAAAAAATCTCAAAAAAAATCTTTAAAATGATAAGATGGAGAAAAAGTCAGTGACTCCAATAATATTGTAATATTAGATAATTAAATCTCAAATATTTTTTAATCCAGGAATGCAAAAATTCTGATAGGTAACAAATGAAACTATTCATAATAGGATTCTCAATATGTATGCAAAACACTAATAAAAAAAGAAAAGAAATTTTAAATAATTACTAGTGAAATATCTTTAATGCAGTATGAATGTGAAAAATATCTATCTATTCTCTAATAATTTTTTTTTTTAATATAACTTCTTTACAATATTTATATAAACAGTTTAAAAGATGTTTCTTTAAGTGATAGTTGTACTAGATATCCAGTAAGAACCAATTCATATTATGTTTTCAAATGTTTTTTTTTTTTTGAAAAATTAAAAAATAAGATGAAAACTTTTAAGAGCTAATAGGTCTAAACTCCACATGAAACTAGAACAAGAAAAGTAATGGGTGCAACACAGGAAAATTTAATTTGTTACACATTTCTGGCAAAGTGTAATTTTCTTATTTTGTACTTCCTAAAAGATCTGAAATGGTTTTAACAGCAACATTCAGAATTATGGCTATGATTCTCAACAAAATAGATAATAATCTTGATGTAAAAATTAATACTATTGTTGTAAAGATAATGCTTGAAGAAAGAGATGAAGTCTATAATCAATGTAAAGATTCATCCTGAAATATCAGAAATTAATTGTGATATATCATCTTTAAAAATTAATCTCAGTAATTTTTTCATTGTAAATATATTTCTCAACTCAAATTAATGAAATCTTCACAATTTTTATGATACAATAACACTGGAAGTTATACCAACTATCAAAAAAACTGATTCTATAACACAATAATATTTTTCAAACTTTATGTAATTGGTTTTCTTGACCATAAATTTTTTACATAACTTTCCTTGAAAGAAAATATTTTATTCTTATTCTTTAACATTGATTTTTTTATCAGATTTAATGATTGCCTACACTAAAAATTCAATTTCACAGAGAATTACTGCAGTATTCAAGGCCCAGCAAGATATACATATGTAAGTTGTATAATAATAAGAGTACAATAATAAATGTAGAATAAAACTAATAACTTTTAATGTATAACGAATATGTAAAACAATAATAATAATCGTATAAATGTAGAATAAAACTAATAACTGCAATGTATAATGAATATGTAAATAATAATAATAATTGTATAATAATAAGAGTACAATAATGTAGAATAAAAGTAATAACTGTAAAATATAATGAATATGTAAAATAAAAATAACTGTATAGTAATTATGTACAACGATTGTGTAAAATTGCAATGTTGTTAAATCATAGAAAGCTCAGCTGACCTTATAGGGTCAGAAAACTGTAAAATACCATATATGGCGAGAAATGTAAAAATACTGCATGTATGTGAAAACATATGTGAAAACACCATATATGGTTAGGAATGTAAAAGACTCCAGAAGTCTTGAGGGATATATAAACCCCCATAACCTAATCTAATTGTTCTGAGTATTAATTATGAGTCAGAGACTCCTGCCTCTGTAAGTCCAAAAGCAGGATTAGGGTTATTATATGCAGGTCATCACGACCTTTTATTATGCCTTATAATAGACAATGTATATAGTTAAAATTATTTGTATTAAACTACAATCTTACCATCTCAATTCTGCCTTTGTCCATTTATTTACTTGCTGGTCATAAGACACAGAATATTGGCACAGTTGACACAGGAATAGAATCCAAAAGAAAGTGGCAGTCAATACAGGAACGGAACTGCATTAAAAATTGGCTTGGTCATCAGAGGATTGAATCTGGAAATAATTGCCTAAACAGCAAGCTGAGACAAATCTCAAGTGGATTTGAATCAATAGAGAAATGGCAAGCATATCGCAGCCACGCCAATGCTCGCTTCCAGATATATATCCGCAACCCATGCAATGTGAACATGTTAGCATCAAATCACGCTGACAGGAATGTGCATCTGAAAAGCATGATATTATTTGAGGAAACATGTCCTTCATCCAGTACAGAAATGAACATCTGTCTGGCAAAGGTATCATGCATATAATATAATAAAGGGAATAATGCTACGTATGGATGGGAGTACAGTTTATCTTGCCGGCTTATTGTCTCAATCCATAGAGCTGGAATGGGTTAATGGTGCAGGAAATACATCTGTGTTCATTACAATGATATGACTGCCTCTTTGGGGTCATGCATTCAGTTGGGCACATTTCCCTAATGTGCGAACACACTTCACATTACATTGATGTAAATGTCAATATATCTCTCCACCAGTATTGACACAACTACGAAACAAATAATCTGAAATCAAAACCCCCTTAAACTAAAATATATTTAAACAAGGCTAAATGGCTACCTATACTCAACTTATGTTAATTTTAATAATTTAATAAAAAAAAATCTTTATTTTAAGGCTTTAAAATCATTTTACGATAGCACATTATATTTAACTTATTTTTACTACAAATACTATTTGACCTATTTTTTCTTTCCTTTAAATTCAATAATGCACAAATAATGATAGATGTTTTTATCTTTAAATTTAAGTTTGCAATCGCAAACCCCTACCCTATTACAAACAGATTTTATTTAGCATGAATAAAAAAAAACAATACATATTTTAAGAGATTACATTTAGAACTTTAGCTATAACTTTTTAACATTGCAAGATTTAAAAATATAAGAAATAAAGTTCAGGTTTGCTCCAGAGAGAAAGTCTATAGTTCATTTTAAAGACAAATAGAGTTCAAAGATTTTAAGTTTAAGAGAGTTTAATTTTATCATTTAGAAATTTATACCTTCCTTTGTCTGTGTTTATTCCTTCATGATGAAGATCTAATTTATGCAAGGGCCCTTTTCTTGCAGACGATGATGATTTATGAAGCTTGACGATTTCTGCATATGGCACCAGTGGTTCAATTCTGGGATCCGTGAAGATGAAAGCTGCCTTCGGCCGGCCGAACTGAAGGAAGCCCGATGAAGCTGATTACACTCTTGGTGATGGCAATAATAGCTTTTTTTAAAATGTTCTTACTTTTAAGATGAATCAATTCAAAAATTTTAATTTTTCTAATCTCAAACTAATTATTCCTTTTGGATTTTTCATTTTATAGTCCTGAGGCATCTTATCTCTGGAATACACAGATCCATCTCACATATTTCATATCTATATTTTATTGGTTGAGTTTGTGGCCAAGTAGATTTTGGGTTTGTGGCTAAATAATTTTGGGTTTGTAGCTAAGTGGATTTTTCCACTGAGGTCTGTGTCTATATCTTTGGGTGGGAAAAGCAAGTCTTTTGTTTCTATTCCTCGACTCTTATCTCTTTCGTAATCATCTTTTCAATGGTCATTTTGCCCTACGGATCTGTTTGTGATTTTTATTTTTATGATTAAAAACTCTCTTCGCTATTTTTTTTTAAATCAAAAGGTTTTTATTATAGTTTATTTAAAGATTAGAATCTTTGCTTCGATTCTATAATGTTTTTACATCTTATTTTATTTCAATATTTAAATCAAACATATTAATAAATTAATAATTTGTTATTTGTGCATTTTGAATGTTTGTGCTTTTAATTCAGCATTAGATATTTACAAAAACATTAAGTATTAGAATTTAAATGTAATGCATATATATATCCTGTTACAATATATTTTAACAGTCTACCTGTGATCCTATTCTAAGAATTTAAGTGAGAACAAGTTGGTATATTTATGAGCATCGGATATGGCCAACTTCAAGCACCAATCTTACCATTTAATAAAAATTATACCCCTCAAAAATAAAAGAAAAAGTTCCAGTGGACCTTATTGGGTGCCTTATCCAGACTAGCTCAGTCTCAAGGTCTGAGAGACAATGTCTATTGGAAGAACAGAGCCTATGTTATCTTATAAAGAAACGTCATTTATACACTTGTATAATTTTCCTATATGTCCTAAGAATCTTATTTTTTGTTCTTTTAGAGATATGCAGCCCTTAATACCAGTAAGCTTTTATAAATAATAACCTAGAAACTATAAGAATCTTGTAATTCAAATAAATACACATTATAGCTTAAAATTCTAACACTGTATTAATACACACATATACTAATATCTCAAGCATATGACTCAGTCATTCTGATACACATATATATCAAAATACACATTCATAAAAGAATGCAAGTATGCATCAGAGTTGTATTTATTAAATAATTTAATCTTATTTTCTATAATTCTTTTCTTTAATTTGGGACAAAGTGCACATTTCTTAATTTAGTATTAAACTATTATATGTTCATTCAATATATATAGAGAGAAAGTCATAGTTACCTCCTTTGAGAGCAAATGTTCATGTGTTTAAGGCAGAGAATCTATAAGCTTACAGTATTACAATGGTGATTGTCTTAGCAAGAGTTGTCGGTTTGAAAGATGATGAAAGATTCCATAACATTTACACATAAAATAATCCATCCTAGAGGTGTTAGGTAAGTGATTCTAAAATTGAGGGCACAAAAGTTCTTGTTTGGGGCTCCATGATCACTTCATTTGCTTGAAATAGATGACTAAAATCTCCATAGATAAGGATCATTGCGGTAGGCAGGTCACAAAACAACTGTACACTGGGCCGGTGTAATGAATCCACATGATTCTTTTACCCCAGCATTTTAGTGGAATTTATTTTTATTAATTAATCAAATCGCTTTATTAAAATTTACTTTCCATGCTTCTTTCTCTATAATCGTCACTTTTCTGAATCACTCCAAAATAAAATAAAAATAGTTCTTTTATTTCTTTTTCACCTCACACTTTTTTTTATCCATATGCCAATGACCATTATCTCAAAAATGCTTTTAGCATGATCAGGTTTCCATTGTCCCAAAATACTTAATGGCCAGTTCTTGGAATTCTGTGACAATTACAGAAATCACCCGTGGCACAACTTGCAATGCCTTTCATTACTCTCTCCAGCCTTATATTTTAATTTGCTTTCATTAAGAAACATGTGCTACTAAATGACATTATTTCAATAACTATAACTTATGGTAATAAACAACAAAATATATAAAACAAACAAAAAAAAATACAACTCTGCACATAATCGCTCCCCTTCATCTTCACATACAAATCTATCTGTTAGTAATTAATTCTGCACAACATCACAGCAACACATGTAATAAATATATATGTATGTGTTCACATCTTTAAATGGTTAATGTATTTCACTCACTCCTTTGTAACAGGGTTCAAATATATATCTATAGATTTTCTTGCATCTATTAATTTAATCCATAATAACAACAACAATAAACACTTTTGTAATCATTAGTGCCTTTTACTTGCTTTAGTACCCATATTTGAACCTAGCTACTGTTACAATATATGTATATTTATTTATTTATAGGGAATTTGAACACAGAATTTAGAGCTTGTTTTAACTATATGCTCCATCTCATATAACTGACAGACATGACTAAACAGATGTGGAAAAAGATAAATATCTAATATAAGTATTTCATGCTGAACCAGCACTCATTACTTGATCCAGATCATTACCTCCCACACACATATATAATCAGTGCTCAGTTTAGATTAAGATAACAAATCTTCAAACTTTAATTGACTTGCTTCAATCTACTCCACCCTTTCAGCCATCCATACCATTAAAAATCTGAACACCCAAATTCCTTGTTTATGCAAATATTGTTATTATGCCCATGTTGACAGTAAGTCAGTCTGACCTCTCATGTATAGGACCTTGTCCACTCAAATACACAAAAAATTAGATGCTGGTTTCATTATCCAGAGTTTGTGTAAAACTATTACTGATATTATCATTTTTTACTATGATAATGCTTAATAAATAGTGGTTTTTATATTTACTTTTTATTTACAAATTACTATATTGATTAATACAAAAATGTTATTATAGAAATTAATTAAATCTAACTAAATATTTTTTATGTTGTATTTTTATATTGGACTATTTCCAAAAATATAGCTAGAACACCATCATCACAACCCTTCAGAAAAACATTTTTTATGTATTTGTATTATTTAATCAAAATTACCCCAAATTCATAACTCAACCAGACTAGCCAAAGAAAATAAACTTTAAAACACAACCAATGGTTTCACTGCTACAAGCAGATTTCTCAAGTATAAAGAACTACAAGATAAAAACAGATTTATATTAAATATTATCCATAATTCCACTTACACTCCACACCATTTAATATTAAAAGAACTTCTAAATAAGTTAACTGCTTAAGAATCATAAATTTTTAATAATAAAGATTTTTTAATTCTTTTTATTTCATTTCTTTCAAAGACAACCTTAGCATCATTAAAACTAATAGTGTGGCTTGTATGCTTTTCATGCACATATAAAGCAGAACTGAGATATTTATTTTTAACACTAGTTCTGATGAGTCAATTGAAAAATTATATGAAAATTTACCATATCATGAGCTTCCAGAATCTTTAGTTTTTGATAATGGAACCAGATTCACAGTGAACAAATTTGAAGAATATACAAAAGAATTAGAGATAAAAAATATATACTCACATCTCCATACCACTCTGAATTGAATGGATTGGCTGAAAAAGCTATTTCTAATGTAAAATTATCAAAATACAAGTAGTAGTTTATCTCACACCTCTTTATCAGGACTCAACTCCAGCTTCTAAATAGGACAATCATTTGCAAAATTATACTTAGGTCACAAGATGTGTACCAAGTTATCAAATGAAATAACTGGTGAGGATTATGGTAAACAAAAGGATACTGCATTTAAGTTTGCAACTAGTGAGAAGACAATGGGCAAAAAATAGCCTAAACAAGTTTTGGAAGCAGACAAATATCTGTTGACATAAGTGGTGAGGCAAACTATTATTCACACACAAAAATCAATTGCAAAAAAATGACAAAGTAGACTTAATACCAGTAATATTTAAGAAAACTGACTCTGACCTAGAATGTCAAATTGAGGAACCTAAAAAACAAAAACTCAAGCTGAGCCAACCTAATGAAAAAAATCAAATGAGTGCCAGAAGATATTATAGAAAGAACATCTAAATCCATCTCCTGACAGGATTAAAAAAATGGAGTTATCTTTTGTAGTATTTTAAGTGCAAGAAATGTTAGAGATAAAAAAGATTGATAAGAATACTCCAGAAGTTTAAGTTAAAAATATTTATTAATGATAATAAAAACTTTTAAAAATGTAAATGATCAGTTATGTAAATAAAAGGGTTGAATTGACTTAATGAAAAGAAAGGAAAACCAAATGTTGAATGAATTAGTAAAGATAAAATTTTAATGGAAATAGATCCAGAAAATGCAATTAACAAAATGTTGCAGAAGTTATCAGATGAAAGCAAGACTAAAGATAAATGTTAAAAAGACTAAAGTAATGTTTAATGGATTTTCTCAAAATATGAAAATAAAGATTGATTATGATGAGTTAGAAGAAGTTAACATTTACAAATATCTTTGTCAGATTATTAACACAGATGGGAACATAATGAATGAAATTAATCATAGAATTAAACTCCGTTGGAGTGGTTTTGGTAGAAATAACTTAAAATGTGTTTAGGTTGAAAGAATAGGTGATTCATTCTATTCTTTCGCAAAGTCTTTATCTTGTGTTGGAAATGTAAGTATTCATTTATTATTAAGATTCATAAAGCACATGTGCATTAACTTGAAAAGCTGATCTTTAGTGTATTACAAGTCATAAACATCACACTATATAAAATAAATATCACATTTACCTATGTTTAGTTTCATTTAAAAATGAGGTATCATAAATTCTAGAAAATTTTGCAGGCATCATTCATTCAGACATAGTTAAAAGTAATTTAAAGTGATTGGTTTATCTTCATGCTTTCATTTCCAGTGCTTAAGATTTGCCCATACTTAAGCATTTGGGTTGGAAGAACAGGTGATTCATTCTATTCTTTCACAAAGACTTTATCTAGTGTTGGAAAAGAAAGTATTCATTTATTATTAAGATTCATAAACTGCATGTGTATTAGCTTGAAAAGTTGATCTTTAGTTTATAACAATTCATAAACATCGCGCTATATAAAATAAATATCTCATTTAATACTAAAACGAAATATGCCTATGTGTTTGAAAAGGAAGATTTTTAATAAATGTATTTTACCAGTTCTTACTTATGGATCTGAGACTTGGACACTTAATAGAAGAACAATACAGAGACTTCAGACCACTCAAAAAATATGGAGAGATGCATGTTGGGAAAAACAAGAGATAGAAAACCCAATATATGGGTAAGAGATCAAACAGGTGTTACTGACCACATTGAAAAAATTAAAAGATTGAAGTGGAGTTGGGCTGGACATATTGCTAGAAGAACTGATAATAGATGTGCAATTGAAATCTTCAACTGGATTCTAAGAGATTGTAAAAGGTTTAGAAAAAGATCACATGTAAGATGGATGGATAAAACAAGAAAGTGCACAGGGGTGATGTGGAGAAGAGAAGCTAAAGATCAGAGAAGATGGATTAAACTTGGAGAGACCTTCATCCTGCAATGGATTGATAATGATTGATGATGATGTTTATAAGCATACGTTTGTCAACATAGCCTGAGGAAGTTATTTTCTCCCTTTGTTCTCATCTATACATTGAGTTATATTTAATTTAATGTTTATATATATCTACTAATAAAGTTTGAGGATGAAATATAGTCTATAACTTCAAAAGTTATGGTTAAAATATTGAAGTTATTTTACTACATAAATTTCCAAGTACATTTCATATTCATTATAGACAAGTGAATTGCTTTAAATATTAGAGATCTGAATGCCTGTCTAAAAAATTACTCCATGCACAGACAGTATAATTACGAAGATGCAGGTTTTATATTCAAAAATCTTTTATTGTTTTAGATAGTTGCACTTAGAAGCACAGACAAAAATCATGATCCGGTATTCATCCAATAAAGTGTTAAATGATGCAAGTTACTGAAAGCAAATTTGAATTAATATATTTCATAAAAAGATAGTTGTAGACATAGAAAGTAAGTGATGAATTATTGCTAAAGCAATATAAAAGAATTCAAGAATTTTTTTTAGAGATGATGTTTATATAAAAATGAAAGCATATGAGAGAAATCAGTAATTTAAATTCCTCTATACATGATCTTTATTCTTTATATATATATAAACTAAAAAAACAAGAGATCATTTAATGATGAATATGTGGAATAAAGATTAATAACTATCAAAAGATAATGTTAAAATAAAAAGCCTAATAGATTATTTTTTTCAATATTTAATATAAAAAATAAATGAAAAAATGTTAATAAAGAAATATTTTTTTTTGCTTTAATTGTTAACAGAAATGAAATTTAACTACAAACTGGGTTTTTCATAAATTATCTTTCTGAAGGTGACTAGTGTTTATTTGTTCAAGTAAAAAACTCTATATTTCAATCCAAAAAATAAATAAATAAAGACAACGGAATATCTTGACAATTTATATTTATAAAATATATAGATATCTTATTATTATTCTAATCTATTTTAGGATTCAAATATATAACTATAGCAACCTTTTCTCAATCTGTAATTTTTATATTCACAGTTTCCGTTATCCATTATTCAAATAAAATGTTCAATATAAAATCACTAATTTGTTCTTTCTTTACATTTTAATTTTTTAGTTCACAAGGCATGAATAGTATATGCACACACACATATGTAATAAAATTAATTAATATAATACGATTTGCTATAATCCATAAATTATGGTATTCATATCAAAACATTAAACTAGATGACGCAAATGTGGAATAAATAAATGTGTAATGAAAATCTTAGTCTTTTCTATTTGACGTATAAAGATATATATTTATCAAACTGGAGCAGTAAATTACAAAAAACAAAACAAAAACCCATCTAAAAAAATGTTAATACCATTTTTATAGCTGATTACATTAAAAATTTTCTAAGTTAACTTGTTAAAGAAAAAAGGACTACATTCCAATAATGACAAATAAGGATTATAATATTGTTTGTATTTCTAAACTCTAGCAATATCACAATTTTAAAAAAAAATTCACTAGCCAGTAGATGTTGCAACAAATAATCTAGGAGTTATTTATTATATTAAATATATCTTTTTTTTTTTTTAAAAATTAAGTATTTTAAATATAAAAACTTTTTATAATTATAAAATTATATGTTCAATTGTGTTCAAATTATAACATACTTCAATTATCAATCCAGAATAAAAAAAATAAAAATGCATATATAAATGTTAAATAATGTACATGAGACTGAACAAGTTCCTTAGCACTTAATCTAATATTAAAAATTTAAATACTTAAATAACCTCTTGGCCCACTTTCTGAGATGAATTTTTACTGCACCATATGATCTCTAAATTTATAAAATTTATTTTTACTTTTTTATATGAATATCATATATTAATATCTATTACTAATAGTGATTTTTTGCTTGTTATCAGTTTCTGTATTGCATCTTGACCTAAATTTGAAGCTTTTTTTACTTTATGACTATATATATATAAAATCATCTTTGTTTACTAATAAATGAACTACACTGGTTTGAACTTCTTACCAGTAATATCATGTGTTCAGATTTTTATATATTAATTATTTAGTTTGTAAAGATATATATATATATATGTTAATTCTATTTCTGATTACTTGTTACACCAAAGATTAATGTAAAATTGTTTCTATGATTTATTTTGTTTAGCATAAGGATTTTTTTTAAACATCATAACTATAAAGAAAATGGATCTGTTGATGAGATTCCAATAATATCTAGAAAGAGCAAATAAGCTAACAGTTGTCAGCCTGCTATAGTTAACTGATTGGAATTACACTGGTATACACTGATAGGAATTACTATATAATAAGTGTGTACTATAAATTAAAGTATATTAAGTAAATTTGATAAATTTTAGCCATTTAAAAATGAATAATAACAATAAAAAAATATCAAGAACTATTGTGGACTTTTTCCAAAAAGAAAAAAAAAAGTACATTGAAATGCTAATGAAAATATTATTTATTCACGAAATGATTCACCTCAGTCAATACGAAAATGTACTGTTATTCATCAATTCGATACTGATCATTTAAAATTTGTTATTATTTCTTGGCCAGAGTCAGAAGAAAATTCACCCAGACCTCTTGTGTTACTTGAAGAGAAATTTTATTCAATAAATGTATAAAAGCAGCAAAATTAATGAATCATTTACAGACCAAACATTCAAATCTACAAAATAAATCACTGGATTTTTTTGAATGTAAAAATGCTGAATTGAAAAACAAGAATCATCTTTTAAGAAATTTCTTTTAGTCAATAAGTCTTTTGTAAAAGCACAACATTTCATTGTTTTAAGGGTTTCTATATGCAAAAAGCAGTTCTCTATTGCCAAAACCATAAATAAATCATGTTTAATAGACATATCCTCTGATATCCTAAGTGTCATTGCTTGGGATAAATTGAAAACTTTGACATTTTCTAACAATATTATTGAATGCAGATTTAGTGACAGTGATTAATGTTGAAGAAAAATTAATTAAAGAGGTATGCAAATCATTGTTCACAATTCAAATAGATAAATATACAGATATTACTAATAAAGTCATATTTTTGTTATATTCTTTAAATTGCTTACAAAAACAATGGTGCAAAAGAATATTTTTATTGTGTTGAATTTACTAATCACATAATTACTTCAGATATATTTAAAGCAATTGATAATTACCTTAAAAGGAATTCAATTAATTAAAAAAAATTGTGTTGGCTTATGTACTGATGAAGTGGCAAGTATGTCTGGAAACGATTCAGGAGTTGCAAAAAATAAATAAAAAAGTAGTGGACAACAAAATGATTTTTATTCATCGTCTTCTTCTTATTCAATCAATAAAAAAAAAATTATATTAAATGCAATATCCTTCAAGACTATTTTCAAGTTTATGTAGTAAAATGGGATCTAACTTGAAAATGTACTACTTCAAGCAGAAGTACAATGGCTGTTAAAAGGGAAAATATTATCAAGACTTCATGAATTAGAAATTGAAACAGTTCTAGAAACAAAAAATTCAGAATTGAGAAATATTTTCCATGATAACAATTATATTGTTAAACTGCCTTATTTGTTAAATATATTTTCATTAATAAATGAACTAAATTTAAGCTTGCAAGAAAATAGTACTACTTTTGATTTATGGAATAAAATTAAGGCATTAAAAAAAGTTAAAACTATAATGATAAGCAAATAGAAGAAAAAAACTATGACGTTTCATTCATTTAAAAAAATAATAGATGAAGTTGATATAAATATTGGACAATAAAAAATATTCTTTATGGACATTTAACAGGACTCTGAGGCTAATTATGAAAAAATGTTAATAATAAAAAGCACAAGTAAAATATAGAAATAAGACATCCAATAAAGGTTTGTTTCATTGAAAGTCGAATGTTAGCTAAATCCACTAGAAACCTATAAATACCAAAATGATAACTATTTTGAGTTAGTTAGCATGAAACAATAAAAACCATAGACAGATGTAATGGAAAATTAATGGAATACATTGAACAAAAGTCAGTACTTCTCAGGATAGTCAACATAAAAGATAAAAACAGCAATGCGGCATGAAGCCATACAGAAACGACCATTACTCCGTGAACATAGCAATCTAAATAGGCCTACAAGCATGAAAAAGTGACATCAGTGTAACAACTCACAAGTTTTGTCAAACGTTGTTAGCTGAGAGGTTAGCACAGCTGCCTTGCAAGCAAGCAGTTGGTTGCAGCCAGTTGTTGTGGGTTCGTCTCCTGGCCGATGCTATGACATATGAAAAAAATACTCATAAGTTTCCCACCAAAACTGCAAACAGAAGTGGCAGAAGAAATCGGAGGGACATGAGAAGCATCAGACATATATGTAAATAAATACATACATAAATTTGTAAGTCATAGATAGTCATATACACAAATAATTTGTTTTATTTTAGGTATTACAAAGTAATAGACAAATTCACTTTGACATCAACCAGAAACTATCAATAACAACAACATACCTGAATGCTGAAAGTACTATTTAGAACCACAACCAGTAAAGACCCAATAGATTCTCTAAGAACTAATGTTATGTAAACAAAGAACTTGATGATCATATTCAGCCAGAGTGGTTTTAACAACCAAAAAATAATATTTTATATATATATTATAACAGTCAGGGAAAGTTACTCTTACTCTATCTGCCATACAGGGTACTACCAGGCCATTTGAACTTGGAAACATTATAACTGTAGGCAGATACTTCTTTGTAGGATTCCATTTTTATTGACAGTTAGCCCTTGCCACTAACTCAAGGAGTATTTAATGATATAAATTATTAAACATATTTTTAATAAAGAAAAAAGATAATAAATTAAGCCACTGTCAGTAATAATCACACAAACATTTATTTATGTACATATATAAAATAAATTTGAGAAATAAATTATTTACTATTGCTTTAATTTTTATTATTATTATTTTAAAGTTAAATTCTGTTATCTTGGTAAGTTCACACAGATGGATATTTTAAACAATCTAATAATTTGATAAACGTAAATAGGCTACATAGATTACACATTTATATACTCAATTCTTTCTTTTAACTCCAGGCTACAAGTTCACATCCAAATCAATGCCAGTTTATTGATATACCGATGTGATCAATGCAAAATGAGGATGTTAGCATATGAAAAACTATGCTGACATGAAAGTGCATCTGTAGCATGATATCATTTAAAAAAAGAATGACCCTCATCTAGTACCAGAATGTGCATCTGTCTGGTGAGGTAATCATTTGAAAAATATATCTATTAGACATGTTCTATAATGGGAGATTGTGGTCTTGGCCATCTTACTATCACCACTCAGAGTGTAAGAAGATCAATTGTACAGGGAATATGTCTACACTCATTGGAAATGTGATGGCTATACTTATGGCCATGCAATCAATTAAATATAGTGCCCTGATGCTAATATGGTATAAGGAAATGAGAATCCAATGCAAAAACACCTGTACATCCATTTACCAACACTGATTCAATTATGAGATAAATAGTCTGAAATTAACCCACTTAAAGTAACATAATCTTACAAATCTATGCAGCCATTTATGCATATTTTTAAATTTAATAGTTAAACAAAATAAACCATAAAAAATAAAAATAAAATGAAAAATAGAAATGATTGATTTGCAAACTTAATACATAAAAAATATTATTAACTGATTTAGAATTCTACTGCTGGTCAGATAAGAGTTCACTTATTAGTTATATTTTCTTATGAATTGAACACTTATTGAAGAGATATATTTAAACAGTTCAATTGACAAAAGTTCATACTGCCCATTCGGTCTTGATGACTTCTTCAGATTTCACCCAGTTTATAGAAGTTCTCACTGATTATATTATTTGCTTATACTTTCTTTGAAGACACAACTGCTACAAACCATTCTTTCAGGACCAGGGGTCGGGGAGACCATCTCCACCAGCACAAATGGAAGAAAAGTAAATCTCGTGTAAGACTCCTACATCATGGAGTCTGCACTATAGATAGCTGTAATTCATAGATTAATAGTCAAATGAATTATTAAATTATTTCACCTTTTTCTGGTCTCTCTTATCATTAATTCTCTGGATCAATGGCAGATAACACTCTTTGTACTTATTGGTCCTGATATTTTCATTTCTGGCTCATGCCTGGCTTGGTCAATCTGTTCCAGAGTGAGAAACACATAATCTTAAATTTTTTATCTCTAATCTGACCTTTACATTACAAAGTGCCCAAGGGCTCATTTGCCTTGGATTCAATTAATAGAACAATCATGTCCATTCACTAAGATTTAAACATGATTCTTTTAAATAGAAACTAATTAACAGTTGTTTTTATTTTCTTTTATATTACTTTTTAATGAAAATACTAATCTTTAGATCTTTTTTTACATTTCAGGTATATAATAAGCCTGTGTGTTTCAGTTATTGCATAGTAGAGATGTCTGACCATCCCTTGTATATGTATTAAATGGATTATATCCTGTACATGAGGGGTCAGATTGACTTTAGGTCAACATGGGTGTGACAAAAATCTCAGCCTCAGGGTGGCCTTTGAGCATTCCATCATCAGATTTTCAATTGGATGGATGGTTGATGAGTTGGAGCGTGGAGTAGATTGAAGCCTGTCCATTAAAGTATGAGGTTTGGCTATCTTAATATATATCTGAGTACTTATAGCATATATGTGTAGAGATGGTAATCTGGACCAACTGATGATTGCTGGTTTAGCATGAAATATGAATATTTCTGATTATTTATCTTTTCAACATATATGTTTTCAAGTGTATCAGGGTTATGAGATAGTGTAGAGAGTGGTGGGTCATGTGAAAGTGTGTTCTCATATACCCTACATATTACATATATAGACACAGAAATATAATAAGCCTGTGTGTTTCAGTTATTACCTTATTTTTAAATACTTTTTTATAAAAATAGTTTTCCATCTGTGCGATTATATATATATGTTAAAATAACTATTTTAATTTTCTTTTACATTGTTAATGAATCAATTTTATTTACAATTCATTTTTCTGTTTTATTTTAAAATAATGTGACAGCATATGTATACCATTACAATATATATATATATATATATATAACTAAACATATTATTGGAATTACATATTTAGACATGATCACACAAGTTCAAACTTAACACATTTTAAGTAAAAAACCTAAATCAGAGATTGTCTTTGTGTCCCATCTGTCTAAATGGAATATTCTTTCATGTTGTCATCATAAAATAAATGCATTTGGTTTAAATCCATTCATTTTGTCAATAAAACATAAAGATTTGAATGAGGAAGATACAATTATTTTATATTTCGAGATTTATAAAACTTGCATATATAAAATTATCCAAATAGTGATGGCAGTATTGTTTGGACTTGTTTATATTACAACATAGTTTGAAACAAAAGGAGTCATACCATGTTTAGAATGACTTGTCCAAAATACAAAAATTTTAAGATGCACATTATTAGGAGAATAGTGAGTCTCCTGAAGTGAAATAAAATCAATTTAATGAAAAAAATACATTGTAAATTAATAACCACTTTTGATTTAAAAAAATTCTCATTGTCAAGTTGAAGTAAATTTTATAGTGCTTCTTAGATAAAGAAATTATTTTATAAAAAATATACCTGATTCATTTGAATATTTTACTTATGTAATAGAAATAATTAAAAAAAACACATATGTACAGATTTTTCACTATTTATAATTGTTAATGAAAACAAGAGTAACAAGATCTGAAGCATTTCTTCTTTATTGAAACATGGAAAAAATCTGTGTGCCTAATGATTATCTCTCATTAGGAATTGATATGGATAAAAAATAAATATCATTCTCCTATCAAAATAGACATATATTTTGATTATAAGACAAATTTTAATAAATAGATTAGAATAAAAAATCAGGTAGTGATAATGAGATGAAAGAGGTAGAATTGTGACCATTAGTGAATATTGGAGTAAAGAATTGTTAAAATTGTGAATAATGATGTCAGACTTATATGAAAAAAAAAAGGTAAGTTAAAATATTAAAGAAGAATTCATATGTTAAATTGTAAAACATATTCTGTTCTGTATATAGAAATAAATAAATTATTCAGATTTGATTAAAAAAAAGTTGACAATAACAAACTATAAATAACAACAGATAATTTGTTCAGATTTATTAAAAAGAGTATTCAATAATTCAAACACCGAAAAACATGACCTTCAAATAAAGTAGGTCAGACCAGATCAATTCAATCAATAGAAGCAGTCATATAGAGAGCTAGAAATGCTACACTTGAGAAGATAATCTAAATGCAACTAGAAAGTCTGGACAGAGAAAATCACATGCAATATCTGTCTATCCAATTTTGATAAACTCTGACATTTTAATATGTCAAAGCAGACAAAAGAATTATGTAGACCAGCTTGTTTATTACATTTTTAGTCTTTTAAATATATATATTAAATTGTCAATTTAAGCTCATTTTGCTTAACAACACATACATATACATTACTCCGGTATGACTATGCATAATTATTTGTAATAAAAATATATATACAAAAAAAAGTTTTGTCTACGTTGCACTGGTCATCAATGGGTAATAAATATTATGAAAATAGTTGTAAAGGTGCTGTAAACAATTAATTATATATGGTTGTACCCAGATATCATTCTTTCATTTACAACTGAAGGTAAAAATCGTTTTAATATTTATGACACTGTTTTATTGTATGAAATTAAATTTTAATAGATTATTGCTTTTATATCAAGTAGGCAACTATTCTATAGTTATCAAGAATATTAGAGAGTCATAGCATACTCTCAAATTATATTAAAATACATCAATGTTTTTTAGATGGTGATTTAATTAATTCTTTACAATAAGTACTTATCTATTTGCGAGCAAACCATATTCTTAGCTAATAAAAAATATACTGTATTATTGATTATTTGCCACACTAATATAAATTAATTTGATTATTCTTATATAATGCAAATGTTGCCATTATATTTTTTGTGTTAATATTGATATTTCCGAAAAAAGTTGATTCAATATTAATATTTCATTCTAAAGACAGTCATGTATTAATAAAATAAATGTATAATTTCCATGTATTTTTGTTTGTTGTAAATAGACATTTAAATATCTTGATTTATCATTAATATATATATATATTTCGTTTACTGCAAACAAAACCCATATTAAACAGAGACAAAATTCTTAATTAATTTAGCTTAGCAAAAAATAATCTAAAAAAAAAAAAAAAAAACTTACTTCTAAGTAATCTTTTGTACAATCAGTACTAGACTCAAAAGAAAAATTAACAAAAGTTAAGACAATTATAACTTCAGATAATTGAGAAATTACATAAACACATTTGTCATTTTGTAAGAATGGATTAGGGTAATTTGGAGAATAAATAACACCAGTGGATCCGGTTTTTATGAAACTACACTCTAAAAAAAATATATAATAATTTTATTAAATATACCTATATATAAATTCTTAGCAAAAATCCAATGAAAGACTATAGAAATATTTAATAACAAACCTATTGCATATATTGCTTTAAATTTGCTTTCTACCATAACAGAATTTGATTTAAATTTGATCCAAAGTTTATTTGATGTTGAATTAATGTATGGTATTTTATTGCCACAAAAAATTCCTAATAGAGGAGATAAGTCATCTTCTCCATCTCGTACCTGCAATAATAAAGTTATTAAACACACACACACATATATATATATATATATACTATACATATAGTGTTTGTTTGAAATTTTATGATGATGACATTTTATTACCACTTCCATTACCTAATTTTAATTGTTAAATTAACAACTGAACTTTGATTAAACTTTTTAAAGACATTCAATTGTTATTAATACCACACATGTCAAAATATAATATGTTTTGATATTTTTTTTCCTTAGATTGCTGCCTAGTTCAACAATTCCATTACCAGCAATATCTGAAGAAGAAAGGAGAATACTACTATTCAAAGCATTATGTTATATACTGATCTGGATGTTATTATTAGAAGTTGAATGTATTTGAAAAGTTTAAATAAAACATAAACTTTTCTAACTACATTTAACAATTAAAATTAAATGATGGAAGTAAACCAACAATCATATATTATGTGATCATAAACAAACATAATTACATATCTCAAATTAAAAGTAAATATTTTCATAAATGGTAAACAAATAATCTATAACAAAAATAAATAAAATAATAATGCTTTTCTCTTAAAAAATTCAATCATTATAGATAAAACACGTTGTTGGTGATTTAATATAGAGCAATATAATCAAAAATCTTATAATAAATAGTAAGCTTTACACATAAGATTACACAAATTTATATTTGTCAATATCTGTGCTTACATGTTATACTCAGAAAAGCTTAATATTATACTGAATTCATACTTTCTGAGTACAGCATGAATACACAATATTGATAAATTACAGTTGAGAAAAAAAAAGTGTTATATATTTCAAATTTATACTTGATAAATATTCAGCTGTAAGAGTAAATTAATCATATAACTACAATAGTGTCTTAGTTTTAACAGATATCTTTAATAAATAAATTTCAGCGATATTATGGGAGTGATTGATCATTTCTAATCAATTGTTTATACTGTAATTATCACAGAGTAGGTTGTAATAATTGCAACTATATTATCACAGCTTATATTGTGTTTACTGTGGAAGATTATCACATTTATAATATTATCAGTGGTCTCATCACACAACTATCATTACTATATTAAAATTTTTGACAAAGATTATCAGAGTTGGTAATAATTATTCTGAGCTTATTCTCTCATTTTTATAAGATTCAAAATATAAAAATGGATTATTTTAATGAACACATTACTGACAATCACAATTTTAAGCCAAATAAAAGAATTGTTAAAAAGAATAATTAATCATGTTAGTTTCAAATTCAGTACTCAGATCTCTCAATAAAGCTATTCAAGTTATAAATGCAGACTTCAAGATATTGTAATCTGGTCAGATTTTATTGACATCATCATATAACATAGTTTATTACTTCACTAAAGAATGACTGGAGGGTTAACTTCTTTTGCTAAAATCAGGACTGGTTTCTTCTTTCTAATTTCACATATTTCTAAATCAATAATATGAGATACCTTTATTGATTAGATAATGGAGATTCCTGGTTTTATTTGGTTGTGACAAGTGCAGAAATCTATTTGGTATTACCATTTCAAACATGACATAGAATTTTAATTTTATCTGACACACTTTGTAATACCAAGTAATAATTATATATTTTAGGTTGAAAATCAATAATAATTGATGATTAGATTTTGTTATTGATGTTGAATTATTTTTCATATTTATCAGATTGCTAGATTGTTGGCTACTGTTCTTCAAAAGTGATTGAAAAAATTATATCTCATTAGATTGCCAAACTCTGATTAAAATAACAAAAGAAATATGAAGTTTTATTATTCTTAGTAATTTTCATCATTGCTTCATCAGAAAAAAATTAATACATCTGATTATCCTGAAATATAATGAATATCTTATCATTTTGCTGTAGTTTGTAAAGTTATTATTATTTAGGCCTTATCTTATTTGTAATTGGCTTGCTTAAACATTTTGAATGTTAATTAAATAAGGTTTATTCCATATGTTAATTGTAACTGAGCACACTTTTGGCTGGTGAAGCCAGATCAGCCAAAAGTGCAATCAGCTACAGTTAACAAAATTAACATACAGAATAAACCTTTACTTAGCTAATGTTCAAAATGTTTAAGAAAAACAATTATTATTATTGAAAGTCTGTATTCAAGTCCCTTAGGGTTACATCTTACTGTATATAAATTATACTTGTCTTCAATCAAATATTATTATTGCCCAATTAATTTTTAATATAAAGGAGACTCATGAATCTGAATTAAACTTTATATATATATATATATTGCTTATTTTAGTCTGTATATTTTAAAGTTTCATTTCTAAAATCGTTAAGACCCTTTTAAGTAGATAGCTTGCTAACTCCTTTTTCCTGTAGCTTACATTTTTATAACATCTACATTTTGATTATAGTTTCTCTTGAAGTTGCATTTATAAAATCTTTAAGCCCCTTTGAACTAAAAAGCTTGCTGTCTACTTTTTTTAAATCAATCTGATTCACTATGATAGCATGATAAAATTTGCTATTTTCTTGTGGAATGCAATTTCTCTTGAGTTATGTGAACTAGATTTAGTGCTTGGCCTGATTTTTTTAATAGGAAAACAAAATAATAATTTTATTCAAAGTTAAATATTGAGGAACAATTAACTCAGCCAATAATGTCTGGGTATGTTATACCAGGGTTCATCAATAGTTTAAGCTATAGTCTGTGGTCTTTCATACTTACAAATGAAACAATCTCTCAAATCATTATGTAAAACATTTTTCAAAACACAGATTAATACTATTCTGTTAACTGATTTCTTCTCATTAATTCCATGATTATATAGTTTAAAGTGGTATTGATGCAATATTTGTAAAAATCTGGAATAGATATCTATAATTCAGTTAATTGCTTAAACAGAGTTATTGTAGATATGTGAGAAATATATGAATATCGAATTTTATAAGTTGATAATTCATCCATACTTATAAAAGTCACAATCTTTAATTCAGATTTGTATATCTGGTTAACTTTTAATAAAAATTGTAGACCATTCAAATACATAAGCAATTCCCAAGCCAAATTGAATAAAGTCCTTCTTATAATCTTATCATAGGCCATCTATACAATATTTTCTCTTTAATTTTTAAAAAAACAAAAACAATGAATGGTTTAAAATAAAAGGTCAACTAAGCATTACTTTAAATTCCAATCAGCAAGTTAATATGTATTTTTTTTGTCAATTATGGAGCTCCTAAATCTGAAATAAAAAAAAAGGTAACATCTATGAGTGTATATTATTTTAATGTGACTTTTAAAGCTAGAAGTTCAAAAAATATTACTCCAGAAAGTCCTATTTTATAAAAAGACCTGAAAAATATTACTCCAGAATGTCATATTTTATAAAAAGACCTGATTATAAAATCATGAAGAAAAACAGGCCACAAAAATAATCCATCAGTGTCAATCATTGATGAAACATAGTTCAACATTTTATTTCAATGGATTTCCCCAATACAATGGAAGCATCAGTCATCCTTAATTTGATCTTCCTCATCAATCTCTCCCAGTAAAATTTTGTTATTTTCAAAAAAAAAAGTATTACATACTAAAACACCCAAGTTCTTTATATAACCAATATTTAAGAAAAAAAGATAGTTATTCATATAAGGAAAAAATGAATTTTAATTTTAATAATCATACTTTGTTATTGGAATCTAGACAAATTATTCTAATCATTGATTATTGGTTATCCCAGAATAATTGACCATGATTAAAACAGTATAAATTGTGTTGCTTAGTAACTATTGTACAATCAAATTATTTTATTTTTGACTATATAATTAATTCAACAATAACTATTTATAATAGTAAGTCATGCTGATAATTATGGCAATGACCATTCTAGTAATGGATATTGTAAGCTTTGATGCTTCTATTTCAATAAGATACAGCAATCATAGCATGAAAATAAATTATTCGTATGATTAATTAAAAATTCATTGAATGATGTAAATTATAATCTGATGAGAAGATTGTTTAAAAGAATCATTGTTCATGTTAGTTTCACTGAAAAAAATCTAATAATACTTTTTCTTTTTAAGAAACAAATATCTAAAAATCATTCGTGGAATTAGTAAACTTTTAGGCTTTACAAAAAGCAAATATCCTATATTTTAATTGTATGCATTGTAAGAAATGTCTTACAACCAACCTTCACACCTGTCCCAGTTTTTTTTTAATGTTTGAATTCAGACCAAGTGGTAGGCAAATAATTTATCTTACACACCTGCTTATACATATGTAGTATATACATGTATAAACATACATATAAACTAATATGTTTGAGAAATTAATTCTTACTTTTTTTATTTATTGTGAGAAAGCAAACAAATTCATTATATACATGAAGTGTATACATATATAAACATACATGTAAACTAATATGTTTATCTATTTGTAGAAATTAATTGTTTTTCTTTTATTCATTTAATATCATTAACTAAAATACTAATAAACTGACTTATAGAACAGACATGAAAAAGGTCAAAATTATATGAGGTCAAAATTGTTACTAAGTTATCGAATTTAGTATAATGAAGATTAAATAAAAATAATAATAATAATAATAAATTTTTTTTGTAATTAAGTTGTAACAATAAGTTTTAGCTAGCACAAGAAAAAGTAGTGTTTTTCACTTGAAAACTAACAATTGAACCGACAGCAGATAAGTAAAGCTTTTCTTTATTTTTTTAAAAAAGAAAAAAACTGTTTGGTGTCTAAAAACAGTAAAATTTTAATATCTGTAGTTTCAAGATAATATAAAATCTTTATTCTGGATAGAAGGAAACTGAAAAGTTAAACATGAATTTATAATTAGCAGGAATGAACTAATGATTTAATTTATTCTGCAAGCTAAAATTCATTATTATGGAAATGATGAAAGAAATGTGAAATTTCTAAAAATTAACTGTTTCTTTAAGCTAGTTCAATATATATACCTATTGAAGCCATATAAATAATAGTTTATAATAAAGGAATAATTATAATGTATTCGGGGTAAAAGACCAGTGCTGTGGATTATTCCAAAGCTAGCTTCAATGTCATTATGAAATTGTTAAATTATAAAATTTTAAAAGTTTTCATCAAGATATCTATTTAGAGAACGCTGGTGTACATCAATCTTCCATAGATTTATATACATTCAGGAGAGATACTTTGTATGTATTTGTTTTAACCAAGCAGCATGAAAATATAAATATCAACAGGTTGGTGAACAGGAACACTATACATGGATATTGACATTTAAATTTATAAACTCTTCGCTGAAGATAAAATGCTTGCTTTCCTGAGGATAAATATATTTTATTTCAATTCACATGATTATTTTCATTTTTGTTTTTTATTATTGCTATTTGAAAGTTTATGTATTGTAATTTTTATTATTGCATATTCAAAATTCATTTTCAAATTCGATCACCTGCAATTTAAAAGTGAAAGAGTGAATAGATGTGTCATATGTTGATGTATTTTAAAAAAAGGAATCATAGTCAATTAATATGTATTATCTTTAATAAAAGTAAATTTACAGATTCCTCTGGAAATTCAACATTGATCCATCAAGATGACCTGAAGTAAGGTTTTTATACATTTAACATTGAGGGGAAACTTTAGGACAATCAAAACTATATTATTTAATAATAAGTTTTAATAATATTTACTTGTAATTTTGTTTTATTTTGGAGTGCACAATTAACCCACTGGAGTAAAATGTCTTTTTCGTATCTATCATTAATTTTTACTATGACTTACACACAAGTATAGAAGTGGGGCTATATATATATATATTTTAATAAAAAAAGTTATAAATATATTTACCCTAGCCTAAAGATATCATTCTAATAATTACATTAATGGGGTAGTTTTAGAATTAGCGAACTCTCATTTTGCCTTTTTTTTTGTTTTATGTATATATTTAATGAATTATACAGTATAATTTTGTATATAATATACTTCAAATTATTTTGTTTCTGTTGTGTGAGGTCATCAAAATGATAAAAAACCATTCTTAATAACTGAATATAGATTTATTTTATTATTTTTTGTTTGTAAATAATTATTATATATGTTGTTAATAAATATATTAAGTTGTTTAAACCAATTAGATCTCTGTTTGATAATCATCATCATTGTGCATTGATACCACTAGATGTTTGATCATCATCATCATCATTAAGAATTTACACCATTAAAGGTTTGATGATCATCATCATCATTATGTATTATTCTCCTAAATGATTTATCATCATCAGTATTTTTCTATATCCATGCTTATATAGGCATATTTGATTAATAATTGAGTAAGTCCATCCCCGAAGAGAGCTGACTGCAAAAACTCCCTGAGTTTGAATTCTGTGGAGTAATGGGGCCCAAAAGTGAGATGTAATGGATATGCACTAGTTTAGGTTACATTGAAATATTTTAGGTAAATTAGCATATTGAAAATAGATGTGACTTGGAACTAGGCATTTCATTGTGACACCGTTAGCATCCTATTCGAAGGCCTAGGTCTGACAGTAGTGAGATGTGCTCCCTTTGTTATATGCCATTCTTAAATCTGTAACATGTGACACACCCAAAGGTGCCATTGAATCATGAATTTTGGATATGACTTGTTGTGAGTTGGTTGACACATTGTATACAAGTCATACAACTACTGAGTGGTATTCACATCATCATATGGGGTACCCCATGATTCCATTATATCTCTTGTCTAATGTTTTGGCCTGAACATAGTTTATATGCAAGGGAGGTTCAGCCATTGGACTGGAATTTAAACCTTTCCTGATGCAAGAAATCCCCAATGACCAGATTAATCAAGCACCTAAAATGAAAGTAGTACATGAAACTGAAAATATGACCATCATGCAAATGCTTTGAGAAATGAAAGCAAAAATGAACAGCATGGAAGCAAAAATGGTAACTAAAACTGATATCAATAGCATGAATAAAAAAGGATAGTTTGGAATCAAACATGAGTAGCATGAGTAATGATCTAAACTGTAAGATGGATAATGTAGAGGAAAAAATCAATGCTAATATCAAATCTAGCATCAACAGCATGGAGACAAAAATAAATAGTAGCATGTGTAGTAAAATGGATGCCATGAGGGAAGATATGACTGCAGTTAGCGAGTATGGCAACTAGAGATGATGTTAGTAAAATTGAAATAGAGTTGAAAGAAAAGATATGTCTCTTTGAGAGAAGATTTCAAAGAAGAGATGAATAGGGTAGAAACAAAAACAAAGGCAGAAATAGGAGTTGAAAATAAATTGACCAAGAACATGGGACAATTATCTCTAGGGTTGGAAAATGTATAGAAAGATAGTGCTGAAATAAAACAAGTGATGGATAGAATGAGAGAAGAGATGGATGAAAGGATTATACAGTGTTGTGGGCAGTATACAGTATTTACAGATGGTATTGTTGTTCAGCTAGATACAAAACTCAAAGAAATGTATAAGACCCATGAAACTTTCAGGGAAGAGATAAAAAAGAATCAAGAAAAGCATGAAAATGAGGCCAAAGAGGAACTTCAAGCCATTCATACCAAATTGGATCATTTTTCGAGTGCATGGAATAAAGAAGGTGAAATATCCAATGGGATTGAGGATGTATTAAATCGCTGTTTGGACCAATTTATGAACAAATTAATGTCTTTGGAAATTGTTGCTGTTATACACCAAAATAGATTGGAGGAACACACAGAGAGAACAGCAGAAACATGGGGTCAAGATGATAAAATGGATGAGTCTATGAATTGAAGACTGCAAAAAGGAGAATCTCAATGGGACCCAAAGTATTGATACATATGGCATGACAAACTGAAGCTGACACAAGGACTCAGAAACATGGAAAAGAGATGGAGGTTGATATGAGTCATTGGAAGTAGCTATTAAGCATCCATAAAGAATGAGCAACCACTATATGGAATCCACTCTCCCACCTTGTCTTGATTGGGGAAGATGATGGCCTCCACAATGTTCACTTAGAGGACACTCTTTCAAACATATACCAAACTAATTCTGATCACCATATGATGAATCCACAAAAGGATGCTTCTGAAATTTATGAAAATTCATACACACCCAACACAGATAAATGCAACCAATCAATTTGTTAAGTTAAAAGATTCCTGAATGAAGCTCCAATAGAACATTTACAAAGCTTAAATTTATATTTTTCAGTAAACAGAAATTTGTCTGAGGGTGAGAAGATAATAATTGCCTATAGCCACCTGCAAGGAGATGTCTTGATGTGGTGGGAATCTCTATTTCAGACACCATCTACCTTTGATGATTATCAAATGTACTGACCAGGAACTTCTGGAGTAGGAACAGACAGAAGGCTATACTATATCAGATGTTTCAGGAGAAGTATAGGTTACTACCTGGAGAAACGCTAACTAAATTTTATAGATGTCAAGTGACAAAATTAGATACATTAAATACCTATCATTTCAATGAAAGGGAGATCATTAGGATTATGAAAAAGAATCTTCCATTGAGGATAGAACAGTCACTATTATGCACAAATGCAGTAAATATTGAGCAGGTAGCAGAATTATTGACCAGTATAGACATGAACAACATCAGCTTGTCTACTAGAGTTCCTGAAAAAAGGAAAGAAGAAACAGCTATAAATGCAATATTTTATCAAAAAATGAAAAAAAACAACAATGACCCTAATCATTGGAAGGGTAAAGCCATGCAAGATAATTCTCAAAGTATATGGTCACCAAAAAAGGGACCAGTCTAATTATTGTAAGGCACAAATAACCCCTCCTAATATTCCAGGAAAATCCTCAAAACCAGGGTGTAGTAAGCATACACTCAAAAGCCAAAAGAAACCAAACTAGTAAGGTACTTGGGGTTATGTTCCTCACCTCAAGACACCAAAGATACCTTGAGAAACATGCAACTGACCCCCCTATAGAGAGATCACTAACATTATGTGTTTGTGGGATGATAAAGTACCTAACTTTGCTTTACAAAGCTGCCCCATGATAGATGTTTGGTTTGAGGGTCTGCTGGTTGATGCACTATTAGATTCTGGTAGCCAGATTTCAGTGGTGTCAGATAAATTTTTCAAAAAATTTTTGACCAAAAACTCCCAATGTCAAAACTCTGCCATTGAAATCTATCCAAGTTATCATAGCCAATAGCAAGAAGGCCAAGCTAACTCAGAAACAAATCTGGGTTAAAACTGAAGTAGGCCAAATAACCCTCTATCATGTGTTTTTGATACTCAATGGTTTAATCCATGATGTCATTCTTGGGGCAGACTTCCTACATTTGAACACCTGTGTTATTGATTTCTCTAGTAAAACAATTAGAGTAAATGATGAGATCTTGGAGATATAATTGATTGCATTACACCTAATATCCCAGAAGCACTCTTAAATGGTAAAGTCGCAGAGTCCAACTTGCTTGGAAGCAATGATTTACTTAAAGTGTGATCTGTTATAACGGAATTTAGTCCAATTTTCTCAGAGATACCAGGAGTGATTTCAGCAAAGAATTAAATTGGTGCACGATCAACCATTTCAATCTAGATCATACCCTATTCCATACCAGTATCGAGAAGAAAAATCCAAGCAGATTAATGAATTGCTGAATTGGGTATTATTTCCAAATGCTCTTCACTGTTCTGTAATCCAGTTGTGACCGCGAAGAAGAGAGATGTGTTGATGAGATTTTGTTTAGATGTGAGGCAATTGAACAAAATTACTGTCCCTGACAAAAACATTCCACAATCCATTCACGAATTGTTTGTGAGATTTGAAAATAAGAAGGTATTTTCCATCTTTGATTTGACCTCCAGTTATTGGCAGATTAAATTTCATCCTGAAGATTGCCAATACACTGCCTTCCGATATGAGGATATTAAGTACCAGTTTAATAGGATGTCATTTGGATTGATCAATAGTGGTGCTGGTCTGATTAGATGCCTGGATAAGAACATATATTTCTGAGATTAAACAGATCCTAACAATTTATGTGGATGATGTAATTATTGCATCAACCACAATCGAAGAACACTTTCGACATCTCACCATGTTTTTTGAAGAGTGCTATAAAAAGGGAATCAAAATAAATTTACAAGAAGAGTACCTTAGTTTCTAACCAGGTAGTCTTCCTAGGTCATGTTGGTTGCAATGGGATAGGGCCCCATCCAGAGAAAATTAGTGCCATTCAAAACTTCCCCAAACCAATTAATAAGCAAATTAAATCATTTCTAGGCTTATGTAATTTCTACAACCATTTCTACCAGAAATTTGCTGACCACCTGGAACCATTGCTAAAACTAATTAGAAAAGATGAACGATGGAAGTGGATCAAAGAACAGGACTGAGCATTTGAAAATATTAAAACATGGTTCTTAGAGCAAACCATGTTAGCCTTCCCTGATTTTAATAAAACATTCATTGCCCAAACAGATAGTAGAGGTTTCAGATTGGGGGTAATTATATCCCAAATCCAGGAGGATGGCCAACCTGGAGTCCTCTATTTTATCAGCCAGCTCCTGAAGGGTCCAGAGATTAATTATATGGTTACTGAGAAGGCAGTACTAGAAATAGTGTGGGCCTTCCAAAAAATTCGACAGATGCTACTCGGATCAGAGGTAATAGTGATCACTGATCACAAAAGCCTCAAATTCTTGAATCATAGCTACCTGACTAATAGTTGTCTAGTCAGATGGAGTTTGCTGCTACAGGAAATTGATTATACTGAACAAAATTGCAAAGGATCCAAGAATGTCATAGCTGACATGCTAAGTCTAAACCCATGTAGGTCAGAACAAAATCATTTATCGGTAAACAATGCCTACATTATAAATGTCAATATAATGGCAGATAGTAATGTAGAGAATGAGTTGGAAAACCTACAAGATACAAATCAATAACCCAGAATTAAACCCAATCATGAAGATTTTGTTAGGGGAGAAAGTTTTGAATGTGCCCAAGGATATTGCTTGATTTAAACTTGAACAACAGGTCATGCTATAGAGAATTGATTGTGACACAGATGAGAGGAGGGTAGTAATACCAACACCTTTAAGAGACCCACTTATAAAGTAATGTACACTGTCTGTATGGGCATTATGGTGCTCATAAGACAGATCACACTCTTAAAAATTGGTTTTACTGGCCAAAAATGTACAAGGATGTCTTGAAGTCACTCAAAGACTAACTTGTTTGAAAACCAAGCCAGTAAACCAAAACTATATCAAATCGATAAATTTGTTTATACCAGAAAGACCAGACAGTTTTTAGCGATTGACTATTATAGGCCATTGCCTCCATTTAGCATGAAAAAATATTTATTAGTCACCTATGATCTCTTTTCCAAATATGTCACTGCTTACTCAATACCCCAAGTTAATATTAGACATACAATCAAAGTATTGAACACCCTCCAATTCCCAATATTAGGAAAGCCTGGGATCATTTTAACTGATTGTGATATTCCTTTCCTATCCAAGGAATGAAAGAAATGGGTGGGAAAATTAGGGATAAAGCATGTGTTGACCACCATTAGGAAGCCTCAGTCAAACCCATGTGCAAGTATTATGTAGGAACTTGGACATTTGGGTTAAGCAGACAAAACAGTAGTCAAGTACATCAATCGGAGTGTGAATGAGTCAATCAGATTCACATCTATCTGACTACATTTTCATCAAATTACGCTGTGCTATTTAAAAGATACAAACCAGTAGCCCCAAAAATAATTATAGACAAAGAAAAGGATATATTGCTAGCTCGAGAGGGACTTACTAGGAAAGCAAATCATAGGAATCAGAGTGTAAAAAGGTCTAAACAAGAATTCAGAATTGGAGACAGAGTGCTAATAAAAACTCCACATCCTAATAAATCATAGGAAGATAAGTATCATAAGTTTAGTAATACATATGAGGGACCACATACCATTGCTAAGCAATCAGGTCCCAATGCATTTTGGGTAAACAAAGGAGGAGAGATCTGAGGTATGTAAAATGTCCATATCTTAAATTATTAATTTGTATGTCAGTAACAATTTAGGATATCAGGAAATTTTTAACATAGCTTAGATATATAAATAAATAAAAAATGGGTAAACTTCGTAAAAATAGCAAGTGCAATGTATAATATATATATATGTGTGTATAAACACATATGTATAGTACAGGGTTAGGGATATTAAGTTTGATGAGGTTATTTCCCAAGTAATGATTAGATGCAATAATGGGAATATCTAGAGGTTTACTTAAACAAACATGTTTTGATATTTGGCTAGATCTTCAAAGTCCATTAAGTCTCAGAGGAGAATGGAGAAGGTTAGCATACAGAGTTAGAGATATTAAGTTTGATGAGGTTATTTCCCAAGTAACGATTAGATGCAATAATGGAAATATCTAGAGGCTTACTTAAACAAACATGTTTTGATATTTGGCTAGACCTTCAAAGTCCATTAAGTCTCAGAGGAGCATGGAGAAGGTTAGCAAATAAATAGTTTCATGTGCTTTCTGTAACAGAGACACATTCTTGGTTATGCCTCAGTTATAAAACCCTCAAAGCTCTAAATCCAGCACACTATTTGAACTCCCCAAAACTAGCTCTTGAATAATATAAAAAAATTTAGAAAGTAAGAAAATTAATGTAGCACCCTTCACCAAACCCAAAGTAATCATACATTCTTAACGTACTTGTGAATGCTAAAATTAAAAATCCAGTTTAAAATTTTAACAGTTTAGGAGAGGTGTGTAAGAGATGGCTTACAACCAACCTTCATGCCTGTCCCAGTTTTTTTATAATGTTTGAATTCAGACCAAGTGGTAGGCAAATAATTTATCCTACATACCTGCTTATACACATATAGCATATACATGTATAAACATACATATAAATTAATATGTTAGAGAAATTAATTCTTATTTTTTTTATCTATTGTGAGAAAGCAAACAAATTCGCAACCTTCACACCTGTCCCAGTTTTTTTTATAATGTTTGAATTCAGACCAAGTGGTAGGCAAATAATTTATCCTACATACCTGCTGATACACACATGTAGTATATACATGTATGAACATACATATAAATTAATATGTTTGAGAAATTAATTCTTATTTTTTTGTTTGTTTGAGAAAGCAAACAAATTTGTTATATACATATATAAACATACATGCAAACTAATATGTTTGTCTATTTGTAAAAATTAATTGTTTTTCTTTTATTCATTAAATATCATTAACTAAAATACTAATAAATTGACTTATAGAACAGACATGACAAAGGTCAAAATTATATGAGGTCAAAATTGTTGCTAAGAGATTGAATTTAGAATAATGAAGATTAAATAAAAATAATAATAACAATGTTTTTATTTGTTTTATTAAGTTGTAGCAATAGGTTTTAGCTAGCATGAGACAAAGTAGTGTTCTTCACTTGAAAACTAACAATTGAACCGACCGCAGATAAGTAAAGCTTTTCTTTCTTTTTTAAAAAAGAAAAAACTGTTCACCAACTAAAAACAGTAAAATTTTAATATCTGTAGTTTCAAGATAATATAAAATCTTTATTTTGGATAGAAGGAAACGGGAAAGTTAAACTTCAATTTATAATTAGCAGGAATGAACTAATGACTTAATCTATTCTGCAAGCTAAAATTCATTATTATGGAAATGATGAAAAAATGTGAAACTACTAAAAATTAACTGTTTCTTTAAGCTAGTTCAATATATATATATATATGTATTGAAGCAACATTATAAATAATAGTTTATAATAAAGGAATCATTTCAATGTATTTGGGATAAAAGACCAGTGCTGTAGGATGTTCCAAAGCTAGCTTCAATGTCATTAGGAAATTGTGAAATTTTAAGTTTTCATAAAGATGTCTATTTAGAGAATGCTGGTGTACATCAATCTTCTCTGGATTTATATACATTCAGGAGAGATACTTTGTATGTTTGTTTTAACCAAGCAGAATGAAAGATATAAATATCAACAGAGTTGGTGAACAGGAAGGCTATACATGAAGATTGACATTTAAATTTATAAACTCTTAGTGGAGATAAAATGCTTGCTTTCCTCAGGATAAATATATTTTGTTTCAATTCACATGATTATTTTTATTTTTTATTATTGCTATTTGAAAGTTTATGTATTGTAATTTTTTTTATTGTGTATTCAAGATTCATTTTCAAATTCAATCACCTGCAATTTAAAAGTGAAAGAGATACTTTGTATGTGTTTGTTTTAACCAAGCAGCATGAAAGATAAATATCAACAGAGTTGGTGAACAGGAAGGCTATACATGAAGATTGACATTTAAATTTATAAACTCTTAGTGGAGATAAAATGCTTGCTTTCCTCAGGATAAATATATTTTGTTTCAATTCACATGATTATTTTTGTTTTTTATTATTGCTATTTGAAAGTTTATGTATTGTAATTTTTTTTATTGTGTATTCAAGATTCATTTTCAAATTCAATCACCTGCAATTTAAAAGTGAAAGAGTTAATAGATGTGTCATATGTTGATGTATTTTTAAAAAAGGAATCATAGTCAATTCTGAAAATTCAACATTGATCCATCAAGGTGACCTCAAGTAAGGTTTTTATATATTTAACATTGAGGGCAAACTTTAGGACAATCAAAACTATATTATTTACTAATAAGTTTTAATAATATTTACTTTTAATTTTGTTTTATTTCTGAGTGTACAATTAATTCACTGGAGTAAAAGGTCTTTTTTGTATCTATCATTAATTTTTACTATGACTTACACACTTGTATAGATGGGAGGTTATACATATTTTTAATAAAAAACTTGTTATAAATATATTTACCCTAGCCTATAAATATTCATCTAATAATTACATTAATGGGGTAGTTTTAGAATTAGCAAACTCTCATTTTGCTTTTTTTTTGTTTTATGTATATATTTAATGAATTATATAGTATAATTTTGTATATAATATACTTCAAATTATTTTGTTTCTGTTGTGTGAAGTCATCAAACTGATAAAAAACCATTCTTGATAACCGCATATTTATTTATTTTATTTTTTGTTTGTAAATAATTATTATATATGTTGTTAATAAATGTATTAAGTTGTTTAAACCAATTTGATCTCTGTTTGATCAACATCATCATCATTGTGCATTAATACCACTAGATGTTTGATCATCATTATCACTATGAATTTACACCATTAAAGGTTTGATGATCATCATCATCATTATGTATTACTCTCCTAAATGATTAATCCTCATCAGTATTTTCCTATATCTATGTTTATATATAGGCATATTGTTTAATAATTGAGTAAGTCCATCCCTGAAGAGATCTGACTGCAAGAACTCCCTGAGTTTTAATTCTGTGGTGTAATGGGGCCCAAAAAGGGAGATGTAATGGATATGCACTAGTTTAGGTTACATTGAAATGTTTTAGGTAAATTATAAGTTAGTATGTTGAAAGTAGATATGACTTGGAACTAGGCATTTCATTCTGACATCTTTAGCATCCTATTTGAATGATTAGGTCTGACAGTAGTGAGAGGCGCTCCCTTTGTTATATGCCATTCTTGATTATGTAACATCTGATACACCCAAATGTGCCATTAAATCATGAATTTTGATATGACTTGTTGTGAGTTGGTTGACACATTGTATTCAAGTCATTCAACTACTGAGTCATATTCACGTCATCGTATGGTGTACCCTGTGGTTCCGTTATAGCATTAATAATAAATAAAACATTTGTTTTCATTTATTACAGCAAATACATTTAATTTATTTGAAAAATTATATTAATGATATAAATAAATTGTAATTAATAAAATTATGTCTTAACTAATAAAATAAAAGTAAATTGTAAAATCTTTAGTAGTTACAATATTTTCGTAAAAAGCAATGAAATTACCTCAATGTACTCATGACTGCAATGAATGTCATATTGTAGATCCATAGAAATAAATGTAAGTGAAATACGTTCTCCTGTTTCTAGAGATATTGTCCAAATACATTCAACATCTTCATGATTAGGATTTTCAAAATCTGGAGCAGCAATGTAGCCTATGGGTCCTGTTAATGTACTTCCACACTTGAAAGCATCTAAAATTATATATGCACCTTACTAATACATTGCCTATTCAATAATAATTAAAGCATCAAAGCAAATTAAAAAAATCTTTGTCATTTCTATTTACAGTTTTTTTCCATTTTGAATGAATTGTTTTATCTTCTAAGTTTAATGAAATACACAAAAGAAAAAAACACTTAGATACATGTAAATAGATTGTGGCCATTAAACTTATAAATTAATAAAAAAAAAATTCAATATATATATATAGAATTATTTAATTTATTGATAAAATGTAAAATACTAAAATAATAAAACCACAAAAACTATTTAAATATCAGCATAAAAAGAAATTGAAAAAAAAACACTACCAAAATAAAAATAAAATAAAAGGTATGTCCTAATAATGTTTTAAGCCCTTCTTAATCTTTCTATATAAACGAAGATTTTCATGATTAGTGACAATCCAACTATTCTTTTCTATATCCAGAGGCTAAAGAAAAAAGAAATTTTCAATACAAGCAATGAGAGAATGTCAAATATACAGATTAACATTTCTATTTCCTTATGGATACAATAGTTGCCACACAAAAAAATCATTTCTGAACTGCACATCCTTAAAAAAAATTATCAAAAATTTTTGTGATTAATAAATAATTTATGAAAGAAATTAAATTCTATAGATAATGTAAAAAACTGATATTTTAATATTTATTGAACACTGAAATGCTAATTATTTGTTTGTCCTCAAGTTTGTGAATTGAATAAATTTTTTAGTATAAACAAAGGGATAATCAAGAAGTCAGTATTTTTAATCAAATCATCTTTGTTTTTTTCCTAAATAAGAATAGCTAGATACCATTTATAGACTAATAATTGGATGACTTGCTCAGTTAACTATGTGTTGGTTTTCTTTAAAAACACAAAAACATATAGTAAGTTTATTGTACCAATCAATGCCCTCTCTATACCCTGTGGATTCTTACCATGCACACAGAACCAAGTATGAAATGACTGTCACACATCAGGGTATGGTATCTTTGCAATCTCAATAATAAACTGTATACGATACCTTAAAGTTAACCTATTGAATTGTTAAATGAGAGAGATCAAACCAAAGCTGGTTATATTTCCTGATCTCTCCTAGGTTAAAACTCTATTGCTCTGCTTATGGATATCAGAGCATTGGCAATTTGAATCTGGCCTTTATGCACCACATTTGAAAGGAGCCAAAAGGATATACAACCCCCAACAAAACATATGAAATAAATGAATAAAGATACTCACACAACAGCAAAATTCTACCCCCCCCCCCAATAAAGTAGTGTCCCATGGGCTTAGCTCAATCATTTCTTTATCTCAGGTTACTGATGGATTATATTTCTATTGGAAATATATGCATTTAATACTGTTGGAGAGAGAGAACAATAAATGAGATACTCATGAAGACATAATTTAAAACACAAAAACAAATATTTATTTTCCCAATTAGCCCATCACCATTTATATATGTAAAGAAAGATACATTCTCTGCCCCCCCCCCCCCACATTACATTATGAAAAGAAATTTAAGAATAATGTTTATTCAATTTAGATACGGAACTCCCTCCTTTATTTTCATATAAATATCCTTGAATAAAATGGTCTGAGCTTCTACACATATATGCACATATTAAGCATTATGGTTATTTTATATATCAAAACTTATTTTATATAATATCAAAAAATATGGTTATAAATGTATGTCTATTTACACATCCATTCCACTACTTACATAACATTTTACAAGCATGCGCTCATATATAAATCAAGCACATGCGGAAACAAGAGTAAAACTATAATTTAAATCAATTTTTTCTTTACGCTAAATGCATACATGTGTTATAAGCAATAACAATAAAAACATGCACATATACAAATGCATATCTTGGTATATTAAACTTAATGTGAAAGGGTGGTTTTACATGAAACAATCCCACACTTTCCAGATAAACAATTTGACACACATGTACTGTATCAAAAATACAAATATCAATGAGTCATTTTTATTAAAGCATATAAACAATATTTGAATAAAATGATAAATGAATAAAAGAAATTATACCATCCGGCATTTTCAGACTTCATCTGGACTTCAGGTTTTCTGAGTGCACTATACAATTGGACAATAGTGTGAAATAGACTTCTCTTCACTTCATGAAGATGTAGGCCTTTCAAGAATAATCTTCATCAGCTGGTATTAGGGGTTACATGGTGACAGTTCGGAAGAAGATGGGTTGGTGACTGACAAGGGTTTCTACTCCGTGTTCATCACACTGACCACTGTAGACATTTTCATTTTCTTTAGTTTTTTTAGCAACATTTTCTTCTTTGGGACAGCTTCAGAAGACTGCCACTTCAGTGATATAATTTTCATGGGACTCATTATCAATCTTTATGGTTCTCTGTTGCATTTCTTCCTTCTGTGTTAGGTTATTATCTCTATTCATGCTTCTCTCTACGATTATACCTTAGTAATCTTCTGTATTAAATTATTCTCGATGTTACTGCTTCTCTCTACAATTCTCTATTAGTCAACTTCTCTCAGCATCTAATGAACTGGTTATATAGTACCCTCATTACACTATGAATTTGAGTACCCCCTGTAACTATTGAATCAGTCAATTCTATGTTCATGGCTAATGGATTGGAACAATGCATATAGCTTTTTATGCCTTAATATTTCCTATCACTTTTTTTACCTTTAAATTTTATTTTTCATTTCCATCCTTATTTTCATTCATACCACCTTGATTGATTAAATGAGTTCTATTTACAATTTTGAAACAAAGGAAAGTTTCTCTTGCTTTTCCCTTACAAAAGATCAAAACTAAAAAATATAAATCCAAAAATAAAATCAGATTTTCTCTGCCGATTTTAGCATCTAATTTCCTCAGACACTTTTGTTTTTAAAAATAAAATATAAAGCAGGATGACCATTAATATATTAGTAAAATTTAACATTTGTTAAAACAATAACAACCCAACTTTGCTTTAACTTATTAACAGAGAAAATATATGATAAACTTAAAAAAAATAGATGTGTTGGACTATTTACAATTATTTTTAACTATTTCTTTTTTATATATAAATATGGTCCAACACGTATCAACTATAAAAAGAAAATGCAAATATGAAACACTTGCGATAGTTAAAAATAAAACACAAAAATATTATTCACATATGTAACATATCACACATAAAATTACAAAATATAAGTTTGAATATTTAATTTACTCTTGCATGTGGTTAAATATATACACAGACTATCATCATTCATTTCAAAGTACATTTATATAATTAGTACCAGACTTATTATTATTATTATTATAATAGCAATAAATATAGCTTAAATTAATACACACCGATGTTTTCTATATATAAAATGAGTTGTAACTTTGGCTACAGCCCCCTTGTGCATGGGCACTCCAAGAGTGCCTGTCACATTATTGAGAACCCTTTTCAAATTATTTAAATAAATGTAAAGTGATTAGCTACGATTAACCATATATATACTTTTTATTTTAACAAATAAAAAAAATTAACTAATAAAAAAATTAAACACTTTAAAAAATAGTAATACTAGATTTTTAAAAGAATGAAAACAATAAAGTGAATGTTCTTTCTTTAATTAACATTTTTTCTTTGAAATTGCAATACTAATGAATTTGATCAACTAATGATCATGGTACACTAAAGAGTCATTATACATAGAATGACCAGCTGCCAAACTAAAGCATCAGTACAAAAATACAGTATATGTACTAAGTTATAAGCTTTTAATGTTTAGAGAGGGAAAATGATAAATAAAACAGATAAACAATAAATAGCCAGAAAAAAATTAATTGAATTGGTGTAGTAAAAATATTTAATTAAAACATATTGTGTAACAGTAATTATTATCAGAAGAAAAAATAAATATCAGATAATGGAGAAAATTTAATTAGTACAAGTTAAAGATAATTAAATTTACAGAGGCAAGAATTAACTGATAATACACCCTCCACCTGGATTTCCCCCAAATAAACTTAATTACTTCAGAAAAACAAAAGAACTAAAGATACTGAGGAAAAAAAACATGCCCCCCCCTTGTCACTGTCAAGGCAATTACTGGAAACAAAGGTGAAGCAGTGGAAGAAACCAGCAAGGGATGTCTTATTCCCAGGATCTTGGCTCCTTTAATAACCTAACTAGGGCCATAACAGATCATTCTGATCTTATTATTGTAAAAGTCTTATGGACTTCCAGACTTAAAGGACAGTAATAATAATAAATGTAAAAGTTCTGCCATTATTATAATTAGTGAATAGATTTAGTAAGTGAAAAGGACTTATTCCTAATTAGCTGTAGGTGGTTATATTAAATTCAAATAGTGTATTTTGATGCATGTATCTCTCTCCCTCTCTCTCTATATATATATATATACACACATGTGAATTCTAATGTGAATACATTAAATTGTATAAAATTGAAGTCTGAATCTCTGCGTTTTCAACAGTAGATTCTGTACTAAAATGTTATTCTTACTTTGGAGATTAGTAATCTAAGAGATAGCAAAACTTGGCACTCTCATGAAAATCAAAAAACTTAGTTAGAAAGAAAATTAGCATTTTGAAAGCAAACTTAGTTTTGAAGGAATTAAAAATGTCATCATTTGGGTAAACTTGTATTACTGAGTTTGTGGGAATTCCCACCAAAAGGCTCTCAGTTATTTCTCTGATTTGTTCTTTAAATTTTCTTTTGTCTTCCTCTCTCTGTTCATCTCTTAACTTATTTTCTTCTTTCTTTTTGTTGTCTTCTTCTCTCTGTTTTCTAAGTTCTATTTTGTCTTCTTCTCTCTTCTTGTCTTCACTGTGTTCCCTATGTTATTTTTTGTCTTCCTCTCTTTTCTTGTTGTTTTCTTCTCTCTGTTCAATATGTTATTATTATCTTTTATCATTTCCATTATCTGGACTAACATGGATGTCTCTATCATTTTCTGAGGTTCATCTGCTGTTTCCTGACTTTCCTCTAGCTGCTGTGCAGTATCATTTTGTTTTCTTTCTTTGCTCTGAAGATCCTTCTCTGCAACTGTGACCATAGTCTTTTTCTTTTTTGCTCTGGTTATCATCTACTTTTTTGTACTTAGTTTCTTTAATATTTCTTTTTGTTTTTTGACTTTGAAAAGCCTCTCCCTCTCAACCCATACCACGATCAATTCCAACATTTGACATGCTGTTCATGTTTTTTTTCTAGACTCGCATTTGAGATGATAAAAATGTAATATTAAGATTCGGCTAGATAGATCAAATATCATGATTGAGCTACCAACAGTAACATAATGTTTTTGACTAGTCTAGATAGATCAAGCCCCATGTTGGGTGCTAAAATGTAACAAAAAACTCTTTTACCACCTTCCGTTTGGTTGGTCTTATTTCACAATGAGCATACTGTAGGAAGAAAACAAAGATTGATTTCACCCAATCCTACAATAATATTTCCTGTTCATTAGAGGATGTAGCACCATAGAGACTGTAAACATCTAGAAATTTCTAGGTTTGAGATTCCCAAACAATGCCACTGGAGTTCCAGCTCACTACAATTTACTTACCAGGGCTTGGCTTCACCAAGCATAGCTCAGGAAGCATGAAATTCCTGTAGACCAGTGCAATACAATGGATGCAAAATGACATGGACATGAGGTACTAAAATTTCTTGTTGTTTATTATAATTTAACAAAACAGGGTTGAATAATCATCCTTCAAATCTCAAAAAAAATATTTCATTGATGGTCCCTTCTATCTCTTTGACCTACTTCCAATAATAGTTCATTGAGAATTAATCAGTGTAAATTATTAAGGTATACTAAAGTCCTTTCAATAGTTCTTTAACAATTTTCATCTTTAGTTACTTAGTGTTAGTTAATTCAAAGAGAGGAGTAAAATATATTAAAACAACAGAGATAATAATGAAGATAACTGATAGCATTTAATTCAGAGTTTCACCTAATTCAAATAAACTATTTCATTTACGGTCTATTGTGTCTCTTTGGTATACTTCCAATAATAGTTCAATATGAATTAAAGAATGTAATTTGTTGAGAGTATAATAAAGTCATTCTTTTAATAGTTCTTTAACAATCCACATCTTTAGTTACTTAGTGTTAGTTAATTCAAAGAGAGGAGTACAATATATGAAGACAACAGAGATAATAATGAAGACAACTGATAGCATTTATTTAATTCAGTTTTACTTAATTCTGATCTTACATTCAAATATCAGCCTTTCAAGGCTGATATTTGAATGTAATATAGTTGTAAACAGGGCGCTAGATAAAATAATTGCTTAATTCTGATCTGTAATCTTTCAGGTAGTTGTCACCTGTAACATGGCTTAAATTAACTTATATATGAAGAGTTCTTTACAGACGAGCATTTCCATTATTCCAATTAATTTTAGGTAAGTCAAAGTACAATAAATATATTTCTATTCATTGTTATCCAATTCTAGGTTTGAATCAATAATATAAGCACATTTATCCTAGGTTCATTGGTTATCCATTTCAGGGTTTGAATCGACTGATATAAGCACATTTATATCCATTGGTTATTCAGGCAAAATATAAGTGTATTTCTATCTGTCCAGATATCAATTCATCTTGCAAATGCATTTATTTGGTATTCATGTATTCTAATCCAGATTTGTCATTAATTCACACGTGTAGACTTTTCGTTACTACATTTGGTAACTGGTATTTCCAATTTCATAAGACTCATATATACAACCTATTCAAGCTAGTAAATATATTTTTTCTATATATGCATCAATAACTCCAGATATATTGTACATTTAACCATGACACATTGTTTCGGTATTCTTACTTCTCAACTCGCATATATAACATGTTTTAATTCAGTGTTTATATTCCTTTTCTAAGAGTTTTCAAATATAAAAAATGATTTTCTTAGTTTTTCAACTTATTCAAGTATGTTGTTCATTATACACGTATATCCATTAAATTTTATTTACGTACTAAATCATATTTAAATGTCTGAATTTATTCATAATATAGTATAAATTTATGAAATACATTCATTTTGTATATTTTCCAATTTTATCTGGGTTATAAACACATTATTATAATTTTCATTTATGATCTCATTTTAAAAGCAAAATTAATAGTTAATAGAATCATTTTAAATATGCTGCTTTCTTTACCTCTTGGGATAGATCATTTAGAACAGAAAATAAGATAACTTTAATATTAGATTCTATTAATACTATAGACCTTTCACTGTATTTCCACTGCATTTTAATTAAATATATTTTCATTTTAATAATATTTTCTGAGAAATATCAAAGCTTTCTTACTGTAATTTATTCTTTACTGTTTCCAGCATTTAAATGACAGGCATCTTGCTTTAATTACCCTTTTGCATGTAGATGTTTCATGAGCAGATGTTGGATAAGTTAATCATGGAGTAGGCTGAGAAGGGAAAAGCTATAATTCCCTATTCACACATCTTGGGAGTTTTAATCTTCGGATACCATTTACAGTTGTGCTTAATAGATTACTTCTTGTAGAATGCTTACTGATAAAAACTTCTGCCAGACTGTCTTATCATAAAATTACTCCTCTTTTATATCTTTCAACTGGATTCAGTAGTTAATTAATAGTATGCCTTGCCGAGAATAGCTTTTTCGGTGGTAAGTTTTCTTTTTTTCTTGCCTTGATTTCCTTGAATCTACTTTCCTGTATTATTTAGCCAAAGGCAACTAACAAAACAACAATAACATGTTTTTAGATTTCCAATCCAGTCCACAAACGGCATTTTAAATCCAATTTATTAAACTTTTATTTATTAATGTTTCAATTTCATTGATAAAAAATTTTGTTCTTTATTAAAAAGAAAAATTATTGTTCTTTAAAGCTTTAATCATTTTTCTTTTTTTTTTTAAAAAAAAAGATTATATTAACTATAGTTTGTTTATCTTTCTTGATAAACTGCATTCGTGAAAACTATATATTTTTTTTTATTTCTCTGACTTTTAAATTATTTTGAATCATTTTGAATGTGGGAATGGAACTAAATATAAATGTACATAAAACTAATGTATCTGTTTCAATATATATATATTTGACAGGTTTTTCACATAGTAACAGTTTGGAAGAGCCAAAACTGAGAATATGAGTGAATGATAAGCTAGCACTTGACCATTGAGTTCATATATGATACAGTGAAAAAATATATTGGTCATCATGCATGCCATATGCCAACACATTGTCTAGAAATTCAGATAAAGATGAATCACAGAGTAATAATATAGAAATTAATTACTTTAGATGCTCTACATTATAAAATTAAAAATTTTAAATAGCAATACAGCAGCAAAATGGACAAGGGCTGACAAAATATATCAACTGCTGACAGTCTGCACTAGAAACAGCTGGCCACTTAAAAACCACAATGCATTGCAGCTGCTTTTTGGACAAATTGTAATAAGTCAATAAGGGTTTTGTGTGAATGGGTGAAAGGCTATTAACCAACAGATGGCAAAGAAAAAGTTCTAAAGATTTTTTCACAAAGGGTACCCAGAAATTGTGCATATTAGTTTTAGCATGTAGCTATGTTTGATGGCCAAAGATAATTATAGACATTAAGAAATACACAGCTTGTCAGTTTGAAATGAGTATGAAATATAACCAGTATACACCATTGTGTAAAGATTTAAACCATGGTAGAGTCTTTACATGGATTATGCAAGCCCACTAAAAGAGGATATAACTCATATTTATAGATGCATACTCTAAATAGATACAATATTTGAATGCAGTTTTCTCATGCCATGGATTACTAGAAATAATTGTTTCTGACAATAGCACTGGATTTGCTACTCCAGAAATTTTTTTTTAATATAGCAGCAACAAACATATCTGTGCACCTCCATGCCATACTGGACCAAATGGTTTGGCTGAGGAAGCTGTTCCACAAATTAAAAAGGCTCTGAGAAAGACAAATAATACAAACAGCAACAAGCCTTATATGATGCAATGCTATATCAACATTCCATGCCATCAGTGGTTCAGATAAATATCTGGCTGAGTTGCAGATGGGCAGGAAATTACATACAAAATTATCAATGTTTCTTCCAAAAACAGACAATCATTTTAGTACAAGAGTGAAGACAACATATATGAAATAGGTGATGAAGTTTGGATATGTTACTTGGTCAAAAAGAAATGTATTGAAGACCAAATACAGAATGTAACAGAATATTGTAGACCTGTAAACTATGTCTGCTGAAAAGTCATGGAATGACAACCAGTTTCCAGGGTCACTAGTAACAGATAGAAGAAAGAACCAAAACTTGGAATAAACAAGAAAAAGTTGATGTGAAATAATTCAAGAAAAACAACATACTCAGAATGTAGTGAAAATGAAACAGTAATAGAAATGCAAAATGAAGTACATGCAGAACCAATGAAAAAACATAGATCACCCAGACTTCAGTTTCAAAGACAGAGGCTGAAAAAATTACAAGAATATATGTAAAACATAATAATATGTTTTCTGGAGTACAGGAAGGATTATTAAAATATATGTATTTTAACAAAATAATTCATGAGATTTTAATGCACAGAGAGAGAAAATAATAAATAAAGTAGATAAATAATAAATAGCCAGAATAAGGTTATTGAATTGTAATAATATTTAATTAAAATATATTGCGTAACAGTAATTATTATCAGAAGAAAAAATAAATATCAGATATTGATGAAAATTTAATTTGTATGAGTTAAAATACTAATTAAACTTGCAGAGAAAATATTTGACAGATAATATACCTACTACCCAGATTTTCTCCAATGGGCTTAGAAAAACAAAAGGGACAAGAGGTATAAAAATCAGAGAGAAAAGGAATATGTGCTCTTCTTTGTTGTTTTTGAGGTAACAGTTGAAAGCAAGCATGAAGGAGTGGAAGAAACAAACAGGATATGTTTTATTCTCAGGATCTTGGCTTCTGAAGGTCAATAAGCTGACTAGAGTCATAACAGATCATTCCGATTTTATTATTATTTTAAATGCTTTAAGAGATTCCAAGCTTAAAGAACTGTTATGGTAATAAAAATAAAAGTACTGCCATTATTATTATTAGTGAATAAACTTAGTAAGTTAAAATAAATTATTCTAATTAATTGAAGTTGGGTTATATTAAATTAGAATAGGATATTATGATGCGTGTAACAATATACTGTACCTGTGAATTTTAACATGTATATATTAAATTGCATAAATTGAAGTCTGGGTGACTCTGTTGTTTATGCCCTTGAAAATTAGATTCCAAATTAAATGGTTATTGTTACTCCAAGGATTAGTAAGTTGACTTAGCAAGTATCTAACAAATAAAATTTTATTCATTCAGCATAATATTAGTTAGTAAGCAAGACAATCTAGAAATAGTACTCATTCATTCATTTGGATTGACCATAAAAGATAAAATTAGCTAGAAAACATTATCTTTACTTGTTTTTAAATGTCACTGTATGTTGGTATCATTTTTAGGATACAGAGATCTGATGTGTCTCTTCTTATTGCTTTTTAAATGCCTATTAGATCTTAATAAGTATCCTATGGAGGACTAGCACAGCTTGGGAAGATTTTGAACTCTTTATTGTAAGCTATGCAATCAAGTTAAAAATTGAAAAAAGAATGGATACAATTATAACTCTAATTTTAAAATAATAATTTAAAGAATGAACAAATTGTGTGAATTTATCAATGAAATTTAAAGAATGTATAAAATCATGTTTCATTCCTATACCAATCTACTAAATTATTTTTATAATTGTATTTTTATAAGCACACTTGGTTAAGGTATCCATTATCTATCCTATTCTATTTTTATTTTTTATATGTCAAAGCATCGGCCAGGAAGCGAACCCATAAACCTGGGACAACTGCTTGTAAGGCCGCTGTGCTGACCACTCGACCCCCAATGCTTGATATTCTATTCCATTTTTAGGCAGAAAACAACATAAATACAAGTGTAATCTAAAGTGAGAAAAGATACACTGAAAACTGATATTTATTCTTTTAAAAGACAAATCAAAATTTTAAATAAGTGACTGGAATATTTATTTATTTTTTTAAGGAAAGAAAATTGTTTTTCATAAAATTCCAAAAGTAAATTCCTGTCGTTTTTTTAAATAAAAAAATTGAGTTATGAACTGATTTATTTATTTACTTATTTTTTAAAAAAGGTAACATTTAAAATATTTTATAAAAATAATATATTAAATATAATAGATCAGAAAATATACCAATAGTGAAGATGTTCATAAGAAAATATATTTTGGAGAAGCTATGAATGTTACTGTCACTTTTTTATATATAATCAAGTAATTAGTAGTTTGAGCACTGAAATGGTTTATACCTCAGTTCAGAGTTCTTTAGTTCTAATTATTTTACTGCAATATAATTTAATACTGAATTCTGTTTAAATAACCATTGAATTAAAAAATATTCATACTATTCTTTTCATTCTTTTCTTTTTATGAATTTTCTTATTTTTCATCTTCTGATTGGTTATAAGAGACACTTGAAGGATTTATTTGTTTATAATGTGTATATATCTGAGGCTGAGTTTAATATTTCATTTAATTCTCCTTCAATCTCTTCAAAGATATATGTACATATTGCACAAAATTACTTGTTAATCATATATACACACGTTAATAAGACATGTTCTCAAAGTAAAAATTTCATTATTTATTATTTCATAATAATAATAAAATATATAAAAGAATATTATATAAATGAAAATGCAAAATTTTATAAAAAAAGTAAAAAAAAAAAATTACAAATAGTTTACAAATTAATTAATCTCTTAATTGAATGTCAGCATTTTGGAAATATTTTAATTAACTATAACATAATGGAAATCAAAGCCTTAACAATTTTCAGTAAAAATTTTGTGTTATCTTTTGTATTTTCATCTGTGTATAGTTTTATATTACCATGTGTTCTTTAATTTTAATACACACTTTTGACAATACTTAAAATGACTATTTTCTTTGTTGATTAATATTTCTAGTTATAAAGTCTCTTCAAAATCTCAACATACATTATTCTCCCAGTAAAAAGGTGTTAAAGATAAATGATATCTTTAATTTCTCATCTTTCTACTATTTATTATTTAAGGATTAAGCTACAATAAATCTATAACTTTTATTTAGAGGTTGTTTTGGTTTATTTTTAATTACTTCTCCCTAAAAAGATATTTTTTTACTTTTGCTTGGGTATCTTGGCCTAAAATTTGTGTGTAAGTTAGCCTATTATGTAGTACTAGAATCTTTGATTGCTTGAATTATTCTACTCTCAGAGTATTTTTCACACAATATATCTTTACTGCATATACTTGGTATTATGAAGCATGTTATTTACAGTTATTTTCTACTTAAGTAATGATATACCAAACTTTTATAATGGAATATGTGATTAAATATGCAGCTAAGTTTTATTTTACACAACTTATGCATTATTTTAAGTATGGGTCTGTCTAAGAGTACCAATCCTGCTCTTTAGTTATAAGACTTAATAGATTTTCTTCACTATCAGTTAAATGTGACAGTTGTCATTAATTTTTAAATGAAGCAACCTCTTTTGAAATAACCAGTCTCTGTACTAATTCTAGAAATAAAATTATAATTTATTTCTAAAAAATTATTTTCCAAATATATTTTCTGGCATAAGTTTTATGAGGTGTGTCCTCCTCTTTACATTTTTATCCTTCAATCTAATTAACCATAATCTTACTTACTTAGTACATAGATTCAAATTCGTATCCTATGGATTTTTGTTAGACTTAAACTTGTTTAATTGTAGATATATATATATTAACTTATACTGACAAATAATGAAGTTATTCCTTGTTTCCATATCCTGAGGTGGTAATCCTATGGATCCATTTTTATTCTAAGCTTATTAAGCTTATATAGTTGCACACTTGACAAAGGTGAATGGGCCTTCACAGGTGTTACATAATTTATGAAACATAGGATTTCTAGTATATGATGTTTTAATGCATGTTTTATCTCCAATTTTGAGTTTCTTTATTTCTTTCTTATTATTTGTGCCTTGCTTTGTGTAAGTTTTTATTATTATATGTGTCCATTTAATGTTTTCCTTGATAAATAGATTTTTTAATAAGCATAAATATGGTTTCTTGGATAAAAATTGCTGATGTGATGAACTTTTCTTTTATAGTAGCCCTGCCATTTATTTTCCCTAAAGTAAAGATGAATTATATTGACTGTTTGTTAATAATTTATAGTATACTTTAAAGTTTATAGCATTATGGGCATGGCTGTATGTTTAATATATATATATATAAATTATAATAAATTTAATTCAAATACATATAGATATAAATGGATATATGAAGTAATATATTATATGGCCTAAACTGACATTTCAAACAATCTCCTCTGCACTTAGATAATTCATGCAGTGAGATTTAAGTCAAAATAGTATTCATTATTATAAATTATATATATATAATTGAAATAATAAATTTAACGGTTTACAAACTATTACAAGCAATCCTTAAATCTGCAAAAATACTTTCAGTTAATTTCTTAAACCTGTCTCAACTGTCATTAAATTAAAAAAAGAAAGCGGAAGCAAATGTCATCAATTCAAATCCCACAAATCTTGTATTTTAATGTTAGCAGCTTGTCGATTTATTAAATGCATATATATATATAAATAAACCTTATGGAATATTTGTATAATAAATTCCTTAATAAATCACATGAATATGTTTAAAGATGGATATCTTTATACAAGAAAAAAATAATTATTTTCTTCACTAGCCCATAAATGAAATTTATCTGTGAATGGTGGTACTTTCTCTTATATTGATGATAATGTCTATTCTAGTATTTGACATTTCTTATGATATTATCAAGAGTATTGAATATCTTTCTAATCATAAAGTCTGCTTTTTCTATGCATAGTCATTTTTATTGTAAAATAATGGACTAAATCTTTTTAGTTTACTTACGTTAATTTTAAGTACCATCCACTGATTGAACATTTTATTCCAATCATCTCTTGCCTTATAGAAGACTTTTGAATACCTTAATTTACATTTAAGATAATCAAGCATGGTCCCTTCATTTAAAGTTTACTAAACTTTATTATAATTATGACATTTCTCTTCTATAAGATTAGCATGATATGGAAGAACTCCATCCTAATAGCTGTCAAGTAACTGAGGAACAGTATCCCTAAAAAAGGTTTCTAATTTAGTTTTATGATAAATGTCACTACAATGATATGATTCCAGACATTTATCAATTTTATTTATTACTGGAACTTTTATCTCAAGATTTCCACTAACATTTTTAATATTTGATTTTAGTTTTTACAGGCCCATCTCCTAAACTATGATTAATTTTTAATTTTTCTAAATTTAATTCCTATTTAAGTTTGGAGTTATCACCTGTTTGTTTTATTTTGATGATCATAGTATTTATTTTGCGTTCAATTTTCTCTTCAACTTTTTTTAAGTTTTTGTTCACCTCTGCCATTCTTTTCTTCTATCATTTTTTCTAATGGTAATAATTTAATACCACTGTCAGCTTTTAGTTCAGTTTCCTTGTTTTCTATCTTTTCAGATTTATTTTCCTGTTTATTGACATTTGCTTGATATATGTTATTTTATTATCCATCTTGGCAGACAACTGCTGTTGATGTTTTCATATCTGCAATCACATCCTCCATCTGGATGAATAATTGTTGCATCATTAATATTATTTGATATAATGCTACATTATTAACACTTCCTCTCCCTCTAGTTCATTTGGATTTTTAGTAATTTTTAGGGAATGAATAATTTCTACTGTGGTCCCCAGATATACTATGATCCTGTTCTATTTCTAGATCATCTAGAATAGCACTTTCCATTTCTTCTCTATTTGTTTCACCTTGTATTTCAATTTCACTTTCCATTTCTTCTCTATTTGTTTCACCTTGTATTTCAATTTCACTTTCCTATTCAATACTTGTTTCTGATTGTATCATTTTGATTTTGCTTCTTGTTATCATGTAATTTTCGATTTATTTATTTTAATTTATTATATTAATTATTTCAATTTTTGATCTGTAATAAATATTTCTTATAATAATGTACATCGTGGAAATATTAATTGTCACTAACATTTGTAGTATTTTTGCAAAAAATAAAATTTTATGTTCACATGAACTGTTATTTTATTTGACCTTATAAATTGCTATTTATTCTCTCCATATTAAAGCATTTTTACTGGTTGGTTATCATCTATTTTATATGATTTTTACTCATAAATAAATTTCAATATTCAAGTTCACTTTGTCATACAAACAAAAATTATAAATAAATATGTTTGTTTTACTATTGAAATTATTGAATTGTAGATTAATATTAAATCCGATTAACCTGCAATTGGATATATATTATATATACAACCAAGTGTGATATTAGTATACAATTCTAGGCCCCAAAATTGAATTGACAGTTATATGATATGTAACAGAACAGGATTTTACCTAGTGTGATAATATGTTAGTTAGGCCATCACAATGAATAAAAAAATCTTTATTGGATTCTTGCATCTTCTTGGGAGATGATAGGTTAATAATCAAATAAATATTAAAATATATATCTTCATTCATCTCGTCCTTACTATCTTTCATTTTCATTATTCCAGGTTTCAAACTCAAGCAGAATCTGCATAATTGTCTAGTTCAGGTTATATTAATATCACTTGAAATGTGAATATGCATGAATGTGTTTAGGTGTATAAGGATACATGAAAATATGTATAAATGCATAAAAATATGTGTTAGTATGTAAAGAGATATGACTAATTGAAAACTGAATAACACTGAGAGTTTTTAATTTAAACACTTATATATATTTTTAACAAATATATTTGCAATAACAAACATTTTAATAACAAAATTTATAACAACATATAAAATATTTAATTTAATATCTATGATTACTCTTTGATTATAGGTGTATTTCAATTATTATTCCAAACCCTTATCCCCTACAAAGAGTTGTCATTTGATATCCATATTAATGTAAATGAAATTTATTTTATACTTATAATTGTTTAAATCATTCTTGCTTGCTATATCATTATACTGAAATTATAATTTATTTTAATTTCATTAACTTCATAGGTTCAATTTATATCAATCATATTGATGATATGCGATTCCCTGTTATATAATGTAATTATATAAAAAGACAGTAAACACCATTTATAATAGAAAAAATTAGTCAAGTATAGTGAAAATATTTAAATAAAATATTAATATGAAGAATCAATATATATATATATAATGGTGTAAATGTATAAATGTTGGGGATAAATATGTATTAGGTAAAATCTTATTTTACATACAATAATGGCAATAATATCTGTCCATTATGTTATATATTGACACTTATTTTCCCTCTTTTGTATCCATATTAAAGCAAAGATATAAACATGAAAATTTATATAAAATATATGTCACAGTATATATGACTTGAATTTTTTAATTATTATAAAATGTATAATTAAATAAAATTCATGATGTCAACCTAAATCTAATTTTAAAGTTCCTAAAGAAAAATGTCCTAGTGAATCATTTTAATGATCCTTATTAATCCATTTTGAATATAGATGGAACATCCATTAAGTTATTTATATTTTCATCCTTGGAACTTCTGCTTTCTAGTGTGGAGTTGTTTGATCCACTTATCAATGGTAAACTTGATGTTTCGTAGTGCAGATATCAAATGCTAGGTCAATATCATCCTAGTTCTGACAAATATAGCTTCATGACTGATGACTTTCTTTCCCCAATGTCACTATTTCTATTACCAATGCATGGTTGTGTGTATTTCTATTGATATATATATATTACAATATCTTGGATGAAATAACAGTGATATTTTTATTATTAGAACTTCTTAATCAAAGTTAGTTCGATCTATGGTTTAAAAATTATAAATACTTTGGAAATTCAAATTTAATTTTGAAGATTTCACTTTCAAATTTCTCAGTTGGTTAGTTTTAACTCTATATGCTTTTTATTACTTTCTTGAATATTCAAATAGTTATTTTTATTACTATTTCACCTCAATGGTGGATAATATTTCTATTTGAATTGCAAATTCAAATTCTCTGCTTAAATTTACATAGATTGTTCAGCTGATGAGAAATTTTTATCTGAATTCAGAGAAGCTTGTTGATTTTTATATTTTCCTATTATTAACATGAGGATGTTCTATTAAAGGTAATTTTAGGTGACTGAATATTAAATTCTTGATTTTGATTTAAGTCCACTGTTAATATTATTACTACTGATTATTATATATAGATAATATATTAATATCAACAAAATTTTTATTTGTTGTTTCTTTTCTTTGAAATAATTTCATTTTTTGTTTATCTGATCATATTTCTCTTATATTGTTGTAGTCTATCAGAGCTACATCATATTGAACAAGATAATTTTAATAAAGGTTAGTTGTAATATATGCGTTTTATAGTTTAATTCAAATATGTGTTTATCGTATGATTAAGTTGTGATTTAAATGTGTATATCAACTAATGGTTTCTCAATTATAGTATTTCATTTTTATTAATGTAGTGTTTAGTAGAAAATGTTATTATATGATCTTGGATTCAAATTAGGCCAAAAAGTGTGTATAAATGACACTGGAGGGATGTAAGGGCCACACCTTAAAATATATATAATTCAACTACTGGTTGATCCCTGCAACAATGTTTGCCTGCCCAAAACTGATTCTTTGTCTATACATTATTTGTTTGCTTTGTAGTCATTTATGCATACTTTTTTCCATATCTCAATCACTTTTTTAATATTTCCATCACTATTTGTAATTTTATTTTATATTAGTATTGATAACTTGATTGCTAATTTAAAAAGTTTTTGTTATTTTTTAAAATATTTTTACAATCTAAGTATAAACTATTTTTAAAATATAAACTCACTTTGTTTTTCATACAAATACTGAACCTGTCAAGGTAACTAATAAATAATAATTATTTATTTATGTGTCATTTCATTAAATACATTGCAAAAATACAATGTATATGCTGTTTATTAATTATGAAATTAAAATTAAATAAACGTCTAAAAATAATTGTTAAATTATTAAAAATTTAAATGAAAATAACAAAAAGATATATTTACTAGGTAAAGATGTATAAGTAATATGAAATCCAATATCATTATCTGATTCATCAGAATGAAATTTCACCCAAGCATGCGATCCAGAAGTAAATACAGGCTCATAATATTGAGTAGTGCAGGCTTTTAAAAGTAAATTGCTTGTTTCCAGTAAACCATCTCTAATCTAAAATATATATAAACTTTATTAAATATAATAATGCTAAAAAAATGTAAAACAATCAATGATTCAAACATTTTGTTCTTTTAGAAATTTTTTATACTTTTATGAATAAATATCTCATTATAAATATATAAGAATCAATACTATAAAGAATAATGCAATTTGTTGGCCATTAGTAAACGATATTTGGAAAAATGCAGATAAATATTTTTAAATAAAACTTCTTTAAGTAATTTATATTTTGAGGTATAATAGAAAAAATACTTACAAAATAAAATTTTAAATTAAAAAAAGACCAAATTAAGTTGATTGTTTTTAATTTAACCTATTTTAATTTCTAAAAATAAAATTACAATAAAAATCTTATTATCTAGAAGTATTTAAAGAATGGATGGATGGTAAACAAAAACGGAAATTGAAAAAAAATCATTAGTCATTTTCTTTTGTTAAAAAATAATTGATTTTTGAAACTTAGTAGTCAGAAAACATGTATTTTTTCCAATATACATTTTTCTAAATGATAAACAAATAAAGACCATGTTAGTTATGATATTATAAAACCTAAAGATAAAACCCATCAATTTAATTCTTTGTGAAAAAGAAAAAACATATTGTTAAATTAAATCTACAGAAATTCCTGAAATTATAATATAACTAATGCTCTGAGTGATTCTCAAAAACAGTAATGATGCTAAATAAAATTATAAATGAATTTTAACTAAAATAAAAAACATACTTTATTGAAATAAAAATATTAGTCGGGTAAATGTTGCAATAAGTAATTTATGTTTAATTTAATATTTTAAAAATGATAAATATTTAAAATAAAACCTGGATATAAATATTTACCCAACTAATAAACATCTTCATGATATTCCTAGTATTAGTGACTTTCCTCAACAAAATGTTTGTAATACAAAACAACAATAAATTTTAAAAAAATTTAATATCTATTACCAATAATGTGATTAATAGCTAATAATCAGTTATTGTAATAAGTTTGCACTAAAAAAATAATATCTTTATTATTATATGTAGCACATGTGTATTTCTTTTTAAGTACAATGAAGATCTTATTATCATGCTCTCAGATCCAAGGTTCCGCACTGACAAAGGCCACAGACAAGAAACAAGTCTGGGGATTTTGGATGAGTAGGCACTAGATGGGGATTTTATGTACAAGCCTTCTGGCATTTATTAATGACTCTCACTTATACTGAGTGGCAAAATGTATGGGAAGTTTTGCCCATTTTATTCAATTAACCCTAGAAATGCCAACTATACTAACTTATGTATCTGATGTAAGATGTTTTCTAACTTCTAATCATAATGCTTATAATAGACATTTCTACAGAAATGTTGAATATTCATATTATTTATTTGATGTTTACTTATTTTAATTAAAAATTGCTATATATTTATAATTTGAAATTAAAAGTTGAATTGTTTTCAACATCTAATTAAATTATTAACTCTTTAATAGTGCAAAATCCCTATTGGCAAATTAAAGTTCCAAATTTTTGATTGAGCAATTATAGAATCAGCAGTAAATATATATTTATCTTTTAAAACTATATTTATTTTACTTTACTTTCTAAAATCAAATTAATAATTCATTAGATTATTAAAGCGAATAAAAAGTTTTTTAAAAAATAAATTTATATTTATTGCTGATGAAAATCATCTATAGTGATAAACATAAAATGTATGTTTGTTATCTTACTTTGTTGATCTTTCTTTGTCAATCTGACTTCATGTAAAAGTAAACATTTTCTACTAAACTCTGAATTAGTTTTCTAAAATAATTTTGATTTCACACATATTTTGTGAAAAAAATCATTAATGTGTTGTAACGATATATAAATATGTCGTTACATTAATTTAAAATAAAAACTTAAAGTTCGCAAATAAAAGTAAAAAACTAAACGCTAAAATTAAAATGTTTGTTAAACGTATATACATTCGCACAGATGCCAAACTTTAAAAATATTTTTTTTTAAAAAACAAATAAATAAATATTTGAACGTACTTTTTTATATAAAAAAAAAAATACAAGATTTAAAAATAAAAACAGGTATTAATTAATTCTCGTAATCTGTAAATGGAAATGATTGTTTATGAATTATCGAAAACTAAACTGGCCCTTGGGCTCTTGTATAATTAAAATGATCTGATGAAAGATAGATAAGAAGAAAAGAGAAATTAGCTTGACCAATGGAAGCACTAAGCCTTGGCTCGGACCCTAACGAAAGTAAATGGATTAGTGACGTCTTTGTTCAGTCAATCCGTGTGGATTAATATAAAAAGGGAAATACAGTTTTTTCGGACAGTTCCAGCGTTGTGTGTTTGAGAGTTGTGGTAGGACGCACGTACCACACTCTCTATTTAAAAAAAAAAGAAAAATGAAAAGACTGTGATACCTTGAACCAGCTATTGCCATCTCCAGAACATTATCTTCCAATGGAGGCGTCGCGGGAATTAAAAGCAGAAACCTGGACTCTTCTACCATAAGCTATATGAAATGAACCATTGTTAAAATCAATTAAGAACTTTCGTCAAGTTTTACAAATTGATAAACAAGCCAACTTAAATGTTAAAACGGACTCTTATCTGACTCTTGTAAGTTTTTAAATCAAATTAATAATGTTTAATTTTATATGTTTTCCGATTGATAAAAATCATTTCCATTTTTTTTCTCTTATTGTATAAATTATTTGTTGTTTAAATTTTAAATGATGAAATTTAAGGTTGGGTATAGACGTTGCATAGATTCGTTAGCGTTTGATAATGTTATGGTTTTCACATTCGATTAGAATATATGTCAACGATATCACTGCAAGCATCTTACAATGAATGCTAATGGGATTTGTATATTCCCTATGCAAGTGACGTTTATCGATGACTTTGTATTTTGATCGCTTGTGTTTAATTTGGAATGTTTTTGACCGTGGAATCTGTGCAGCTGATCTGTACTCAACATTTTAAAACAAATTTTATAAAATGCATTTGTGCGAATGTATCTAAATGTTAAATTTAAGTCAGGCGTGAATGGCTATATAGTTTTGTAAAGTTATATTAAGGGAGGGTAATCTTAGGTTATTCGTTTCGTAGTTGAATTGGCTCAATGGATTGGATATATTTGTGTAATTAGTAGATGTAGTATGAGATCTGCTTTCGGCAGGATTGCATATATATGCCACACACCTTCTGTTTGCCTATGGATGGGTTGTAAGTCGGCAAAAGACCGCAGTCCATTCCTATGGAGTTTTTTGTTTATTGTTCTACTTGCCAACAGATGTGACATTCCTGTTGGTGGAGAATCAATGTCTTTTCTAATTCTACTTACTGTTCAGATGTACTTTCCTGACAGTATACTATTTTGTGTTGTCGTATCATGCTACATTGAATACATGAATGTATCAGATGGATTGGCGCCAGTTTGATTGCGAAATTTGTGGCCTAAGGTTAAATCAGGGAAGAATATTTTCTTTTCAAATGCAGATCTATGTAGTCTATTCATACTTGACTAGCTAAATAAAATATTAAACTCATTGAAACTTAGTTAAATGTAAAATTAAAAGTTAATATAAAAATCTAAAATGTTAAACTTATTCCTCAAAATTTAAATGTTATTTTATATGTGCGTAAATAAATATTTTTATGTGTTAATTTCTGGCGGTGGCTTTTATTTATTGATATTTAAGATATAAATTAAGATATAGATTTTTATCTCTGCGTCTCCGCTGAGCTAGTGACTTGGGCTAACGATCAGAATATTTAAATAAAGTGGAATCTTAACAGCGCGTATCTGCCTACTTTATAAATTTTTCTAGGCTCAAATGCCTAGATGGCGCCCTGGTAGTTGCAGATATTGTTTTTGCGGTTAGATTCGATCTTCACTTTCATTTCGATCGTTATAGTGTCAAAAAAGGTTCTAAAACTTATGTTTTCACTTGAAAAATTAAAACAAAAAATTGAACTGTCAAAATTTATTGACAGGAAAACTCTGGTTGAGAACAGAAAAAACAAACAATCAGCACCTTGAAAAAGAGTGCTTTCATCATTATCACATTATTAAATTTAAATATTATTGATTTATTAGTAGTAAATAAATTCCAAAGGTGGCAATATCATTCAGTATGACTTGCTCAATAAAATAATGTAAAATCAGCAAAATAACATTAAAAATAGCAGTCTGAGTGTGAGGTAAATCTGCATATGAAAAGTTTTTCTGAAGGTTTATGTTGTCATTGGTCAGGCCAACAACACTTGAAGAAAAACAGAGTAATACCTCTCTAAACATTGTGTATATACTAACCTGTTCTATGTGCTATTACTAATAGTTGAATGTATTTGAAATATTTAAATAAAGTTAAATTTTTCTAAAGACAGTCAATATTCATATTAGATGATGAAAATAGTCAAAAAATAAATACAACTACATATGAAATGACTGTACAGTGCAGTTCACAGGTTAAATGTTTATAGACAAATTCAAACTTTATTTAGTTTTTTAAATGTATCCAGATGTTAGGTGTTATATGAATCTGAAATTACATTGTCCCAATAGTCATTTATAACAATATACTACATTAGGGCTGAATTATGAGGAGATGGGAAAGAATCAACCCCAAATAAACAAAATATAAAATTAAATAGCAAAGAAATAAACATAAGAGATCAGAAGAGAACTAACTATAAGTTATCCAGCATTACCCAAAAGTAAATCAGTAATCAATCTTGTCACTGTATTTGAAAATGATCCACTGTAGACCAGGCTAATTATTTAACCACTGCCAAACCTAGGGCACAAATAGAAACAATAATCTGGATGCACACACTTAGATGCTTCTCCATCAAAATACAATAATAATTCGAATAATGCTGAGATAATAAAAACAACTTGACCATCATCAATGTGCCCTATCCACTTAAGCACCATTAATGCACTAGCCAACTATAAACTTAATTTCTAAAGAAATGATAAATAAAATGAAATGTAGTGCATGGAATTTAAAGAATATTCCTTTTGCATGAACCAGAATCATTACCATCTAGATGTCTATAAAACTAAACATAAAACTACTCCATATAAATACTATGCACAAATCCAGCTAAAGAAGCACAAACTCTATAAATTATTACTATGAGCAAGAGTTATTTAAATAAATAAAGCAGTTTATTATAAATCACTTCAAACAATTCCTAGTTCACATTATTATAAGTAAATAGTTTTATTGGATCATTAACAAAATCCTAGAACATTAATGTGTCATCAAATAAAATTACACAATGCAATTTATAAAACAGAAATTAGATAAAATAAAGAAACTAAGACTAAAAATATTTTTAAAACAATTATTTAATAACTAATTGATTAACAATAAACAAAAGAAATTGACATATTATGAAAATTTAAATATTCATACTATCAAAAAATATATTTTCATAAGGTATTTAAGAAATTAATATAATGAAAAGTTAAAATTGTTTCTTAGAAGTGTTTTAAGGTAAGAGGTATTTATAATTGTTATATGTATTATGAAATATTTGTATTTAGTTTATGTATTTTTTAGCTGTTCCTCGATAAAGACTATAAAATAATATATAGTCAAAATGTTGGAGTATATTATTGTACATTATAATAATTCATATTATAATAAATCAAAATTTATAAATCAAGATTTATATAAAAAAGTTTGTGTGAGGTTTTTTTATATACACATATTTATCACAGAAATAATAAACACACAGTTGACTTCTAAATAGGCAAAACTCTCCATACAGTACTGTGACCCAGTGCAAAGCCAGAAACTACTTAGGGATATTGGATGAGTAGGCACTAGATAGGGATTTTATGCACAAGCATTCTGGCATCCATTGATTACTCGGTCTTGCTCTGGGTGGCACTACTGGAGAGTTTTTCCTGTTTAATAACAGTTCTGAGCAAGCATATAAAAATGGTGATCATGCGATGTTCAGTTGATTTCTACTCATATATTAACTTTTAATTGAGTTATTTCTTTAAAATAAGCAATATATAAAAATACAATATTTTCAAATCAAAGATAACAATCTTTGATTTAGCTTAATTAGCTTTTGTTAAGTTTTCAGAAAAGAAAATTAATGTTAACAAAAAAAATGTTTAAAAAATGTTTCACAACTTGTAAACATTAACTTAATGAAAATATTTAAAATTATCAATTCTTACAAAAAAGTATTATTACTTTTATATGAAATCTTTTTTCTGTTAATAAAAATACAGTGTGCACAAACAAAAATACTTTTAACTATAGTTTTATTTTTTTCTGTGGAGTCCTTCTTCCCAATTATAATTTCCAGTATTTTCAGTTGTGCTTTCTTCTTGAAGGCTTCTATATAAAAAACATGATTAATTTGTTCTTTTTCTGATGTGCAATATGTCCAGTTAAAAATAGCATATTTTACCTAGTTCTTTCTACTAAACTTTCCAAGTGACAGAAATACATACAGAGACTCATGCTCTTGGTTGAAGACAAGGTTACAGATTACTCCAGAGAGTAACTTTTCTACATTTTATTCGAGTGAAGGAAGATTACATGGTGGAAGATAATATCTAGCTTTTAGCTGACTTTAGCACATGATTTTCATTATAAAAACCATATCATTATTAAACCAATAGTATGCTAAAAGCTAGATTAAAATTTATTCTATGCAATACTATGGTTAAGATTTCTTCTATACTATGCAACAGCTTGAGAAAGCCTTCTGTCTTCTTTATCAACTGGATTAAGAATTGATTGCTCTCTCTTCAATAGCTAAGTCAGGATTTCTTTTTACTAAACTTATTCATATGCCCATTATTTTTTTCTAGAACAATCTTGCCTATAAAACAATCACAATCTATTTATAACCTGATAATTTTATAACAACCAATTAGGTAAATTCTTATAAATACAATTGTTCAATTATTTCCCTCCATAATTATACATAGAAACACAAGTCCAAAACTTAAATTATTATAAATTTATTGGCATTTTTTTAAAATTAAAACATTTTTTTTTTTGTAAAAAAAAAACACACAAGATAATCAGTTAATTACATTCATTTGATTTTCTGTACTGATGAGAGATAAAGAGAATAAAATCCAGCTCTATTTAGAAGTAAAATTTACAAAAGTATTAATATATATATTTTTTAAAAAATAAAACTTACTTTTCAGGTTAAAATTAATATCTATTAGATAATTTACAAAAAAAAAAGGAAAATTATTCTTTCTCTTACTACATTTTTATATTTTAATTTAAAACAATTAATTATAATTACTGAAGAAAGAGAGAGAGAGAAAACTTGTTTGCATTCATATATAGTTTTCTCTTCTTTCTACAATCATTTATAACTTATTGAAATATTCCCAATTTAAAATCATATTATTATTTAACAAATTTAATGTTTGAAAATTCTCATACTATCATAGTAGGATTTAAAATATTTAGTTAACTGAGGACTCATTATTATTATAAAATATATGCATGGACAAATTAAATATTATTTTCCCTATTAATAAAATAACCCTAAACTAAATCTGAGAAACATTATTCCCAGATATCTAATTATTTTTAATGCAGCTATGTAGTTATTTGGTTTCATTTGGTTGTGGTAGCTTAGTGTCTAAACTGAGGTAGTCCTTGTAGTAATAATAATGCATTGTTTACTTATAATACAGTGGCTGAATTCTTTATCTATCTCAGAATTGCAAGCCAATATTCATTCTGTTAGTTGTCAGACACTTATCAAATTGTAAAAAAAGATGAATACCTAGTTTGGGATATACGTTGTTTTGATTATACATGTATATTATGTAAAAGATTGTTACATGAATGTTTAATTTTTTCCTTTTCCCCATGAACAGAAATATGAGATAGTTGTGTTGTGTCATGGTATGCAACAACATAGAAGTGTATGTTTATGTGTGTATATATAAAATTGAAGGGAAAAGTAAGTTTTTTTAGAGATATATTCTATATTACATTGGAATAACTGTTATGGATGAAATAATTTTGAATTTTAAAAAATATAAATTAAACATTTAAAAAGGTCTAATTAATATTTTATTAATTCTGATTTTGAAATTACAACAAGCATATTTTTATGTTACAATAGATATACTGGTAATTATAAAACTTTCCTATTTTGATTAAATAAATATTTTTAATTGAAGCTTGTATAATATATTTAGAGAAATATACTACAAAGTTGTTTTTAAAAGGATTAAGGTGAATTGGAAAGAATCATTAATTTTTTTTCAATCACAATAAAGAAAACTATTATTACTGTTTTTTAATTCCACCATCATTACAAAAAGATTGGATAAAAGATTATAAGAGTTTTTTTCAATAGTAGAGTTACTATAAAGATATAACTGAAGGCAAGACAGAAAGTCAGCTACTCCTAGTGTCACAATGGTAAAATGTGGATTCACATAAATGCAACAGACATACTTTTCTTTGTTCTCCATAGCCTATATTGTGTACTAGATGGTATGTCTAAAGTCTATCAAATTCTAGCTATATGGAAGTGCAGCTTACTGAGAGATTATAATGCTATATGTGGTTTTATCAATATCAAAAGAAGTTGTATCATGTATATAAAGTACTTACAGATATCAGCTGGTATTAAACATAAATAATTTTTAATTAAATCATTCAACCAAATTTAGAATAATGAAAGAATAATAAATGACTGTTTCAGATTCACTTACTTAAAGTGAAATTTACAGAAACTTTCTTTAGTGAAAATGATGATTATTAAAATCTCTAATTTAAAAGTAAAACATCTAAAAACAAAGAATTAATTTATAAACAATCTTATTTTGAAAATTAAAAAAAAAAGGAAACCCAGAAAATGTTATTGTAAATGAAGAAATAATAAGCCAAGAGTTTTTTTTAAAGAGAAAAACTTTCCAAACTGAATGTCATGATAATTTTGTTTTTCTTTTAAAAAGAAAAACTTTTTTTATCATTAAAAGTAATGAATTAATTAATAACTTTGATTCATACTATTTATTTTTTTATATATACCCATATATGTGTGCATTTATGTATTATTAAAAACAAAATGAATTTTATTAGTTTATCACAGATCAGATATGTAATTTTAGTTTATACATCGTGTCTGTGCTTATGTTAAGGGTCAGGTAGATATACATATATTAAAATTAATTATAGTTTATAAATTATTAAAATGAATTAATTAAGATTTTATCACAATTCTGATAGAAATTTTTTTTTTATACATGCACATCTGTTGGCTGATATATACATGTTTTATGTAAACCTATTGACATATTGGTAAATCACGTGATTTTTTTTTGTATTAATCAAATTCAGAAGCATACACAGCAAATCTTAATTTCATTTTAATTTAATTGTTATTAATAAATTTATATTTCATTGTTTAAATTATTCCAGTGAATTTATTTAATCCTAGAATATTATAAATTGCTATATGTTGTATTATATCTCTTGCTCACAGCAAGTGATAGAGCTTCTGTTCTCTGAGGTGGATTTGTGCACAACAGCCTGCTTTATATAAAAAGAGTTTATATTTAGTATTTATGGACATTCAGTTGATGATGATTAAATTACTTCTGTAATGCTGGATGGTGCAAAGAGAATATCCTTTAAAGTCCATGCACTACATTTCATTTTAATTATTTATTTAGAAATTATGTTTATAGTTGGTCAGTATATAACTGGAATTAAGTGACAGGAGCATTGATGATGATCAACATGTTTTAGTATCCCAGCATTATTTTTTAATTGTTATATTATTATGAATTAGCCCCTAAGTTTGTACATTCAAATTATTCTTTAAATAATCTGCCCCAAGCTGACAAGGGCATGGTCTATGGTGGACCCATTTCAAATACAGTCAGGGGATTGACTGATTTTTAAATTTTGATAATTTTTTGATGATTAATGATTACTTTTGTGTCTTTCTGGTGAAAATATAGTTAATTATAGTTAGTGTTTTTGCTGATCTCTCATGTTCCTCATATTCATGCCTTATGTTGATTATATTCTTTACCATTTCTTTTATATTTTAAATTTATATTGAATTTTATATTTTGACGTGGGGTTCATGATGAAGAGTGCCATCACCTCAGGTTCATTTGACTTTGTACAATTATTTTTAACTGCAATAAAAATATTGTTATCATTATTATATAATAACTAAAACTTATAATATATTATTTATCTCAGGTGATGATTAACTGTCAGCAGCAGTTATTCAATTAACTCTAAGAATGAAATCTATACTAGCATATGTATATGATGTATGATGTTTTCCAAATTGTAATCAGAATGCATATATTAAACATTTCTTCAGAAATGCTTGTATATTTATGTTATTTATTTGATGTTCACTTATTTTAATTAAAAACTATTTAATATATTTATAATTTGTAGTTAGAAGTTGAATTATTTCCAACATCTAATTGAATTATTAAAGGTTTATAGGCGAATTCAAACTTTATAGTTTTAGAGATACATTCAGGTGTTGTAATAATACATAGGTTACTATGAAAAATAGTGCTATGCATGGGATTCTCTTAATCAAATGCTATTGGCTTACACCTGAAAAACAGAGGATAAGACCACTCAAAGAAGTGTATTTCATTCAGAATTGTATATCATTATTATCAGTATAATATATGTAGAAAAATATAAATAGTTTGAATTTTTCTAAAAACATTTAGTAATTCAACTATTTAATGAAAATAATTCAATATTTCATATATATTCATAATTTTATAAATGTAATTTTAAAAAACGAATTTGTATACATTCTCTAAGTATATATGCAAATGATTTTATTATATATAATAATGTTATTTTAAGATTAAAAACATTACATAACAACTTACACAATACTTTATAACTATTCTCTCTACTTCTACTACTTATTACAAGAGAAACCAATAGATAATAGATGATACACTAATGAAAATTCTATTCTAACCTATCAATACACCCAGTAAAGATTTTAGTTCAATACCTTATTCCACAAAAAGTTATGAACATGAATTTTTTTGGACAGTGTCCATTTCATTTTGCAGCTACTTTTAACTCATTTATTTTACTATCAAGGTAGTAGCTTGACATTTAAAAACCTATTAATATTTGAATCTAAGATAACTTGTTTATATAATTATGTAGATCTTACACTAATTCAATATCTATATATTTTGATGGCTTCAGCATTGATTTAAAATTTCTTTGATGGCTTCAGCATTGATTTAAAATTTCTATTGATAACCTTAATCCAGAAATTAGACTGGGAATATGGATTGAAGAATGTTTGTTAAGAATTTAATAAACATTATATTGAGCATCTACTCCTTACTTTAGCTTACAATAGTTGATAGATCTGAAGATGTATAAATAGTTACTTCGTGATAAGTAAAAAAATATTTTTATACATGTGGCACTCAATTCATATTATTTTTACAAACTCACCATGGTGCAATTACAGTATGAAGTTGATAACAATTTGCTTTTTCTGTATATGCTTATTTTTAATAGTTTTTAATATAAAATCTCTTCAAAAATAGACAATATTAACTAACAAGACTTAATAATTAAATAAACGTTTTCAAGAGCATTTTATTTAAAAATTACATTAAATATTTTAATTTTATAAAATGTCTATGGAAAGAGATAATACATATACTTTAAATTCTTTGTGGGAAGGCAATAATAACTCAAATGCTATTTTCTTTAAAGGAAAAGGTATCACATCAATTAATTCAACTGATAAACTCTCAAGACCATGAATAAGCTTCTGTAATGAAATATAAAGCTAAAAAATATGGTATCTACTTCCATAATTAATTCAAATAATAGACATGGGACAAACAACAGCTTCAGACAATTACCCAACTACTCTTAAAAATATGAAAATTTTAATTTAATACAGAAGTAAATAATATATATTTTTAAATACTAAAGAATTAACAACAATATTTATAATAACAATCATTCATATCAATGAACAAATGTTGCAAATGAACAATATTCAGTAATGTATAAAACTCATTGTAATGACATACTCCACAATTCTCAAATCACTGGCATGACTGAGATTTGAGAAAGAAACAATTAAATCTTTCATTGTGAATCTCAACATGAATTAAAACAAATATTTAAAATGAAACAACTATTTTAGATGACTAAATAATATTTCTATTTAATTTTAAATAAATTATTTAAATCATTACCATATAAATTGTTTTTCTTTTGCTGTCATTAAAAAAGAAGACATGACCTACTATATTTGTGTTTTTTTTACAATATATTCACCAAAGTATTAGGTTATAATAGCCAGTATCATTTTACCAAATGTCTTTTGCATTTAAATTTATCATTTTGGATTATGGTTTTCTTGTCTTTATAATTGTTTCTTTATCAATAAATTCAAACACCTAAATAATCCTATCAATAAAAAATCAATTATGTAACATTTAATGATAAATTGATAGGTTTCAAAATTGCAATAAATCTAATTATTAGAAAAATATATATAGCTAAACCCTTCAAACAACTTAGAGGAAATAATTCATTCAAGTAATACATATCCTACAACCCAAAAATAAAACATAGGCACTATAAAAGGCAACCTTTTTTCAGATAGAAATTTACACTTTTTTGACGAAAAAAAAATCTAAAAAAAAAATCACTAAATCAATTGGCACACACAATGGTTCTAAAAAATTCTTTAGAAACAAACTACAATCATTCACCACAGCAAAAGACTTATATAATGAACAAGACAGTTCCAAATAATACAAGTTTAGCCAAAAGAACAAAAACACTAATTTTAGAAGGTGATATCTATAAGAAAATACGCAAATGAGTAAGTTAATCTAATATTTCTGAAATTTCAAATGGTTCAGACCAAAATAAGGATATTGCACATGGTTAATTCTGAAGAGTTACTTTCAGAATACACTTTCATAAGTTCTTGTTCACAACATTTTGAAGAAAGTACTAATTTTACATTACTCCTTTATTTTTATTACCATTTTCTACATTTCACCTTACACAGACTAATCTCTACCTCCCATAAGAAGCTAAACATTGTAGAATTTCAAGCTATGCCTATTTGCTATAAAAATGGGACAAAGCATTTCAAACTATATTGTAGTTTATACTGAAGTTCACCATAAATACAAACATAAAAATACATGAGAAAAATTTATTAAATCATTAGAATAAATGTTATGTAATTAAAATATAAAATGAAGCAAAATTTTAATTACATTTGAATATCTTGATTTAAAATGAAGCAAAATTTTAATTACATTTGAATATCTTGATTTAAACAATAATTAATTGTACATTTTATATAACAGGATTTTGGAAATACAGATTTATATGCAATGAACAGAGTAATTAAACTTTCTTTAGGTGGTAGAAAGATCTTGTATAATGTGTGGATAATAAAAAATATCATTTGAAAAGAACAGTGATAAGATAAAATATAAAAACAATCAAACTCAATTCCCAGGTGTTCTTTTCTTTACTTCTTCCAATTAGAAACAACTTACTTAATAGGAAACCTGCATTGTAGATAAAATTTGAAAAGCTGAGCTGTGAGGAGGAGTTATGAGAAATCAATAGGCAAAGAATGGTGACTATCAGATAATATATCCCATAAAAATGATGAATATAAGCTATTATATAAGTGCCATCTGCTTGTACATTTTCAAGGATGTGCTTGTTTTGACTTTTTCATAACGTAGTATACAGAGCATGTCCTAAAATACATGCCTGAAATGTGATACAATCTGAAAATGAAGTCTATTACAATTGAGGGATATTTGCCATTATCAATGACATCCTTCTACCAGATGCCAATATACTGTAAAATGGTATGGCAAAAAAATTTGTAGAACAAAAAAGAAACTATAAATTTAACATTAGATCCTAGAACAATTTAAAGACAGGAAAACTGAATAAGCTACAATAAATCCAGTTGACACAAAAGTGAAATCAAAAGTCCCATAATAACTATTTGATTATGAATGCATATAAACTAATCAAAACCAGGAAATCAACTAAACTGTGTGATTGTGGGTTTAATAAGTTTGAAGTCAGAACTCAAATATATGAGTTTGAAGAAAAGCTCCTACATAACATCTCAAACTAAACATCCTAAAAAAATAGGTAAATGTCATCATAAAAACAACTAATGAACTAAGTTAGATTCTTGTTATTCTGTTTTTTAAAAATCTAAAAGGAGAAAATATTACATTGTATTTTCAAATCTATTGTGCATTTAATTACAGGCACTTCAAATACCAACAAATAAATCAATGAATAATACAACAAATACATGAATAAATGGTAAAATGTAATTAATAGTGAAAAATTGTTGATACCCACAATTACAGTATATACATGCAATAACTGAAACACAGGCTTATTATATACCTGTGTCTATTTACGTAATATAGGTATATGAGCACAGACTTTCACATGACCCATCACTCTCCACTTTATCTAATAACACTGATACACTCAAGCACATATATGCTGAAAAGATAAATAATCACCAATATACGTATTTCATGCTAAACCAGTACACTTAACAACTAGCTGATTTCTGGATGGTTTTATTTGGCCTGTTTCCAAACATTTTGGCTTCATTCAGATGCTGCTCATGATCACATTGGATTCACACTAGTGTGCTGCATCATACCTTGTGCTTTTTTCAACAACTATCTGTTAAAATCTCCACAGGAATGAGAACCATGCATTTTGCTGCACAAACTATTTGTACCAACAATTTGGCCTCCAGCAGGTTCATTCTTGATTGTTATCAGTCTTATACTTTTAATTAGTAAGTTCAACTTTTATTATATCAAGAAACATTTGTATTTAGAAAATATTTCTTGGCATTTGCCAAACACAATTTTCTTATCACAATTATGTAAGTATTTTCTCTTTTCACTTAGTGATATAAAAAAATATTTTTCTAATATATCTTCCTTACTTTTTCAGGAATATAAAAATTTACAATTGAATTTCCATGTGCATATTTTGACAAAACATGACAAAATCATAGTATGTTTCTATAATTTTTTTTTTTGCATTTATTTGGTTTTTTAACAGCATCATATCAATAATTTTTGGTTATCTCTTCTCTTTCTTTATTTATATATGTGCAACAAACATATTATTATATGTTTTATTTATTTTATTAATGTGTTGGGCAAATATAATTAGCAGTAATATTGGAGAGTCAATATTAAACAGAAGCAAGACATTAATGAAGAATGAATTCTAGATCAGATTCAAACATCTATTTTGTATTGATTCAAATAACTATTTAGATAAACCATGGAATTTTAATATTAAATTTGATAGGTTAAATATGGTAAATTATGATCATAAAATAAGAGAAAAAAACACCAATATGAAAACCTGACTGATACATCAATTTTCTTCATGGTTATATTATATGATTATTGCCTATGTGAACTATAATAAAATTATCTTGTTATCCATTCTCTATTATGTGATTTTTTGCATAATTATAAATGTAGTTGCAATACGGATATACTATCATTCATCAGAGACAGTTGAGAGAAATAGAGGGGTTTGATGACAAAGAGACAGTGGTTTTAATCTGTCCTATGGATATTTAACATCATAGAGATAGTGACCCAGATTAATAGCTTATATGTAAAAATGTTTATAATAATTGGGATAGATTCTGATTTTACAGTAAATGATCATCAGAAAATGAGTTTAGAGTAGATATATTTAATATAAATTCTGTCTGATATCATGATCAGTTAGGACATTTATACCAAATGTATCTAACTTGATAAATAACAACTATCATCTCTAACATGTAAATTCCATGTACATTATTACAAAGATAAAAGGTAAGTTCACATTATATCCTGTTACAGTATAGAAACTAAAATTTTCAACAACCCTACAGCTGAAATAAATCCTTCCCTATTTATGTTTGGACATTGCTTTTATTCTATTGCAAACTCCTTTGCAGCTGAAAAAACAACAACTCATAAATAATAAACTCGACAGTTTATTTAAAATAACATTAGATTATTTCTATATTTCTTCATCCTAAGGTCTCATTCAATGTAAGCAGCTTTTACTTAAATACAAAAATCTATCATTAATTTATCAACTCACAAACTATGTCAATATGACATTATCTATAAAACAATGAACTGATTATACTAATAGGAGATTTCAAAATGTCTTAAAACATCTTTTCAAGAAAAACTCATGACTGTTGAAGAATTTTCTTCCCCTTAAATATATCTTCTTCTATTCCCATTATCATTATTATCTTACAGATCTGCTCTTTTATTCACCCAAATCTTTTCAATTAGATCTTCATAAACATCTCTCTTCTCTGACTCTCAGGCAATCCATTTATCACTATTATCAGATGTTCTTTTATAACTAGAACCCTTTCTGAAATTTACATTTACTGCAGAAAAATTGATATCTTTTCATCCAATCGATTACAGGAGTAATTTTCTTTTATGAATATCATTCTCTCCATCATAAGTTAGTATACACAAATGGCTAAAAAATCTACTCTGATAGTCATTTTAAAAGATTTTAATAATATCAACCTTACATATAAACACTTATACAAATTATAGTACAAATATTCAATATTCCCTTACTCCATCTATTATTCTTTTCTTATTCATCTCCCCTTTTCTCACCTGATTTAGATTTTAAAATTAAACCCTCATTAATATATTCTCTTCTTGTGATCATTATATATCCAACTTTAATTTTTATTAGACATTTAAGATTAATTCATTATCCATGAACAAACCTTTAAAATTGACTTCTGAAATAATTTTCTTGGAAATTTTATATTTACTTCAGGAAAATTAATATCTTTTCACTTGATCCCAATACAAGCTTATTTTTTTTACTATCATAAGACAGAACACAAAAGATCAAAAGCTCCTTAGTCATGGTAAAAGAGTTAGCCAAAATCCATTTTTAAACCTAAATATTAATGCAAATCATCATTAAGTAAAATTAGTCATTGCCTTAAAAATAAAAGCAGAAACAAGAAATATTAACTGATTATCTGGTATCAAAATAATACACAATATATTAAGGACTGTCAAAAATCAATATTTATTTTAAAAAAAGTAAAAAAAGCCATTTTCCCCATTAGATAAATAATGAATTAATAGCTTTAATTCATATGATCTATATTCTTACATATACATACATTATGCATGTAGATTTATATGAAAAATATATTGACAAATTAAAATATATGGTAAAAATGTGTGTGAACACACAATACCATACATACACACATATATATGTGAAAACCATCATTATTTATGTATAATTAAAATGTGATAACTTATTTCATTCTTATTATTATATGGCAAATCCAATACATTACAGCACATCTCTGTCTTTATATAGATGCATGACACATAGATACTTTATGTTAAAATTAATCATATTTTTTTATTATTAGATGACAATTCAAAAATGTGCATAAGTTATTATACCACACAACTGTGTGCTGATCTGTATATGTGTGTTTTATGTAAACCTACTGAGGTATTTATAAATGACAATGTGATAGCTAATTGTATATTAATCAAAATCAGAATGCCGAATTTATATGTATGGCAGATTTAGCAGACCTAAATATTATTTTCACTTATTAATAAATTTATATTTTATTGTTAAAATTATTCCAGTAAATTTAATTAATCTGAAATAGATTTAAAATATTACATGTTATATTATATTGTAATGGGATGGGGTGAAAGTGGTGAACCTGGGCTGATGAAAAACCAACATCAACCCCAAGTAAATAAATATTTCAAATAATGTTAAAGTAATGTTTAACATAGAGCAATCATGATTATAATTATATATCAACAAAATTCACAAGTTTTATCAATGAGTATAAGTACTTAATAATACTCAAAATACCATTCATCATTATGAATGATTAATCAAAATAAAAATAAATCAACAGTCCATGTTATGGATAAATTAGAACAATACGTAATATACATCAACAGTCAATCTGATGACTGGATTGGAAATGGTTTTCTGTAGACCAGGCTAACTATTTAGCTCTTGCTAGCTTAAGGAAGATTAGTGAAACCAGATATTAGTTTAGATGCACCATCTTCAGTGCTAATTCATTAGAATACATAACCAGAAAAAAATCTAAGCAATAATGCTGGGATGTTAAAACATGTGATCATCATCAATGCTCTGGCCCCTTAGTACTCTTAATTTAATGGCCAACTGTAAATTTTAATTCTAAGACTAAACTAAAGTAAAATGTAGTGCAAAAGCTTTGAAGAATATAATCCTCACACCAAGTGAGGACAATGTCATACTGTCTACCCCTAAGGCATTAAATACATGCCCATATTCATCCCATGCTCAAATCTATTTCAGAGAACATAAGCTCTGTTACTGTTATGGTGACCAAAAGATGATGCAATATAATTTTAACAATTTAATACAAGTTTATTAATAACAATATTAAAAATATAAATGAAATTAAGGTCTGTAAAATATGCCTTTCTAATTTTGATTAACATACAATGATAAAATAAAATTATTATATTGTGAATTACATATATGTGATTTACAAAATTCAAGTTATTACATTGATTTACAATACTTGTTAATAGGTTTCTGTAAACACACAAATATATTTCCATACACAGACATGCATTTTATAATATACAAGGAATACATTTCAATTGAAATCTAATAAAATTAAATGATGTCTAAAGTTTACAGGTGTGTTATATTTAACAAGCATTGATGATATACAGATACATACATGTGCATACATTTAATTTTTTAACATATTTGACTTGTTAAAATATAAACATTTTTTGCTGTCACTTTAAAATTATCAAAATTATAAATAACATTAATTGTTATTATAACACCATTTTGAGTATACATAAAATACACATGTATGAATAAAAATCAGTTTATCAAATTCTATTACAGCTTTCTTTGAAAGTTTATAAAAGTTCTCTTATTGAAAGTAAAATCAGCTTTTAACAAAATATGTTAATTAATTATAAATATCTTTTTTAAAAAATGTACTCACACTAATTTCTTTTGTTTTTTTCCCTCCCTTAAAAGATTTTTGAGTTCAGAAGTGTCTATGAATCAGTCATTTCATTCCAGCAAAATTTTACTTGCCTTCTTTTAAAATATATAATATTTTTAAATGTCATTTTACTAAAGAAATTATTTAAATTTTCATTATTATATATGCTATCAGTCTTGATATGTATATCATTACCACAGACCACATTTACTAATTATAATGTCTTTAAATTAAATATAAAAATTTTAAAATGTCTTTTAATAAAAATGAATTATTTAAAAACAATTCACTTTTGTATATATGTTTCTGTATGGTTTTCTGCATATAGATAAACAGCATATCTATAACTACTTCATTCAGCTGGGGTTTCTCTTGGACAAGTTAGTTTTTGGTCAATCCAGGCAATTGTCATCATCAGATAAAAGTATAATTCAAGTATAGCTATTGGCGTTAATCATTTCCTTTCTTGATTGGAAAAGGAAAGTTAGCTGTTTTCTCATAACACATTTGTAGCTATGGATATCAACACAAAGAAGTGGGTCATTTTCCTCCATGCTAATTCAAACTACACCAATAAATTGTAGAACACTGCTTCTGCCATTGTCCTTCCTGCTTATTCCATAGTCATCCCACAGAAACAACTGATACTCTGGCCAAGTAAAACCAACTGCTGCAAACTTCAACAAACTGCAACAAAATATTATAACCAACCTTACACCTGGCTCTTCTGCTCACTAACTTGCAGATGGCTAATTTTATCAACTACTTGCTGTCAGCTCTTACAAAAACTAAAATCAGAAATAATCTTTTTATTCAACCCTTTTCTATCCTTGGATTGAGGTGACAACACTAATTTACAAAGTTTTTTTTATCTCTATTGACTGGAAACAATTTTAATCCCCCAAAAGCACTTTTAAATAAAAAGCTACATTTAAAAATCTTATCAAAGATTTTTTAAAAATAGATAATAGAAATATAAACATGCATTAATAAAAACATGTTCAAAAATAAATCATACTTGTTTTTTTAAAATTGAAAAATCAGAATAATACATTATTAATATTTATTCAGACATTTTAAAATGTTTATTTCATAAAATCCAGAATTATTAAACATTTTAATAGTATTCCAGGAAATGTAGAAAAATATCTTCAAAAATTTATGACTGTGTTTTTATTTCTTTTGTTTTCAACTTTATATATATTTGTGTACACACCCTATATTATTGTGTGTGCCATATAACAGACCTGTTATCTCTTATTCACAACAAGTTATCAAGCTGCATTCTCTGAACTAGATTCACGCATAACAGTCCATTATATAAAAGGCATTTATATTTAATGTTTATGGACAACCAGGGATGATGATCCTGGATTGACACAAAAATGGTATCATTTATCCATGCACTGCACTATGTTTAGCTTACTATTTATTTATAAGAAATTAAGTTTATAGTTCATCTGTCCATACTAAGTAACCAGAAATTGATGTTGATCAGCAAGTTTTAGTATCCCAGCATTATTTTTTTGTTATATGTTTATGGATTAGCACTTTAGTTTGTGCATTCAAATTATTGTGTAAATATTATATCACATGCTGGCATGGGCTAAATAATTAGCCTGGTCTATTTCAAATTCAGTCCCAAGATTTACTGTTGATGGTATTTTTGATCATCCATGATGATGTATGAATATTGCTTTTGTGTAATGCTGGTAAACGTAGAGTTACATAATATAGTAAGATTTTTGATTTTCATGCTCATTCCTTTCATATGAAATTTTATATTTTGTTTATAAAGGTGATGATGGTTTTCCATCATCCCAGTATTATGTCGATAATCTGTACTGTTACAATATATATATATTGGACCAATATTGTGTTGGCACATAATAATTTTGTTTAAAAAATTATTAAAATAAAAATCTTTCGTAAAAGAAAACGTAAAGGTAAAAGTTTAAGAGTTTTGAAATAAAAGTTACAGTTATTTAATTGAAAGGGGGGGGAGGGGGGTTGCTCTAGAAACAAACTAGAAGTTTCATAAAAGAAGTTAAAGAGTTTTTTCTTATTATTATCAGTTAAAATGTAACGTAAAGTTTGAAAATATAAATCTCTTTTTATTTAAGTAAAGAAAAAAGAATTATCTTAAAACAAGTGTTGAATTTAGATTAAAATATACATGTGCATAAATGATAAATGCGTGTATATGTGCGTGTTAAAATCACATTGAAAAAAACACATGAAAGTAAATATTAAAATGAAATAAAGGAAAAATATAATGTATGCGTATTAAATATTGAAAAATAAATGAAAGTTAAAAAATTAAAGAACACTCAGCCATGGCTACTAATTAAAGATATAAAAACAACACATTTGCATGGCTACTAATTAAGGATCTTCAAAAACATGTAATTAAAGATTATCAAAGAAATTTCGACAACAGATATTGCTGCAGGATATCAAAAATGACAACACGTCATACATATAAATAGCCAATTTGTTATCAAGATAGTTGCATTAAAGTTGAGTTTGAGTCAAGTTAGTGGCATTTGAGATAACAGCAGTACAATCTAACAGTGAGTTATATCAGAATGCAGTGTCAAAACCTCGGAAAAACATATGGCTTTCTCCAGCCTGGGGTCCGATGAAAACAGCCAACTACCAGATAAAAGTGATACCTGTGTAATAACTTGAAGCCGCTCAATATCTAATTGTTTTAAAGAAATGTCTCGGAATAATCAGCATCAAATCGCCACAAGGAAACTTCAAATCTAACCGGTTAGAAATACTTCATCAGAAGCAGCAAACAGCAAGAAGTATCCACGTTCAAAATCCTAGGTAATAACATTTTTCTTATTTTCAAAGTAGCCATGCATTCATAAAGCTCCAAGAGTCAAGTTTAAGAACTCTATAGCATACATAAAAGAACTGTTAATGTGTGTTTAAAATGTTGTGTATGTTCATGCATTTTTATATATTGATCTCATTGTATTTTGTATTTCAAATATTATTTAATGCTTTCTCATAATATATTATAGTGTGTTAATTTAAAATGGGCGTGTGTTATATTAGATTGATAAATTATTAAAATTAGTTAATCAATGTTAATTAAAATAAATCATCTTTATAAACTTAAATCTTTATTTGTCAGTCAATTCTTTTCACCACTAATTGAAACTATATTTTGTTATTGATTTAATGAACCCCCACTCAGTTACCGGCATAAAAATAAAATAAAATAAGAATACCGAATTCTGTACAATAGACTGGGGATCAAATTTGACTATGGCACACACTTGTGCTAAAATTAAAATTATTAATAAATATATATGTATATCATACACAATGCTTGTATTAATTTGTATTTTTAAAAATCATTTTAGTGGTGTGCAATATCTAAAAGATTGCCAACCACTTGTCTAGAAGATTTTACTCTAAATCCGTGGTAGTCACCTTGATCCCTACCACCCACCAGTGAGTGTTCCAGCCTTGATGGTGTGTGGTAGGGGTCTTGTCCAATACTGAAGCACTTTCTTTTTTTAAATTTAACTGACTTTTTAAAAAAATTTCATAGCATTCTTTAAAAACATTTTCATACAATTCCTTGTGACAATTTAAATTTCTGAAAATATACTATTTGCATCTTCTGTGCATAAATTTAATTCACATTACATAAGGGAAACTAAATGGAGCTATAGTGAAACTGTTAACAAAAGAACCTTATCCCAGAATAGCTTGTGAATCTCTCCATACCCAATCCAAGAAGCATGCACAGATGATGATTTACAGAGCAGGCTATATTGTTTGCACATCGGTGAGTACACAGTTAGCTTTGAGAGAATGAGATTGTGCCTAACTTCAAAGAAAATATTGAGTCCATATCTCAAAAAAAAAGAAATACACTGGTGATTATTTATCAGAGTATCTAAAGATGGGTTTCATAGAATCTGTTGTAAATAAACAACACCCAATGTGATTATTGTGTCGTAAAACATAATCCAATGAGGCAATGAAGTGAAGTTGATTGCGAGAACATCTTTCTACAAAGCATTCAAATGATAAGGACAAGCCCAATGAATATTTTCAGGAAATATATAAAAAATTTCAAAATCATTTAACAATCATTGCATCATTTAAGAAACAACATGCAGTGAATGAAGATGGATTAATAACTTCTTATCATATTTCACAATTGAAACAACATGCAGTGAATGAAGATGGATTAATAACTTCTTATCATATTTCACAATTAATTGTAAAAAGGGGTAAAAGCTATAATATTGGAAAAATTGCAATAATACCCTCTATAAGAGAATTTATCTCAACAGTAATGCATCAAGATATACCTGAAATTTTAAAAAATGTTGCCCTAAGCAATAGCACAGTAAAGCAATGAATTGAAGAAATGGCAGTTAATTTTGAAAAAAAAAAAAACATATAAGTGTTCTCCAAAACACTTCATTTTTCATGCAATTGGATGAGTTTGCCATTGAAGATAATAACAGTTTATTGATGGCATATCTATATTGTTTTGATGAAAACAATACATTATGAGAAGAAATGCTATTTGCAATAAATCTCATTACAGATATGAACGGATTATCTATATTTAATACTGTAAAATCGTATTTTACAAAAAATATTTTTTTGAAAATATGCACTACTGATGGAGCATCATCAATGGTAATCCACTATCATGAATTTGTTGCTTATTTGAAGGAAGAAGTGCCAAATGTTTTATGTATTCATTGTGTGGTGTACAGACATCTTGTAGGAAAACATCTAAGTACAAGTTTCCATTCATCATTAACTATAATAATTCAAGCAGTAAACAAGATCAAATCCAATGCAAAAATAATAGAATATTTTGATAGCTTTGCCAGTACAATAATGAAGATTTTAATATATTACTTTTGCTCACAGAAGTTCAGTCACTGTCAAGGGGCACATCATTGACTCATTTTGTAGCATTATATGATAGTCTCATACAATTTTTTGAAAGTAATTATGAGACCAATCCGTGTTGACAGTTAAAATTAGTAAAGAATGATGCTTTTATTTGGAAGATATTTTCAAGAGATTTAATGATGTCAATTTGCAGTTTCAAGAAGTTAATAAAACTCTTATAGGTTGACAATGTATTGTGTCAGTATTTATTGACAAACTTGAACTACTTCATTATAATCTATTGAAGGCAGAATTTCACCAGTTTCCTGAATTATTATCTATAAAAGATGGTGTAATTCCAGAGGATATTGATGGATTCAGTAGCAACCTCAATGAAAAATTGGTTATGGAAAAATGATTTGAAAATATTTTGAAATTGAAGGTGTATGACTGGATGAAAAATCCTTTTACTGCAAATATTAAAGGGGTTGCTACAACATATGAAGAAAAACTGTTAGAAATTATATAGGACGAAGAAAGTAAACATAAATTCGACATAGTGATGGATATCAAAATCTATGGCAAAATTAAAAAATGCCCATCTTATATCCAAATATGTGGAAAGGGATATTCAATTTATTGATACCTTTCTCTACTTCATATCTTGTGGAAGACGGCTTTAGTGCTGTTAATCATATTATGACCAAAGAAATAAACCACTTAATATTTCTGAAAGAGGAAACCTTTGTTTCTTCCTTACAAATATTGAGCCTGATATCCAGTATTTAGTTTCACAGCATCAGCATCAGGGATCTCATTAATAACTTAATTAATTAAATGTAATTTCATCAGACTTCATGCTTCTTTGTGTACAAAGTATAAGTAAAAAATAGATTTAACTATAGTAAATTGTTTTATAAAGATTTATTCTGTCAAACATAGCGAAAGTCCAACATAAAGTATTTGGTAAGTAATTATTATGTGCTTTAGCTTGCTGTAACTCTGCTTTATAAATTTTATAAAGTAAAGATACTTCCCTACTTTATAAATCACCATTACTGTAGAACCAGTGGGCAGTTAGAAAGTTTTACTACTAACAGAGATACAAAAGTGGGCAGTGGGTATAAAAAGGGTGACTATCCCTGCTCTAAATGATGATTAAAGATTTGTAACAACCTTATAAAAGTTCATCATAAATCTGAAAAATTAGACAGATTACTGTATATGTAGATAAATACAGATCGGTGGACAAATAAACAGAGATCCAGACATATAGATAGATAGAAAACCCATTGTAACTTTTGAAAACCACTATGTATATATATAAATAACTTTAGTGAAAAACTATATGTAATGATGATACAATTGTAAATCAAAAATAATAGTTATCCTTGTTGCTCAGGCAACCAGATGGTCTAATGTGGTCACTGGTGTTGTTTAATCTAGCTTAATCAGGCTCCATGTGTTGTCAAATAAAAATCTGGATGAGATGATTCTGTCCTTATGGTGAAATTACTTCAGCTTGGAAATGAATGTGTCTTCAGGCTTGGAATGAGGAATGGTAAACTTGTTGTGACATCTGACCATCCAGGTGGCATAAGTGATAAAGGTCGAGAGTCTTGTGGTGACATAATCCCTGGACAGGAAGCAGCTCTTGATATTTAAAATTTTGTTCAGGGAAATGTGGCAGTTGTGAGTAATGAATGCCCTGATTTTGTCATATGCTGGACAATAATGTGATCAAAGGCTTCAGAGGTTCAGTGACAGTTGCGACATGTAGGATCTATGTTTTCCGGTAGGACAGGAACCAATTCGTCTGTAGTGAATTCAGGTTTATTTTCACTAGAAAGTCCAGGAACCTTGGCTCCAGCTTGTGATGCCTGAAAAACCTGGTGACGACCTGATTGTTATCACCGAGGTAAGGAATGGTAGAGTTTTGTGTGGGAAATAGCAGGTTATGAGCATCCCAAATAGAGATTTTCTGTCTGAATACTAGGGTTGAGTGGCCATTGTGAGTGAGAAGGTAGTCAAGTATCTGATTTAGCCAGCTTATCTTTGAAGTAAAGGTCTGTCTGATGGAATGACTGGTTGTTCCGTTACAATCTGGGAAAATTTATTTTGGAGGATGTGGATCAGAGAGTGGCACTTTTGGTAATATATTGAAAAGGTTGCGTGCAATGATATACCATTATTTTTCCTATGTCGTTGCATGCATTCAATTCCTATGATCACTGTTTTATGATTCTATAAAAGCCGTGCACAGATTTAGTTGATTTTGGTGTTGAAAGTCTTTGTCATGTTAATGATGGGTAGATAGTAGTTAATCTTTGCCATTACCTTGATGTTGAGAAGAGAGATTTTCCCTTGCAGTGATAAATAAACCTTGGCAAGGTTTTTAACTGTGTTGGTGGCTGCTTCAATGATGGAATGCTGTATTTGTATCGACATGGCTTGAGGTGACTTGTATATGGGGAACCCCAAAAAAGCTTTGGGGGTCTGCTGAGAAAGGGGATGTGATCTTCTTGCCGGTGTTGATTTTCCAGGCTGATGACTTATTAAGGTTGAAGGAAAGTTTGGAGGATTCGGAAAATTTTTTGATTATCTGGATGAGGAGTTTTAGATATTTTTGGGAAGGTAGGGTGCTAAGTACATCATCCATGTAGATGAACGCTTTACAGTGTTTCTTCATCTGGGGTACATAGATTCCTGGAAGTTTTGCCTCAATCTATTTAAGAAGGGGGTTTAAGTAAAGGATAAATAGGAGACCATTAAGTGGAGATCCTTGGGGTATGGATCTTGAAGGAATGAAACCATCTGTAAAGAAACCATTCAGGGAAATGTGGACCAATCTGTTATTTAGTAGATTGTCCAATATCTGAATTTGAGTAGGAATGTCTAGTGCTGAGAGGCAATTGAGCAGGATGTTGATGTCTACTGAATCAAATGCCTGGGATGTCCAGCTGGATGGCAATGGGATTGGATAGATTCTTGGATCTGATATGATCACAGAGGATTTTCACCTCCCTGATCGCAGAGTGTAGACGAGCACCTCTTTGCGAATTGCAACTGGGATATGTTGTCCAGAATAACATCTTGTATTTTCTCCTTGATCACCCCTTCAATGACCTTAAACAGAATTGGGGGCATGGAGATTGGTCTTATGCTAGACAGAGCAGATGGGTCCCGGTTTTTCTTAAGGAAGGATACTTTTGCTGTTTGCAAGATGGTTAATTAGTTTTAAAACTATGGGAACCATGAAATTCTCAAGGTGTGTAAATATGAACTTGGGGATGCCGTGTAGTCCTGGATGGACATTGGGAGGCAGAGTGGCCAAGTGGTTTTTGATGTTTGATATTGTTATTCCATGTTCATTGTTTTGTGATGCCTCATGCCAGTGATTTGTGGGGTAGGAAACAGAGTTTGACAGGCGGTTTTTGAAATATGACTCTATTTGGATGAGAATTGGGTTGCCAGTGACCTGGCTACCACTGATGAGGAGAGACAAAGGAGTTTTTTGTTTTCTTTTTGCCCCCAGAGCCGTTCTGAGATAGCCACATGTCCAGCAGTGTTGGCCAGGTAAGTATAACCTAGCATTCTTTGTTGCTATTATTTCAGCAATCGCAGCTTGTTTCTGCTTGTACTGTGTTTTAAGTAACAGGAGGTTGTTTATAGTACCATCACTTGAGAAATTTTTAATCCTATGATGTAAAAGATCAAGCTCATTCATAAGGCTTGTTGATCCTTTATGTTTTTTTGTGTGCTGTATGATTATGGCTAGGAGAATGCCTGTGAAGGTGAACCAGGCCTCCTCTGGATTTATGTTCAGAATGTTAATTTTTTTAAAGAGTATTTATGTATGCATCTGAGAAAATAGCTTCTGTGGCAGTGGCTTTAGTTATAATTCTGATTGTTTTATTGAAGTCTATGGGAGTATAGCAATCCAGATCCAGAGACACTATCAGGGGAAGATGGTGAGCAGGGAACAGGTTGAAGTTTGGCTTCCAGACCATAGTGCAGCTCTGAGGTGTAAAACATTAGGTCAATCAGTATTCTAGAGCTCTTTGTATAGAATGAGTATGCATCACCAGGAAAGAAACCTCTGCCATTTATGAAACCCCTGGCTAAGAGATGAAGGTATTTCCATGTGAACACATCATATTGCAGGTTGAAGTCCCCCAAGAAGATTGTAGAGCCTCTGTTGTTTGTAGTGATGAGATTTATGGTGTGGATTATTCTAGAATAGGTCAATGGGTTGTTCTGGCAGTATACGTAAATTGCAATAAATCACTAGATTGGTATATAAGCCTGGAAAAAAAAGATAAAGATCCTTAGTAAACAGACCATTAATCCAGCTCTGCAAAACCACTATGTAAAATAAAAGATTAGACATTTTGGCAAATAATATTTGTCTTCAATTTATGATCATTGCAAAGACATAAATAACATTTGTCTGAGTAAGAACAAAACAATAATTAAATCAGAACATTACAAAACAAAATAGAATAAGTATAAGAATAATAATTTTATTCACTCAAGAAAAAATTAAAAAAGTTTATGATACCAGACCTGATAAAATAAAAAGTGGTTGGATTTTAGTTTAATTATTGGTCTCTATAAAGCTACATAATAGAACTCTTCAATATAGAAGGTAATTTGGCTGTTACAATACATTTATTAATACAATATGGTCTTCCCAAAATCTCCATATGACTGTAACTCACAACTAGGTATGATTCTTAATGTTGAAGAGATCTATACAATAGCCAGTGACAAAATCTTGGATAGCAAATGCTGAAGATGATGAGTGATGTTTGATTACATTAGCATGCTCTTCTTCTTCTCTACACAAGTGGTCTAACATACTTTTTTAAGGCTTAAGATGGATTTTATTTTTAGATTTGATTCAAGTATTATTGATCTTTTGTCAGTGAAAAGTATTATTTTAATGCTATTACATCTAAATGCATTAACCTTCCAAACAAAATACCCCTAATGTTGCACGTTTCTTATATAAAGAAAACTACTGAGAAAATTAGTCATTTGTTGAGATGCTACAATATCAATATAATATTTTCCAATAAGCAGAAATTCAATAATATATTAATCAGATTTAAAGATAAAAGATATTTTTAATGATCAAGAAATCAATGAGTTTCCATGTAGAGTACATATTTAGAAATGAAAAAAAAATTACATCTGGATTAGAAGAGGTGAGCAAGCTAATGCAGTCAAATATTATTTTATCATCTTTAATAGTTGATTTTTATATTTTAATAACTGGTCATCAAATGAAATTCTTTAGGACCAAATCCCTATCTAGATGTGACAATCATCATCAGAAATATTTAGAGAAGCTGTAGAGATTTTGAAAAATACAAAGTATATTAATAAATATGTAATATTTACTAAGCCAATAAACCTCAAGAGTGTGTGCATGAAATTGCAAAGGTAGGGACCTATACAGGTCTTAACCACAAGCTTATACTTTGGAAGAAAAGAGGGAAACCCTTCTTAACTTCAAGCTACTTTCTATATAAATAGGTGAAGTTGAAGCAGTTAGATCTCAGAGCGTGAAGCTATTCAATATTTTACTGATTAAGTCCACAATTGTAGATGTCCTAACTTTGCATTTTCATGTACACACTCTTGAGGTTTATAGCAGTAATAAATATTACTTGCACAATCAATGGGTGTTTAAGTAAATTTATAATTAATAAATATGATAAACGAGCTATATTACCATCTGTATGGGTAAACTCATTAAGCGGATTCATAAAAATGAACAACTAAATTTAAATCTTACCAATCACTTCACTTATACTCAGGTCTGAACCACTATTTAGATTTGATCGAATAAAATATAATACTTATAGTTGTTCTGTGCTTTTGGTTGTCTACATTTTTATAGGACAATGAAATATTTCCCTACACATTCAATGACAAATGTTATTTTGCAAAATAATGACACTCTTTTAATATTTCACATGAATGACCATAAGAATTAAAATGGGTTATGTTTCATTTTTTTTTTATCCATAAAAATCTTAGTTTCAACATATACATATCAGATTAAATGTACAAATAAAATAAAAATTATTTATTATTCTCACCTCCAAATAATCATAACTACAATTTACATGCTCTTCTATCTGAAAAGTGTCAAATGTAAACTTAATTTTATTGCCAAGTGGTACAGTAATTCTCCAAATACAATCTTGATAATGAGGATAATTATGAGGATAAGATGGAGACATAATTGTTCCATTAGAGCTGTTAATCAGATCACTACCACAATCTAAAAATAAATCACATAACAATTTTTACAATGAGTTTAGTCTAATAAAATAATGCATGTGCAAATATATAAATATTGAATTTGTCAGCCATAGAATGATCACTTGATTAATAAAACAAATATCAAAACATAAATTATCAATAAACAAATTTAAAAAAATTCTGTTTACATGACTATTTTACCTGTATATACAACTGATGCAGTCATTGCATATTTAAACATATTAACACATCTTGTGTAAACATTTTATTCTTTTAATTCTTAACAGTCACAAATATATATCAAAAGATTAAGCATTTGCTCATGGATGCATGCTGAAAATAAAACATGGCATTAAACTTAATACTACTATTTCTACAAATTGGATTTTAGAGCAATCACATGCCTTTAAATCAAAACCTGAACATAATATTATTATATTGTAGTTTTTTAACATGGATAAAAAATGTACTAAACTGCAAAAACCAGAATAGAATAAAGAAATAAAGCCACAGGCTTCTGTTGTGGAAAAGAGCAAAAGATTGTAAGTGAAATCAAAAAACATTGTAAATGGTAGAAGAAGGAAATTTGAGATTAAGTTAGTTGACTACACGTCTGATTGTGTGTAAATTGTAAAAAATCCTACTTGACCAGAAAACAAAGCCAAAAAGGCAATCCAGGGATTGATCAATAAGAGCCTATTGTTGTCACAAGAAATATCATATTGGTTTATGGCTAGTCATGATAACAAAACCCAGTGGCCAATTCTGAATATATTTAAATAAAAGATATCTGTTTATCTAATATGAGAGAGGTATTGGCTGGCTGAAAAATGCATCACATTTCACAAAACTAGATCTTAATTCTGCTTTTCACAAAATAGCTGTGAGGGACAAGTCAGTAAAAATCTAACAAATATTGTTGGATTATTTAAATGCAATTGGCTATCATTCAGAATTTTAATGGCACTGAACATATCAAGAAAGGCTTAATGCTTTATTATAGAGATAAGATGGCATAATATCTTATCTTGATGACATAATTATAACAGCATAGTCAGAAAAGGTGGGATATAAAAAATTGCACAGATTTGGAATCAAATTAAATGATCAAAAACATGTGGAATAGCAAAAAATTAGTATTCCCTAAGATACATAACCTTGAACAAAAGTAACCTGAGAAAGTGAGTCATGGATAATGTGGCTAAACCTAAAAATGTTAAAAAAACTCCATTAAGTTATGGGTTTGATAAACTATTTTGAATTCTTTTTTTTTTTTTACAGAATAAGCCTAAAGTAGCAAAACCTCTGAATATAAATTATTAAAGAAAAACCAAAAGTGGAAGGGTTTAACAAGTTATGAGAAAGCTTTTATGTGAAATATAGCTCTACTGTTCTCGGACATATTACTGGTCCATTTTGATAATATGTGTGTTAAACAAATGATGCTTGACAATGAGGTGTGGAGGCATAACCATCTTACAATGACAATGTATAGTGACATGGACAGAAGCCTTGGATATTATGTTTCAGCTTAAAAAACACCAATATATTTTTGACAGGCCTTTTTACATAGTAACCAATCACACATGATTATAGGGAATAGTATTGGACAATAAACTAGCACTGTGATCATTTGAGTCCACATATGATGGGATGGAGAAACCTATTGTCATCATGCAATGTCCAGTTGTCATATAAAAAAACAAAAAAGATTCATCATGCATATGCTTTGTCTTGAAATGCAGAAAAAGGTGAACAATAAAGTAAAGAAATAGAAATTAATTCATTCTAAAATATTAAATGGCAATACAGTAGCAAATATCAATTGTCAAAAAACGCTGTCAGCTGCCACCAGGCTGGACTAAAAATGTCTGGCTTTCTAAGAAATCACAATGCTTTGCAACTGTTTTTCGGAAATCATGCCAAGTTATCAGTCAGTAAGGGTTTTGTGTAAATGAGTGGTATGGTAGTAATATCAACAAAGGGTAGAAGTTAAAAATTATTGCAGAAAGGGCATGCAGGAGTTGTACATGCTAAAGCATTATCACATGGTTGCTGCAGGTGACCAAAGAAAACAGCAGGCATTAAAAAATACATTTAAAGTGCACAACTTGTCAGTCCAAAATGAATATGAAATGTAGGGAGTACATATCACAGCCTAAAGCCATTAAAGTATGGAAGAAACTTCACATGGACCAGCCAGCCTCAATATATAAAAAATGCTTCTCATATTCATAGGTGGAGAATTATTGTATTGTAAAAAATAAGAATACTGGTGAAATTATACAAAATTTGAATGCAGTGTTTTCATGCCATGGGTTACTGAAAATAATTGTTTCCAATAATGGCAATGAATTCACTATTCAAAAAATGGGAAGATTTTTGCAAGTATAAAGATCCCAAATACATCTGCACACACTCATACAATTCTGTATCAAACAGCACAGCTGAGAATGCCATTCAACAAATAAAATACTCTGATAAAAGACTAATAATACAAACATGCAATAAGCTTTATATGATACTATGCTACATCAACAGGCTATGCCAACAATGGTTACAGACAAATCTCCAGCTAAGTTACCAATGGGCAGGAAACTGCATATAAAACTATCAATATTACTTGCAAAAATGGATGTACATTTTTAGCATGAGAATGAAGACAATATATATGCAATTGGTGATGAAGTTTGGGTTTGGATCAAAAAATTGAATGAAAGGATAATCATCAAAAAACTTCTAAACAAATAGTAATCATTCAAATACAGAATGTATCAGAATATTGGAGACATGAAACAATGTTCACTGAAGAGTCATAGAAGATATTCGGTTTCCAGAGTCACTAATAACAGATAGAGAAGAAACAACAAAAACTTGGGAATACAAGAAATAGTTGATGTAGTACCTGGTAAAGTAATTCGAATGAAACAAAAAACATTGAATGTAGTAAAGATGAAACTGTAATAAAAATGAAAAATGGGATACCACAGAAGCAATGAAATAATATAGATTACCAAGGCCCCAACATCAAAAACAGAGGCTGAAAAAATTACAAGAATATACGTAAACATAGTAATCTGTTTTTCTGGGTGTAAGGGGAGAATTATTGAAATATATGTATTTTAGTAAACTAAGTTATGAGATTTTGATGCACAGAGAGAGAGAGAATTAAATAGATAAATAATAAATATCTGGAATAAGATTAAGTGAATTGCTGTAAAAATATTTATTTAAGTGTTAATTCATAATAGTAATTAATATCAGAAGGAAAAATAAATGATCATATAATGGAAAAAAATTAGTAATTACATTTACAGAGGCAATATTAAACTGATAATATACCCAATATGTGGATTTCCCCTCCAATGGATTTAATTACTTAAAAAAAAAAAAAAAAATTAAAGATATGAAAATAAAGGGAAAAAATATGTGTTCTTTGTTGTCTTTAAGGCATCTGTTGGTACAAGCATAAAGTAATAGAACAAACCAGTAAAGAACAACTTATTCCCAGGATCTTGGCTCCTGAAGTTCAGTAAGCTGACTAGGGTTATAAGACATTGCCTCAAACTTATTATTATTTAAAATGCCTTAAGAGATTTCTGATTTATAGGACAATGATGATATTAATGGTAAAAGTACTGACATTATTATTATTAGTGAGCAGACATATTAAGTGAAAACAACTTATTCCTAAATAGCTGCAGCAAGGCTATACTAATTTAGAATAGCCTATTTGAATCTGTGCATTTATATAGACACATATATAATGTACTTGGTTATTTTAATGTGTATAAACTAAATTGCATAAAATTAAGGTCTGAGTCACTCTCTCTATTCTTTATATCCTTGAAAATTAGATTCCATATTAAATTGTTATTCTTATTCTGGAGATTAGTGAACTAAGACATAGCGAGTACTAAAATGCAAAGAAAGATATTTGTGTTAATCCAGCCCAATATATTCAGTAATCAAGACATTCTAACAAAAGTACTCTCACTCATTTATATGGATTGATCATAAAGTTAAATTAACTAGCAAACATCAACTTTATTCCTTTAAAAATGTTACAGTACTTTCTCATAATCTTCAGGATGTTGTCTCTTTTAATTGCTCTTGATACACCTATTTGATCTTAATAAGTTATCTATAGTCTAGCACAGCTTGGGAAGCCCATAAACGCTTTATTATAGACTACGCAATCAAGTTGAAAATCGAAGAAAGAATGGATACAATTACAACTTTTTAATTTTAACACAATAATTTAAAGAATTAATAAATTATGGGAATTTATCAAAGAATTTTAAAGTACTATATAATCATGTTTCATACCTATACCAATCTTCTGAATCACTTTTATATTTGTATTTCTATAAATACATATGGTTATGGTACCAATTTTCTATCTATCCTATCTTATCTTTAGGCAAAAAACTTAACATAAATATCAGTGTAATCTAAAATGAGAAAAGATTCTGTGAAAGCTGATATTTATCTTTTTAAAAGATTAGTCAAAAATTTAAATAAGTGACTGGAATATATATATATTTAAAAAAAGAAAATGTTTTTCATAAAATTCCAAAAGTAAATTTCTGTCATTTTTTTTTATATGAAAAAATCAAAAAAATTAAGTTATGAATTGATTTATTTATTTACGTATTTTTTAAAAAAGATAATCCAAATACAATATTTTATAAAACTAATATATAATAGATCAGAAATATACCAATAGTAAAGATGTTCATAAGAAAATATATTTTAGAAATGTTATGATTGCTAATCTTATGTCTTTTTATTATCAAGTAAGTAGTAGTTTGAACATTGACATGGTTTTTAACTCTGATTAATTACTTGCAATATGTTTTAATATTGAATTCTATTTGAATAATCTTTGAATTAAAATTGTTGTACTATTTTTTCCATTCTTTTCTTTTTGTAATTCATCTTATTTGTCACCTTCTGATTGGTTGCAACAGACTCTTGATGTATTTATGTGTTTACAATATGCATATTTCTGAGGCTTAGTTTAATATTTTATTTATCCCTCATTCCATCTCTTTAAAGATATATGTACATACTACACAAAATCATTGGTTAACACATTCTGGGGTCATGCAGTCAGTTGGCAATTGAATATATATATATATATATTTGCTATTAACTGAAAGGAGACCCTTTGATTCCTCTTGGAGGCCTTAAAGGAACCGAGCAGGGCAAATTCCTAATGTCCACTCAATATGTTCTTGTCGTTGCAGCTGTTATTACTATGTGATTATTCATATAGTATACAAACATGGATGGGCTGCTCACCAATGCATTAGCCAGTGTGGTGAGTTTATTGACTTTTTACCTCTGAGTTTAAGAATATTTTTTCAATATATACAATAATGACAGGCAAAATGAAATCATGGCCCTTATTTCCAGGAGGCAGTAAAGTCACCAACCAAGGCAGTGGTAGGTGGCCAAAGGTGGAGGATGCTAAGAATCCCCTGATTGTGGACTCAGGTTGCCATTTGATGATGACTTTTTATTTAGGTACTTACAACTGCAGATCACTTTCAAGTGAAGGAAGATTGCAAGAGTTAGAAGAAGAACTGTCTTATATTAAATGGGACATTATTGGACTTTGTGAAGGTAGAAGAAAAGGTGAAGAAACATTTGATTTAAAATGTGGACATATACTCTACTATAAAGGCACAAATATTGGAAATACAAGTGGAGTAGGATTCATTATAAATAAAAAATGGAAGAATAACATTGTGGAGATTGATGGTGTATCAGACAGAGTGGCAAGATTAGTTTTACAACTTAATAGCAGATTCCAATTGAAGATAATTCAGGTTTATGGCCCAACAAGTTTTCATAGTGATGAAGTTATAGAAGATTTTTATATGGATGTACAAAAGGCTTTTGATCAGGGTAAACAACATTTTAAAATTGTTATGGGAGACTTTAATGCTAGAATTGGTAAACAAATGAAAGATGAAAATGCTATAGGTAATTTTGGTTATGGTAATAGAAATGAGAGAGGGCACAGACTTGTGGAGTTTGCAGAAAAAGGAAAACTTTATATTATGAATTCTTTTTTGAGAAAAATGTTAAAAGGAAATGGACATGGAAGCATCCAAATGAAGGTATGGCAGAATTGGATTATATTTTGACTAACCGAAAATACATCAAGATTGTAATGTTTTTAATAAATTTAACACAGGAAGTGATCATTGATTAGTAAGATGTAAGATACAAGTTAATGCAAAACTAGAGACAAAAATTATTAAGAAAAACAATATTTACAGTTGATATTCCTAATCTTCAGAAACATTCTAATAAATTTAAATTAGAACTTACAAATCAGTTTCAAGTATTAGTAGATTTTGAATATGATTCAGATTTGAATGATATTAATAAGAAAATAAGCGATAGACTTTTAAAAACTGCAACAAAGATAGCTGGTAGAAAAAAGCAGCAATTGACCAATAAAATTTCTACTGAGACTAGAGAATTTATGAAGAAAAGAAGGAATATGAGGATATACAACAATGATGCATTAAAAAGGATTGAATATCTTGAATTTTGTAAAATGGTGCGGAAAAGAGTTGAAAATGATATAAGAAAGTATAATTGTGAAGTAGCAAGGAAAGCTGTAGAAGAAAATAAAAGTCTAAAGAGTATAAAACAACATTTTGGTATTGGTAGGAAATTTATATCTGCAATAAGACAAAAAGATGGCATTATTACTAAAAAGAGAGATGACATCATAAAATGTGTAGAAAACTTCTACCAAGAATTATATAGTAATAAAAAACAAGTGCCTCCTATACATATTATATCTTCCGAATTGCCCAGAATTTTGAATGAGGAAGTGAGACATGCAATTAAATTTATGAAGAAAGGGAAGGCTCCAGGTAATGATGGAATTGTAATTGATATATTAAAAGAAGCAGGTGAAAAAATAGAATTTTTTTTTAGCAAAGTTATATACCAAATGTCTAAATGATAAAGATGTACCAGATGATTGGAAGAATGCAGTATTAATATTAATATTTAAAAAAGGTGATAAAGATATTAAAAATTACAGACTTATCAGTCTTTTATCAGTTTTCTACAAAATTTTTACTAAGATAATTACAACTTGTCTACAGAAAACACTGGATTTCCACCAACCAAGAGAACAAGCTGGATTTAAAAGTGATTTTAGTATAGTAGATCATATCCAGGTATTGAGAGAAGTTATAGAAAGGACAAATGAATATGAGTTGCCATTATGCTTAGGATTTGTAGACTATGAAAAGGCATTTGATTCTATAAACCTTTCATCAGTGATTAAAGCATTGGATTATCAAGATGTAAATCCAGGATATTGTCATATTTTGAAGAATATTTATAAAAATGCAAGTTATAGAAAGGACAAATGAATATGAGTTGCCATTATGCTTAGGATTTGTAGACTATGAAAAGGCATTTGATTCTATAAACATTTCATCGGTGATTAAAGCATTGGATTATCAAGGTGTAGATCAAGGATATTGTCATATTTTGAAGAATATTTATAAAAATGCAACAGCAACAATTAGATTACATAATGACAGTAGGAAAATCAACAATGAAAAGGGTGTAAGACAGGGTGACTCCACATCTCCAAAACTTTTCACAGCAGTGCTGCAAGAAGTATTTTGTAGATTAACATGGGAAGCTAAAGGAGTGAAAGTAAATGGAGATTATTTAAGTCATTTAGATTTTGCAGATGATGTAGTTGTTTTTGCAAATAATGCTTTAGAGCTACAGGAAATGTTGCAGGAGTTATCAGATGAAAGTAGGACTAAAGATTAATGTTAAAAAGACTAAAGTAATGTTCAATAGATTTTCTCAAAATATGAAAATAAAGATTGATTATGATGAGTTAGAAGAAGTTAACAGTTACAAATACCTTGGTCAGATTATTAATACAGATGGAAATATAATAGATGAAATTAATCATAGAATTAAACTTGTTTGCAATGCTTTTGGTAGAAATAACTTGATATTAAAAGGAAATATACCTATGTGTTTGAAAAGGAAGGTTTTTAATAAATGTGTTTTGCCAGTTCTTACTTATGGTTCTGAGACTTGGACACTTAATGGAAGAGCAATACAGAGACTTCAGACCACTCAAAGAAGTATGGAGAGATGCATGTTGGGAATAACAAGAAGGGATCGAAACACAATGTATGGGTAAGAGAACAAACAGGTGTTACTGACCTCATTAAAAAAATTAAAAGACTGAAGTGGAGTTGGGCTGGGTATATTGTTAGAAGAGATGATAACAAATGGACAATTGAAATTTTAAACTGGATTCCAAGAGATTGTAAAAGACCCAGAAAGCGACCACATGTGAGATGGGTGGATGAAATAAGAAAGTGTTCAGGGGTGAGGTGGAGAAGAGAAGCTAAAGATAGGAAAGATGGATTGAACTTGGAGAGACCTTCATCCTGCAGGGACTGATAATGGTTGATGATGATGATATATATTGTTAAATAAAAAAAAAAACTAAACACAAAATATAATAAAATTTCAAAAATTTATTTACTCTGAAAAAATATTGGTATTAGGAAGATAGTAGATTCAACTTGATAGTTAAGTATAAGATCACTTAGATCTTCTTATAGTTCATAATCTCCTAAGATACATATTGTGCAGGATCATGTATAATGGCCATGCAAAATATGGCTGTTGTTGAAGATTCAGCACAGCTAATTTTTATCGTATCAAAATTATATAATTTTAATAGATCAAATAAATTGTAATTTAGATATATATTGCAAGTATTTATGAATGGTACATAAATAAATGGGTTTGGTCTATACTATATTCCTATTTACACCCACAGTATAAGTGCACATATTAGTAAATTTTATTCACACAGCAAATCTATTAAAAAAAAATTAAGCTTGTAATAACATTTGTTTACATGTGGAACACTTTTTTATATCTAAGTTATATTATTACTTGTAATGTCCTGATACACGTATATATAAATGTATTTTTTTTTTTTGTTATTTCTAAAAAAAATGTTTTAAATAAAATTTAAATTTTGTATTTATTATAATGAGATTTTTTTTAAAATTAATATTGATTTATAAAGAAAAACTTTTTGTAAATTGTAATTTGCTTATTAGCAAAGACCAAAAGAGGGGGGAAATGTTTGGTATTAAAAGAAATTTGTCTTTTTGATGATTTGTAAAGATAAAATCAGAAATTGATTTTATCTAAAGAATAAAAGCATAATGGGTGATTTAATTAGCCAAGATGGAAACTATACAATTTCCAATATTAGAAAAAGGTATACTTTGAGACACAAAAAGTAAAAGAATGTATATAAAGTATATAAAAAGTATAATTGAATTATTGGCTGATGCAATAGCTCATGGGGGGGGGGGTATTACAATTAGACTGATAAGAAGACTATATGTGCTACCTACTAGGTGCATTGAGAGCAGTTTGTGCCAGCCTGTCCAAGTTATGAGATGGTAGATGTTTGCTAAAAATAATAATTTAAGTCCAGCTTGTCCAAGTAATGAGATGGTAGATGTTTGCTGAAAATAATAGTTGTCTCCAGTTTGTCTAAGTAATTGGATGGTATATGCTTGCTGAAGATAAGAGAGCAGTAAGAAAGAAGAAATGAAACTTGAAAACTAACCATTTGGATATGGTATTGATGTTAAATAAATCTTAGAAACGCTACTGAAATGTTTGTTAAATTCTACCAAAAAAATCATGAAGTAGACTTCTAGCAGCAGTACACTGACTGTTCATCCCTGAAGTCCAGAAATGCCACAGGAGAAGCTGCATATCCTGATGAAAGAAAGACTCAAATATGTATATTGGTGAATGGAAGCCATATCTGCCCTATTGAGTAGCCGTGTGGTACAGTTTGAAGTCAAACTTAATGGAAATTAAAAGTTCAGATGAGTGTATATTTTTTTATAATATTAATTGTTTTTTTTAATAAAGAATTAATTGGTCTTCACTTTCTTGTATCTTATCAATTAATCCTTTTTATTTAATTTTGGTAATATGTGCATGTCTGATCTAAATCCACTATGTGCAGGATTATTTTTTATTTCCTAATCTTTAAACTACTATGATAACACCTCATGCTGAGTGTCCAATGACCATATTCATTAAGCATCATTTTATGCACCCAAAGTAGAGACGTAGATGTTTATCATATATAAAGATAATTGAGCATGAAAATATTGATGTGCTTATAATGTCAATACTTATAATCTTTAGGAATAGCCATTAGACATGCACTTTACTTTTTTAATTTATTACTTTAAAGTGGGAAAGGAGGTATAGACCACACCCATTGTGCGATCATTGTAAATTTTTTTTTTATATATGTGCATTTGTTTTCTGTAAATAAATATTCAATTTAGTGAATCAACTTCACATTAATATTAAATTTTTCATTATTTGAAATATCAACTATATTAAATTATTTTTTTATATGTAATTGGTGGAGGGAGATTTAAAAAATGAATAATAAATAGTAGATTTCACATTTACATCATTTGCCATTTCACTTACTTAGTTTTGATGAATTATTTGTTCATTAGTATATAATTATAATTATTTAATCAAAGTGCTGACCCACTTATTAACCTGCGATAGAAAGAAATCATATAATGAGTTAGACAGGGATAACTTACAGGGGAGTTGGATTGTTTCACCATTTATGTCTGAACTTAATAATTTATTAATATATATGATAATGATCATTCATATTTGCACACTCTTTTGGGAAAGAAAAAGGAGAATAAACAATAGAGTTCTTGAGAGAGAGTGGTGCAAGAGTCTGAATTAGAATATTTTAGTGCTTTTAAAGGTGTGCAACATCCAAAAGTGATCAACTTTTAGTTAATCGGACAATTGTGGGATAATTTAACAGGGAAGGCTTCGATTGACCTAATTTTAGGCTGAATCTACTTCCTATAATAATTGTTTTTTGAGATATTTTCTTCATATTTAACCAACAATATTTTCAGGGAATTATTATCCATTTTTCATTTATCAACATATGTCATTTCATGCTTGGTGCATATGCAGGTCAAAGGTATATAAGACCACAGTGGAAACTTCAGACCGGTACAGAAAATGGCACCAAACATGTTAGACACGAACTAGAATTAAAAATAGTATTAGCGAAAATCTATATATTGTTTTTGTTATTTCAAAACCGATTTAAGAAAACTAAGTTAAGAAAGAAAAGGGCATTTGTAAATGATATGTGGTTTTAGTAATTAGTTAAAAAAGAGTTTTTGAGCGAGAATTTATTAGCATGGACCAAAATAAATAACAGTGAAAACAGAAAACAATAACTTTGTTATTACTAGGGCATAATAGTTAGAAGGGGTAATTGGAATTTTTTTTTATCACATGTGAGAGCAAATTATTTATGAAAGTCAGAGAAATGTGCTGGAAGGAAAGGACGATTAGTAGGGGATAATGAAATGCTTGGTGTACTGCATATTTTTCATATGAATTAAACAGAGAATATTTTTGAATTGAGATAAAATGTTAGTATTACCATATCAGAAATAAAAGACAATATTTTGAGTTTGAGTTAAAAAAAATAATTATGTGATTAAAATATTAATGATATGGGATCGGTAATAATACAGAAAGAACATATATATGTCCCAAAAGAATAATACCAATAAATGTTAACATGAGCAAGAAAAATAAAAATGGAACAAGCATTGAGTAGTGAAACAAAAGATCTGGGAGATGTAGAAATGTCAGTAGAAGAGCAGTGAGTAGATGATCAGAAAAATGAACTAGTGAAGGTAATTAAATGCATAAAGGCAATGATGGAAGAATTCTTAAACTATGTAAAAAAGGAAGTGGTTAAAATGCCAAAAGAATTAGAAAAGTAGAGAAGAAAGATGTCTGAACAGAGGAAGAATATATATAAAAAACAGAGGGTGTACAAAGTGAATCATTGTCAGAAATTGAAGGGAGATTCCAAAAGTTGGAAATGAAAGATGATAAACCTAATCAAAATAAGGAAGATGAGTCAGAAGTAAATAAAATAGACAAACAGTTAGTCAAGTCAGGGCAAGAAAATACAGGGCCTGAAACAGAAATTAATGATAGTAAAAAATAATGAGCGAATAATTTAAAGACCAAAAACAAGACCAGAACACAAGAAATACTGAATCAAGATGTACAGATGAATCGTTAGCCAAAGTGACTAGAGGTGAAGATCAACCGCTATACCAACAAAATATAAATCAATTTTTGAAGATATGTGTGTTTGAAGAAAAAGTGGGAGAAGTTCCGGTGGAACACATAAGAAGTGTAGTAAGTTATTTTCAAGTAAATGAAATAAGTGAAATTAGTAAATGGGCTGAGAACCAAATTATTAGGGCAATCCGACATAATTTCCCCTTCCAAAATAAACAAATGTTATTGACTGGCAATTTAAATACGATGGAATAATAGGCTGAGTTGTTAAATACTTTGAATATGAACCAACTGGACAAACCACTGGATAAAGCTAGGGAAAATTCTTGTATTAGCTTGGTAATATGGGAGGGGGGTGGCTACAATCAAATGAAGGACATGGGAAGGCAAGGCCTAGGAGTTGGAATCCAAAAACAGAGATCAAACATAATGGAAGCTGTCTAAATGACCAAGGAAAGAAATATGGAAAAGATAGGGAATATAGACCAGTGTCACCTAAGCTGGGGGGAGGGGGATGCAAAGATTAAAAGTTAGCAGTTGTAGTCAGTTAAGTATATTGTTTAAATGTTGGGAGTGTAGACCTTGTGGTTTTTCAAACCTTGCATGTATAGGTTTGATTATGTCAGTTTACTCATACTCTGGTGTGAGATGATGAGAGTTTAGAGGATTGGCTGGGGATCTATACATAGTCTGGAATTTCTGTGGCTTTATAACAGCTTTATGTACTCTGTCACTAGTGCAGGGAGTACTGTTTTGCTGAGGAAAAAAAAAGATTTTTTTTCCTCGGAGACCCTGAACCTTGTAATGCAAAAAGACCCTATAAGACTTAAACAAAGAAAGCATGGGTGCATTCATTAAGGTTGCATATTAATAAAGCTCTTCAAAATAGAGTTTGTTTTCTGTGTTATCTGCAAGGCAAAAAGATCCTGTAAGCCTCCAAATGTATAAGCATGGATGCACTTTTGTAGATATTCGGGTAATTTACATACTTTGTCTGTCACAGGGTTATCGATGTAGTAGGGATCTGTAGGTCAATGCTCTGGGTTTCTTATTTTCTCGAAATCAGATGCGAGTGGACGATGTGGTCTGGGCTTGGCATATCAATGTTTGTGAGGTTGTGGGTTTGCATTTGTGTCGATTGGACAGTATGACTTCCGTGCTCAACTATACAAAAACATTAAAAGTTAGAATACAAATAGTTAAATAAGATATTAAAATAATTAAATAAGACCATTAAAAAGAGTAATCTCCTTTTAACAGTCTCAACAGGGATAAAGGTATTGTGCCAGACCGCGTATAATGGCTATGCACAAAATGGCTGTTGCTGAAGATTCAGCACAGCTAATTTTTATCATATCAAAATTATATAATTTTTATAGATCAAATAAATTGTAATTTAGATACATATTGGAAATATTTATATATGGTACATAAATAAATGGGTTTGGTCTATACTATATCCTTATTTACACCCACAGTATAAGTGCATGTATTAGTAAATTTTATTCACACAGCAAAACTATAAAAAAAAAAAAAACTAAACTTGTAATAACATTTCTTTATGCGTGGAACACTTTTTTATATTTAAGTTATATTATCACTTGTAATGTCCCAATACACCTATATATAAATGTTATTTTTTTTTGTTATTTCTAAAAAAATGTTTTAAATAGAATTTAAATTTTGTATTAATTGTAATGAGATTTTTTAAAATTAATATTGATTTATAAAAAAAAACTTTTTGTAAATTGTAATTTGCTTTTAGCAAAGAACAAAACAGGAAAAAAATGTTTGGTATTAAAAGAAATGTGTCTTTTTGATCGTTTGTAAAAATAAAATCAAAAATTGATTTTATCTAAAGAATGAAAGCATAATGGGTGATTTAATTAGCCAAAATGGAAACTATACAATTTCCAATATTAGAAAAAGGTATACTTTGAGACACAAAAAGTAAAAGAATGTACGTAAAGTATATAAAAAGTATAATTGAATTGTTGGCTGATGCAATAGCTTGTAGGGCAGTATTACAATTAGATTGATAAGAAGACTATATGTGCTATCTACTAGGTGTGTTGAGAGCAGTTTGTGTCCAGCCTGTCCATGTAATGAGATGGTAAATGTTTGCTAAAAATAATAATTTGTGTCCAGCTTGTCCAAGTCATGAGATGGTAGATGTTTGATGAAAATAATAGTTGTCTCCAATTTGTCTAAGTAATTGAATGGTATATGTTTGCTGAAAATAAGAGAGCAGAAAGAAAAAAAAATGAAATTTGAAAACTAGTCATTTGGATATAGTATTGATTGTAAATAAATCTTAGAAAAGCTACTGAAAGTAAAAAGAAGGAAATAGAGAATAACTATTTCTGACCTGATTGCAGCTATAGATCTCCAGGGGAAGAATGCCATTATTAGCCAAATGTTTGTTAAATTCTACCAGAAAATCATGGAGTAGACTTCTAGCAGCAGTACACTGCCCATTCATCCCTGAAGAACAGAAATGCCATAGGAGAATTCGCATATACTGATGGAAGAAAGACTCTAACATGTATATTGGTGAAAGGAAGCCCTATCTGCCCTATTGAGTAGCCATGTGGTACACTCTGAAGTCAAACTTAATGGAAATTAGTTGTTCAGATGAGTGTATATATTTTTTTATAATATTAATTTTGTGTTTTGTTTTTTTATTATAAATAATTAATTGATCTTCACTTATTTGTATCTTATCAATTATTCCTTTTTATTTAATTTTGGTAATATGTATATTTGTTAGTATTTATGCACATGCCTGACCTAAATCCGCTATGCGCAGGACTATTTTTTTATTTCCTAATCTTTAAACTACTACAGTGACACCTCATTCTGACTGTCTGATGACCGTATTCATTAAGCATCATTTTATGCATCAAAAGTAGAGACGTAGATGTTTATTGTATATAAATATAATTAAGCATGAAAATATTGATGTGCTTATAATGTCAATACTTATAAACTTTAGGAATAGCCATTAGACATGCATGTAAACCTTTGGATTATATTTCTTTTGAATATATTTGCTGTATTTACTTGATTTCTTAATTTATTACTTTAAAGTGAGAAAGGGGGTATAGACCACACCCATTGTGCGATCATTGTAAAATGTTTTTTTTTTTATATATATGCATTTGTTTTCTGTAAATAAATATTCAATTTAGTGAATCAACTTCACATTAATATTAAATTTTTCATTATTTGAAATATCAACTATATTAAATTACTTTTTTTATATTGAAACGATAACTTTCCAAGCCTTATTGTTTCACAATCAAACCTAATGACACACTCATCTGTGCTACGTTCAAACCTATTTAATGTTAATAAATTTAAAATTAGCTGATGTCTGTCTAAACAGTATTAGATATTTACATGTGAACCAACACTATAATTAGATAGGATTAGTAAAATTATAGCGTACCAAATTCACTTAATATTTATAAAAAGGTTTCTTCTATTATTAAAGTTAGAAGTAAGTTATTAATTTTGTTGTTAATATTGTAAATTCATATGTGGATATATAATCTGTGCTATATAGAAAGAAGGCATGATTTTAAAATATCTAAAAGCTGTTATCTAAAAATAATATTAAATGTTTCTTTAAAAATCTGTTAAAAGATTTCTTGTTTTAAATATATTTCAGGGAAAAAGTTTCTTGAAAATATATTTAAAAGTTATATCAAAATATGTTTATAAGTTATTTTAAAAAAAAATATGTTAAAAAGGTTCTCGTTTAAAAAAAAATGATAAAAGGTTTTTAATAAAAGAGTTTCTTATATTATGTAAAATTAAAAATAAAAGCTGGTCAAGTAAATAAAAAGATTTTTAGTTGTAAACAAGTGTCATTAACGACCACACTTGGAATTGGTAAAAGTAAAATTAGTTCAAAATCTTGCTAATTAAAATCTCCTTAGATAAGATAAAGTTATTTTTAAAATCTAAATTGAAAATTGTTTGCAACGAAAAATCTTAATTATAATAGCTTAGGAAATGGTTCTAACATTCCATAAGTTATCTAAGATTTAAAATCTGGATTACAAATTTGATAATATTTAAATAAATGCTTGAATTAATGAGTTTTGATGCGACAGATTCTGATGATGTAAGTGCTTGAGAAAACCTGTAAATACTCTGTATTTTAAACAAGGGGAGAACAGACAGCCATTTTTAGAAAGAATTGCAGCCACTCTCCATGTTTGTTTAATGTCTAATATGTCCAGCTAAAAATGGGCATTTCTTTGCTGTTACTCTGTGGGGAGAACAGGGGTTTCCTCTCATCACAATGCCTGAACAACCATCATACCACTAGCAGACACAAGCCTAACAGAATGGGAAAGAAGATGAAGCCACCATCTGCCCAGCCAAACTCACCAAACCTACAGCCAAGAACTTGCAGTACAGATAAACAATACCGGTACCATTTTTATTTTCAAACCGCAGAGCTCTGTGTAAAATTTTATATAAGTTACCTAATTCTCTTTACAATAATTATAAAGCTAAGTGTAACCATAATTTAAATCCGTTTAATATTTAAAATAATGTGTAAATTGCTATCATAATTAATGTTGCTAAAGTTAAAATGACCTGACTATTTATATTTTCTTTTCATTTAAAAGTAAATTATTAATATCTATTTAAAGTTATATCACTGCAGTTGTGTCTATATGTCTTTGCTTATTTTAATTAAATGTTTATTATATTTCATATGCCAATATTTCGAAACAGCGAGCACTTAATTTCATGTTTTTAAAAAGATATTATTTAAACATCTTCATGTAATATAGCATCACCTTTCTACACAGTTTCAAAATCCTATTCTATATAACAATAACGACTCGCTTGCACTCATTATTATATTTTTTATGATGATTTAACATGTGAAATGTGGTTCTTTTTAATCAACCATTTAAAAGCTTAAACTTTATAGTTTTATTAAAAATTAAATTAAAGCCTTGATAATAGTTATAAGTATATTTGTCATTTAAGTTCTTATGTCCATAGAAATATATTTTCCCTCTTTAAAGTATTAATTATCTATAACTAACCTAATAGATTGAGCATGTCAAAGTAGAGATTTATTAATATCCCCATTAGTAGTGTAGACATTTATTATCAGGCTACACGAGTTGGTCTCAATTTGGTAAAACTAATATGCTACTGTCTTGTATTTCATAGTATGAAATATACTATTCTTTGCTTGGTGGATGTGATCTATTATTTTATTAAATTTATTCTCCTTTTGCTGCTATACGTATGATACATATATTAAGATGGAGCCATGGCATTGCCAGTAGATCTTCTCTTATAGGGTAGAGCAATAGCAAAGCTTGAGCCAAGGCCAGGTTAGCATGTAAGTCACCCGCCATTCCTGAACACAATGTTCCTTTTCACGCAGTATGGTTCCAGGGTGCCAGCATTGGTTGCAAGAACCCTGGAGTTATTCATCCATCTGCAGAGCGACGTTTCCTATTGTCATTTACCTGTGCCATAGTGCATTGGTAAAATCTTAGGCAACCAACTCTCCCACCTTAACATAGCACTTCAGTATTGATCTGAAATTTCTCTCGAAAGCCATGTTCGATCGATCATTATTTGAGCTGGTTTATGCACTCATTAAATAATATTGTATTTGCAATAAATAATGAATTTTTAGACTGATCAAGGTTCAATATAATTACTTATATAACAGCCACAAATTTAATAGGATTTGGCATAACTAGATTTATAGACATAATGTAGTGACTATTTACGTATCAGTTGTAAATCATTTCATAAGATGGGCATATCTTAAATTCATCTATGCAAATTTCACTGATTACTTATATAAAGCTATTTTAAATTCAGTGTAAGAAGAGAATGTGTTCTCTCATTTACCCAAGGTTTGCGTACATTCTACATTGAAATTCTGTAAAATATTGTCAATTTCATTTCAATTGTAAATAAATGTATAACTAATTTAGTGTATTTTGTTCTCTGTCTCATTATTGATCTAATTCTAATTATTATTTATCATATATATATATGTGAAAACTATGCATTAATAATCCTTTAAATTAGTGATATATTTTAGATAATTTAAGAAACTTTCTTTTATTTATCAGAGTCTTATTGCATCTCCCTGACCTATGCTGGCCGTGAATAAAGGAGTATACTATGTGTAATTTCAAGGTGGTCATTCATAGGATCTTGAGTCTTGGAGTACTGGCTTACAAGTTGGAGTGTGGTCGGACTTGGGATGTCACAGTTCTAGTCTGGTCAGCTTCGGTCTCTTTTTTTTGGATTCTGAATTCTGTTATGAGAATGTACAAATTTGACTGTTACAATATGTAATTGGTGGAGGGAGATAAAAAAAAAGCGAATAATAAATAGTAGATTTCACATTTAAATTGTTTGCTGTTTCACTTACTTAGTTTTGATGAATTATGTGTTCATTAGTATATAATTATAATTATTTAATCAAAGTGCTGACCCACTTATTAACCTGAGATAGAAAGAAATCATATAATAAGCTAGACAGGGATAACTTACCGGGGAGTTAGATTGTTTCACCATTTATGTCCAAACTTATTAATTTATTAATATATACGATAATGATCATTCATATTTGCACACTCTCTCAGGAAAGAAAAAGGAGAATAAACAGTAAAGTTCTTGAGCGAGGGTGGCGGAAAAGGCTGAATTAGAATATTTCAGTGCTTTTAAAGGTATGCAAAATTCAAAAGTGATCAACCTTTAGTTAATCGGATGATTGTAGGATAATTTAACAGGGAAGGCTTCGATTGACCTAATTTTAGGCTGAATCTACTTCCTCTAATAATTCTTTTGATATACTTTCTTCATATTTAACCAACAATATTTTCAGGGAATTATTATCGATTTTTCATTTATCAGCATACGTCACTTCATGCTCGGTGCATTTGCAAGTCAAAGGTATATAAGACCAGAGTGAAAACTTGGACTGGTACAATATATATATAAATAAAGTCTATTTCATTTGCAAGCAGCTTACTGCATACATACATTAATTTAGTTAGTCAAATTGATTCTTGACTAAAGCTCATTTTAGGTTATTTCCAGAACTACTTTACTTTGCTAGTTTAACTTTCCACAAGTATACTTTTGTTTTTCCTTTCACTTTTACTTCTGCACTCTTGCTGTTCAACATTTGAGCAACTTTTCTTTCACTTTAGGCAACACTCTTACACTGAATGATAATTCTGCTTAACTGTTCCACAAACTCTTTATCACTTTGGCTAACTTGCACAAAGTAATTTTCATTAATTAGCCCATTGCTATCTCCAGAAAGTTTTATTTCTTTCAGCATACTTAATTAGCTGTTTTAATTCTGGACTACTTTATGTATTAATACTAACAGTTTATACACATACCTTTATGTATTAATACTAACAGTTTGAACACATACCTTTATTTAATACTAATAAATAAACCAAATATCTATGTGTGACATAGCATGATCATATATATATATATATATATTAATAAGACATGTTCATAAAGTAAAAATTTCATTGTTTAATATTTCATAATAATAAAAAAATATCTAAAAGAGTATTGTAGAAATAAAAATGCAAATTTTATAAAATTTTCAAAAAAGAGAGAGTGAAAAAAATAATTATAAAAAGTTTACATATTATTTAATCTATATTTAATTAAATGTTAGCATTTTTCAATATTTTAATTAACGATGATATAATGGAAATCATAGCCTTAGCAATTATCAGTGGAATCTTTCTGTACTACTGTTTATATTTTTATCTATGTATAATTTTACCATAAGTTTTTTAATACACACTTTTGATAATAATTATAAGACATTTTGTCAATAAATATTTCTAGGTAGCTAATTTTCTATATCCATGTTCATTGAATTTGTTTTTTCATTACATTTAATTTTCTTCATGATATTATTTTATATTAATCTGGAGTTTTGTAACTTTCATTTTGCCATAATACGTTTGCTGGTAAACAAGCTATTAACTAAGATATATTTTTTATCATGGAAGACAGATCGTACATAAGCAATAAATAGGACATTTCATAGGTCAATATTCAATATTCCACCAGTGATTCCAATTCCAATCCACAATTCAACTAAGGAAAATCATTGTATAAGTAATATAAAAGTGAACAAATTTCCCTATAGCTACAGTTGAAAAGTGATAATGACTGGTTAACTTGTTTATTCATTAAAATTAATGTTAAATTTTTTAAAAAAAAATTTATGCTACTTCTTTGGCAAAGTTATATTCTTAATGACTTCAAACACTAGCTTTTAATGACTGAATTTGACATCTATTTGATTGAATTATGTATGCAACTGGTGAGAACAAAATAGTAACTGTTACATTGTAATGTTTTTCATAGTTTATATACTTTTGATTCATAATGAAACAGTAAGATTCGTATTCGAATCTTAAGTTTCACCTTTTTCTGTCATCTCTCACTGACTGTTCTATCCCGCCCAAATTTAAACTTTTTGATATCGAATTGTGTGTGTAACAATATTAAAATTGTATAAATATATGTAGAATTCAGCATAAACACGCACACATTTCGATCTCAAATTAAACGCAATAAATAGGGGTAAAATAATATAATTTAGATTCCTTTTAGTTATATAATTTTGTATAATTTTAATCATTTATTTTGGATTATAAAGTTCGTATTTATTGCTTTGTTTAAATTTCGTTTAATAATAATTCTAAAAATATCTGATGTAATATTTAATTAAAAGTTAAAATAATCTTATGTTCCCTTTTTGTTTTTGAAATTTAAAAGCATTGGTCAGTGATAGATAATAGATTAATTAAAGAAAAATTCCCCAAAAAGTAATTAGTAAATGTAAAATGTAAACAATAGAACAGCAGCTTTCTTTAATTAAAAACCAAGAAAATGCATTGATTATCCTCAGGGCAGATTAAGTCGAACCTAAAAATATCTTAACAAAAAATGTGAAAGATCAAGATAAAAAGAGAGGCCATCTTAGACTTGCTGGAGACATGCACTTAAACTTTAGCTTTGCTCTCAAACACTGAGTCTCCAAAAATATAAAATAATTTGTTCCTGCCAAGGTATGACCGAGTAAAGCACCTAGATTATTCTCCATCAGGAGATGGCCTATCGGATGCTGAACTTTCCATTGCCCGTCATAAATTCACAATGAAGATCTGCTGCCTGAAATAAATGAAAAAGCTGCTGCTGCTGTGAAATGAAATGAAATATCTAAATACAAGAAAGAATTACCACTCGTGAACTTTTTGCTGCTAAACTAATGGAATCAGAAAACTTCTTATAAAACAGGTACCTGTCTGTGTTCAAACTCTAGAGTACTCTAATAACATGCTATAGCTCTTCTTCATATTACTTATCTAAATTGTAAAATATAAAAACTACCGTTTGTATAACTAAATTGAATAATTAATGTAATGTGTAAATGTATCTAATAATCTAGCTTACCTCACTCTATCTTGGGTGCGTATTTCTCAAATCTACATTCTATCTATAGTTATTATTTAATTATTGCATGCTTATAATTGTCTCAATTTTAAAGTTTAAATCTATGATCGCTTGGAATAATGAATGCGTGTCAAATTTTCATTAATATTTGCTTTCATAACTAACTTAACTTTCACATAAATTGACACGCATTCAGTGCATCATTTATTGTAATGCAGGGGTCTACTACTTCGCAAATGGCTGACGTATTAGTTATAATAATTCCCAATTTATATATGTTTTGTATTTATTAAATCATAATGAATAATTCCATCAAATTACATTTCTTTGAGAGTCGCCAATGTTCTTTAGTAAATGTTGATAATGTAGGCCGAGTCAGAAATCTACTTAAATCTCATCATAATCGTTTATACAGTTACATGTGTTACGTTTTAGAGACGCAATGACCCATTCCGCCGTGAAATTTCCGGATTCTTCAGGGTTGAAATTAACCCCGTCGTCCTACACAAGCGGACATAATAAATGCTTCCGTAGGATTTGACCTGTCATGCAGCCAGCCGGCAAATTGTGACACGTACCGCTTGTCCCTGGTTATGCTTATGTGACACCTTACTTCATCGGGCCGAGGCAGAGACCAGCCGACCGTCTTATAAACTCATTCGCGGCATTGCAGTTTCAATATACTGCCATTCCATATCGCCTTTCTAAAGCGTACCACGTGTTCCTTTACTTAGTTTTATTATTCTATATATCACTCCGCCTCTGCATTATCTTCATAATTCACTCTCAAATAAATGTTTGCCCTTAGTCATAAAATAAATAGTTTAATTAAATAAATATATGTCCGCCGCTACTCTTAAATCTTACTTTAGACTCTTGCATTGCAAAGGTATAAATCCCTCCAGGCATGCATTAGAAATACTTACTCGAGAATTTTAGGTAGCTAGATTATGCTTTCAAATAAATGTATTCCTTTTGTAAACATTACAGTATCGGAAATACCGCTACTGAAATCCTCAATATAAAATAATGTCTAAATAAATAAATGTACTTTTTAAAATATAATCATGTCGCAAATCCCGCTACTGAAGCTTTAAATCCACAAAATATTATTAGTAAATGATTGTTTTATTAAAATGTATTAATAAATAATTTTAAACTATATGTCTGCAGTTACGTTTCATTTAGTCGATACCCATTCTATCTAATATTTCCTCGATTATGTAAATATGAATGTTAAATAAATATTAGTTTGATTATTGGCTAACTCGAGAATAAAATCATGAATCTTTTGCATATCCCTGACCACCGTGCCTAAAGAAATATTTACTAATGTCGCATCAGATGCGTTGTTTCGTGGAACTGATAAACTATGTTCGAACTCAGTTCCATGGGTGGCTTTGCTACTCGATGGTGCTGCTGTTCTGTATGGTGGTCGAATTCTGCACTATGTTTACGAGTCACACGTTTTCTGACCGTTACATAGTTAAATTTTTTTTTTAGCATTTGGCGCTTTCCAATGTGGAGCTTTCGATACAAAAAACCCATATATACCCTGAGCAAAATATAACGCATATAAATTTCTTTTAGCGTTTGTTACTCGAGTTGGCTAATTATTCTATATATATACGATTTTGTTTTGATAAAAATAATGAAAAAAAAGTAAATCGAGTGAAATAATGTGGGTCTAGTGAATGAAAGGACAGCAGGCATAATAACAAATTTAAGGAAAGCAGGGATGTGTGTGTAATTTAAGAAGGAACGAAAATACTCGGATCTAATGAAATATTTTGCTTTATATATATATATATATGCCAAGAAAAAAAAAGTAATCAATCGTTAAATGAAAAAGCAAGTAGCATTGAATTTTTTTTATTAAAACACCATTATATATATAGCACAGACAGCAGAAGCTTGTTATATATGTTAATAGTAAATATTTTGTTAAAGTACAAATATATATATATATCATAGACAGCAGTAGCTTATTACACGCGTAACCAGAAGTTCGCTATAATATATATGTTAAATATGTTAAACGCAGCAATAGAGAGATAGGGCAATGTAGAGTAGGTGAGGGCAGCGAAAGAGTGTTATAGGGCCAATATACCGGTGGGGAGTAGTCAAATGCTACTAGTATAAAATAAATAATATTAGGAAAAATGGAATCAGAAAATATTGATATACAGCAAGAAGATTTATCTGAAGCTTTGGAGTCAACACCCGAGCGAAGGGAAGCTCCGCAACAATACAGAGGATCAATGGACTTTAATTTCAAGTTTATTGAGGGAATACTCAGACAGAATATGCAAGAAATGAAGAAATTGTATGAGGAGGAAATGAGAAAAAGAAGAGATGAAGAATCAAAACAGAGACAAGAAGAAGAAAAGAGAAGAGTTAGAGAATATCAGGAATTTAAAGACATTATGTGGAGAGAGTTAGAAGCCATAAAGGAACATTTTGGAATATCCCCGGCTAGTAAAAAGGGAGAAGAGATTAAAGATATGGAAAAGGAAAGGAAATCAGAGAGATCAGACGAAACAATGATAGTAGAAGGGCAAGCAGGTAGTGTAGTAAATATGAAAAAGTGTGATGAGCAAAGAAACTTCATTCCAGCCGATGAAGGCCCACAAGAACCAGAGAAGGCAGTCAGCATTAAAGAAGAGATGAAGATGGACACTCGACAACAAAGCTATTTAGCAAAAATGATCCACATCAAAATCTTTAGAGGGGAGATAGGAGAAAATCCTCAAGCCCACTTAGAGAACTTGCAAAAGTTCTTCCAAGTTCATAAGACAGGGCTGGATGTGCAGATAGCTATAGCTAGTAACCATCTTCAGGTATCTGCTAAAAACTGGTGGAATATGGGGAAGTGGAAATTTAGAACGATCCAGCGTAGCGTGCCACTAACCATCCAACCATTAATGACAGGCATTCAAATAAAAGATATAGGAGAAATGGTTGAATTTCTTACCGTGGATTTGAACCATTGGGCCAAAGAACCACCTGATAAAAGGCAACGATTAGAAAACCCAAGGCCGCAGTCATCGATGACGAGAGATTGGTATTATCCACCTGACCCGGGGTTGTAAAAATATTAGACTATTAGGACGGTTATTAAACATATATGAAAATATTAAAATGAACTTGGTTGAATGGATTGTACTTTAGTCAAATAGGGTTTTAGATAGAAATTTTATTATTATATATATTATTGTTTTAATTACTATTACTCTTAAAAAAATTTTTTTTTATTATATTTATATATACATTCAGTTTAACTAATTATTACTATGATTTTAACCAGACACGGCCAAATTAGGCCATCTTAATTAAACTATAAATTCTAGATCTGGGTATTTAAATTGTTCGTTGCTTCATGTAATCTCTGCTTTCTATATTTCAATATCTGTAAAAACAATAATAATTTTTTTTTTGTCGTATTTAAATTAAGTAATGTAAAATTTTTTTTCTTTCTTGCCTCCTTTGTCCTTTCTTAATTGTTCACGGGAAGTAAGGGGAAATGAAACAGTAAGATTCGTATTCGAATCTTAAGTTTCACCTTTTTCTATCGTCTCTCACTGACCGGTCTATTCCGCCCAAATTTAAACTTTTTGATATTGAATTGTGTGTGTAACAATATTAAAATTGTATAAATATATGTAGAATTCAGCATAAACATGCACACATTTTGATCTCAAATTAAACGCAATAAATAGGGATAAAATAATATAATTTAGATTTCTTTTAGTTATATAATTTTGTATAATTTTAATCATTTATTTTGGATTATAAAGTTCGTATTTATTGCTTCGTTTAAATTTCGTTTAATAATAATTCTAAAAATATCTGATGTAATATTTAATTAAAAGTTAAAATAATCTTATGTTCCCTTTTTGTTTTTGAAATTTAAAAGCATCGGTCAGTGATAGATAATAGATTAATTAAAGAAAAATTCCCCAAAAAGTAATTAGTAAATGTAAAATGTAAACAATAGAACAGCAGCTTTCTTTAATTAAAAACCAACAAAATGCATTGATTATCCTCAGGGCAGATTAAGTAGAACCTAAAAATATCTTAACAAAAAATGTGAAAGATCAAGATAAAAAAAGAGGCCATCTTAGACTTGCTGGAGACATGCACTTAAACTTTAGCTTTGCTCTCGAACACTGAGAGTCTCCAAAAATATAAAATAATTTGTTCCTGCCAAGGTATGACCGAGTAAAGCACCTAGATTATTCTCCATCGGGAGATGGCCTATCGGATGCTGAACTTTCCATTGCCCGTCATAAATTCACCATGAAGATCTGCTGCCTGAAATAAATGAAAAAGCTGCTGCTGCTGTGAAATGAAATATCTAAATACAAGAAAGAATTGCCACTCGTGAACTTTTTGCTGCTAAACTAATGGAATCAGAAAACTTCTTATAAAACAGGTACCTGTCTGTGTTCAAACTCTAGAGTACTCTAATAACATGCTATAGCTCTTCTTCATATTACTTATCTAAATTGTAAAATATAAAAACTACCATTTGTATAACTAAATTGAATAATTAATGTAATGTGTAAATGTATCTAATAATCTAGCTTCCCTCACTCTATCTTGGGTGCGTATTTCTCAAATCTACATTCTATCTATAGTTATTATTTAATTATTGCATGCTCATAATTGTCTCAATTTTAAAGTTTAAATCTATGATCACTTGGAATAATGAATGCATGTCAAATTTTCATTAATATTTGCTTTCATAACTAACTTAACTTTCATATAAATTGACACGCATTCAGTGCATCATTTATTGTAATGCAGGGGTCTACTACTTCGCAAATGGCTGACATATTAGTTATAATAATTCCCAATTTATATATGTTTTGTATTTATTAAATCATAATGAATAATTCCATCAAATTACATTTCTTTGAGAGTCACCAACGTTCTTTAGTAAATGTTGATAATGTAGGCCGAGTCAGAAATCTACTTAAATCTCATCATAATCGTTTATACAGATACATGTGTTACGTTTTAGAGATGCGATGACCCATTCCACTGTGAAATTTCCGGATTCTTCAGGGTTGAAATTAACCCCGTCGTCCTACACAAGCGGACATAATAAATGCTCCCGTAGGATTTGACCTGTCATGCAGCCAGCCGGCAAATTGCGACACGTACTGCTTGTCCCTGGTTATGCTTATGTGACACCTTACTTCGTCGGGCCAAGGCAGAGACCAGCCGACCGTCTTATAAACTCATTCGCGGCATTGCAGTTTCAATATACTGCCATTCCATATCGCCTTTCTAAAGCGTACCACGTGTTCCTTTACTTAGTTTTATTATTCTATATATCACTCCGCCTCTGCATTATCTTCATAATTCACTCTCAAATAAATGTTTGCCCTTAGTCATAAAATAAATAGTTTAATTAAATAAATATATGTCCGCCGCTACTCTTAAATCTTACTTTAGACTCTTGCATTGCAAAGGTATAAATCCCTCCAGGCATGCATTAGAAATACTTACTCGAGAATTTTAGGTAGCTAGATTACGCTTTCAAATAAATGTATTCCTTTTGTAAACATTACAGTATCGGAAATACCGCTACTGAAATCCTCAATATAAAATAATGTCTAAATAAATAAATGTACTCTTTAAAATATAATCATGTCGCAAATCCTGCTACTGAAGCTTTAAATATTAATAAATGATTGTTTTATTAAAATGTATTAATAAATAATTTTAAACTATATGTCTGCAGTTACGTTTCATTTAGTCGATACCCATTCTATCTAATATTTCCTCGATTATGTAAATATGAATGTTAAATAAATATTAGTTTGATTATTGGCTAACTCGAGAATAAAATCATGAATCTCTTGCATATCCCTGACCACCGTGCCTAAGGAAATATTTACTAATGTCGCATCAGATGCGTTGTTTCATGGATTGTATTGTGGAACCGATAAACTATGTTCGAACTCAGTACCATGGGTGGCTTCGCTACTCGATGGTGCTGCTGTTCTGTATGGTGGTCGAATTCTGCACTATGTTTACGAGTCACATGTTTTCTGACCGCTACAATAAAAACATGTTGCTTTATTTACTGGATGCTAGTATATATGTTTTTAATCAGTTTCTGGTAGATATTTAATCATAAATTGAATAAAAAAAATTAAATTTTATTTCTTCTCTATTTTTGAATGTTTTTACTTATATAAAACTGAAAATTAAAATATCTCAAAATTACTTGCACAAAAATTAATTATTAAAGTAAAAAAAAAAATATTTACTTTATAAAGTAACAGAAGTCATTTCCTAATATTCAGCTTTAAATTTGTAAACAGTTTCAATAATCTTTAGTTATATAAAATAGTAACTGAAATAATTGTGGCTACAATTTTAGTTCACCATAAAATTGCAAGGCCAGCCCCCCCCCCCTTCATATCACATTAATTATGAATTTTAACCAACATTGCTCTACAGCAATTTAATTACCTTTATTTAATTTTAATTAAAATAGAAAATGAGATTAAATCTTTAAAACTTCTTAAATAATTTAAGATTTCTGAATAAAAAGTGCAAGTATTAAGACATTTTCTTTTAAACTATAGCATAAATGGATTTTTATTTCATATATACTATTACAGTTTTCCCATAACTATACTTCCTGACTTTATGTTATTATATAAAATCAACAATAACTTAAAATATAATCGAACACATATTTAATTTTTTACTTATTTAATACATAATTTTTAATATTTCAATTTCCATAGCTTTTTTTTGGGTTAAATTGTATATATATGGTAGCAATCAAAACCAAATGAAACTGTGCTGGAGAATAGATGCTTTGGTTTAGATTTTATCTAATATTTTTCTGCAATTGTTTTTCATTTATTTGGACACTATGAGGTTCTCCTAGAATCTGGAAAATGATTTGGAATGGTGTTAAATTATCATTCTCTCATTAAATTACATTTCAGATTTTTGCAATGTATTGAATGACATTAATATCAAAATATTTCCATTCATCACTATAAAATAAAGTAAAAAAAAAATTGAACTATTATCTTTAAAGGATTTGCCTCGTATTTTCTCCAATTTATTTTATAATCATCATATAAAATTTTTATTTCTCCATACATCAGATCATCATTTATTTTAGTCTATGCATTGAATAAGACTACTACTGTAGAAAATACACAAGAGAACCTTAATTTAACAAATATCACAATAAATTTATTCATATACAAAACTATATTCAATACCACTATTTGTTGATGATATAATATCTTGCATCTCAACTAAAAATATGACAAATAGATTAACATTCTACAGATACTTTAAAAGAGAATAAATTTTCATATTATATTGTTCAAACTATTTCCTTCCTTAAATAATATAACTTTAGATTCAACTACTAAGTTCATTTATACTAACCCTAACTCTAACAATATTGTGAGCATATTATCCAGATTATTGAAAATTTAATTTATGTATCTATGATTTTGAAGTATACTGTTTTGGAAATGTAAACAAGGCATTTATTTTATCTGTAATGTTTTACAACCATCACATTACTAGCATAATTTCTTGATTGTATTTATTCTACTGTATCAATCATTTGATGTGATAATTTTAACATTTGTAATATTGCATAAGATAATTGAAAAATATTAAAGTATTGTAATATCTTATAGATAGTATTATGTCATGAAATCACCAAGAATATATGCTCATAATCAATCAACATTCATTTAATATAAGCAAATACATAAGAAAACTTTTTATCTTTAATCAAAATGCTAGCCATGTAAAATAACAACTCCAAATATCTTCATGGATTTGTGTAGCATAAGACCATTAACTGTATATGGCAAAATATAAATACTTTTATGTCTAATACAATATTCCTAAGACAATTAATTCAAGTATCTAAGTAGGTCTCATAGTTCAGAATTAGTTTAATAGTCCACAAACAGCTTATAGAAATAAATCTTGGTCAATTCTTCTCTTAATTTATATAAGTAAAAATCACCAATATTCAGGAATATTTAACTGATAAAAAATAAGTGGGATATATTATAATCAATGCTATTCTATATAAAAAATGAATATACAACTTTGCATTTAATTCTTTAAATCATTCTGCTAACATTCCACTATGATTAATCATAACTATATATAATACTGACAGTAAAAAGTACATTACTATTATTATTATTATTATCATCATCATCAGAATGAGTCTTATTATTCAATATTTTCTTACTTTTTAATTCTATTGCATTTGAGTAAAATGAAATCATATTCCATATATCAATATAATTTTTCAAAATTAATAACTCATAACATTTTTAGCTCATAGCTAGGTAATATAATTCATTTCCAAAAGCAGGGGTAATGAACTGAATTCTATATTATAAATAAATATTAGTAATCACATACTCATGCACAAATCCTTTCTTATAATTAAGTAATTTACTTAATCCTAACTAATTTAAAATGTGCATATAAATCTTTTTGTCTATCACCTATTGAACATGCTCATTTTATTTAAGCCCTTTCTATTTTTTTTACCTATAAAACTATTTTTACTTGCCAACACATAATTTTTGGTTGATAATTTATAAAAATAACACATTAAATAATGCATAGTATTTATACCAACATTTATGAGAAAGATTTCAAAATCATTTTTTTACTTTTAAACTGTGATTAATTTTTTATGTAATACTATTAACTGCAGAATTGTCCAGTACCTTTTAATATTTGGAAATATCTTTCAATAAAAGACTAAAATGTAATATTTAAACAGCATTAAACTGTTGCACATGCGTGTTGGATTTTAACTATAAAATGAATGAATACTAACACTTCAAACACATGATAAAGTCTTTGGAAAAGATAGAATGGCCATCTAAAAAGTTTATTCTATCAAATAAATAAACATAAAGTTATATATAAATGAAAACATGTTTTAACATTTAATAAAGTAAACTAAGAGCAAGATAGAAAAAATAAACAAATTACATTCATAATACATATCAATAAATCTTTAAATAATTGTTTTTTTTTCTTTCTAATAAAAGTTTATGTAAAAATTCATAGATAAACAATTTACAGTATTACTACATAGCTTCTGATTATGTGTAAATAGTTTCCAAATTTTTTTTTCAGTATTCATTTACATCATCTGAGGATTCTGCAGTAATTGAAATATTGATAATTTGATATTTCTTGAACAAAAACTATAGTGTTGTAATGGGAAAGGATAAATTTTCCTATTTTGACGAATCCTTGTTTGTGGTTGGTTTGGGGATGATTAATAGTCAGCAGAGGGAGGTAGGACCTATACATAATTACCAAATATAAACCAATTTCCAAAGATAAGAGTGTTTGAAGGGCAGACAGGTGAGGCTCCAGGAAAACACCTTAGCAGTTTAGAAAAGTACTTTAGAATAAAGTTGATAGAACAAGTAGCAAAGATACTAAACACAGCCAATACACGTGAGCAAAGCAAACTAACGGACAAGGCTTGGAAAAACATAGGCATAAACTCCATAAACTGGAATGAAGGTGTTCAAAGACAAGCCCAATGGCATATAAAGGCTAGGCATAGAAGTTGAAGCCCTAAAACATATGTGAAGTATACCGAAAGCAACAGTGACAACAATGGAAATACATACGGAAACCAGAAGGGGCTCAGACCTTCATCACCTAAACCAGGGTCAAGTAAAAATTAAGTATTGATATGGCAGCTGGCGCCAAGGGTGTGTTTGATGCCACTTTTGGTCACTGTATCTGGGATGTTCTGTTTTGGGTTTTCTTTCTTTGGGATTTTGAATGCGGGGATGGGAGAAAAATTTGAAAATCTGCTTGGAGTAATTATAAGCTGGGATGAAAGGATCATTAAATTTCATTAAATATTACACACAGAAACAGATGAACTAATTTAAAATGTAGCAGAGGAACAATGAACTCTGGGATATTCGAATTCAGTGTGCAAAAAGTCCTAAAAAGTCTTAAAAGAAATAAAGAGCAAGGACACAATTATTGAAATTTACCTTAGCAAGTTGTGTCAGCTAATATGTAAATTCCTGTAAGTCTCATTAAAATATATAAGCAGGAACATATACAGCGAACAGACATAGATAAAAGTATTATTATTATTTTAATTTTTGTGTGTATACACTGTGTGTTTGGTCTTCCAGTCATCATGGATGGATGAGATACCATCAGGCAAATAAAGGGTATTCTGTTCATCATTGGATCGGAACTCGGGAAGGGGTCTGAAATACTTTGAATTTCTGTTGCACTAATGTAAAGACGTCTTTGATTAACATGTATGACCAGTAAACATTACAATCAATAGATTTTTTTATATATTACATTTTAATCTGTAATCTTTTTTTTTTTTTACTAAAATTGTATTCTTTAATTCTTTTTAAAAAAATTTCATTCATTTTACATATATATATATTTATTTTTTAATTATTATTTTTTTATAATTATTATTTTTTATTTCTCCTTATACACTTCCTTACTGTATTCTTATGCTATCATTTTATATCCTCCAAATATTTCACTTATTTTCATTCTTCTTCTCTTATTTTATTTTATATCTTCTTTTTAATCCATGTTTATAACCTCATTTTCTATACTTATAATTTATAATTAAATATTATATTTATAATATAATAACATTATCTTATTTATGTATCAATTCTTATTTATTTCATTCATTTTTACTTCTACTTTTTTTATTATTATACTTAGTTAAACCTTTTTATATATTGTAACAGTTTTTATTATGTTTAATATTTATTTTCTACTGTTACCTCAAGCAAGAAGCAAATACGAACCTAATTAGCTTTTAAGACTACATTCCTGACCAAACACTGAAAAAAATAAGCACATATTATCCTAAAATTATATTTCCTGGTCAGAAGCCCTTCGGCTGCTGGACAAAAGTATTCGTAAGAAATGCTTTATTAGGCATCCAGCCCTTGAAATATTTATAAAAAAATTTCAGAAATTATCATGGTAACAGAAGAATATATGCGTATATAGCCCCTCTCCTCCTTCTTTGTTTATTCCACTTTTCTTCTCTTTAGAATAAAAGAAAATTTATTTATTTGTCCCTTATTTTATTTAAATCTAAGATTAACCACATAAGTTTTAATAACCTAGATTTAATTTGCGACTGTTATTCATTCACTTGGAGAAAAAGGAATTAAGCAAGACAACTATTTTTTAATAGTTAGTAGTAATAATGTTTATTAAAAGAAAAAAATTATCAAGTTAAATGGCATAATGAATTCAAATATCTAAAATCACAAACAAAACTATAATCAATGAAATAATATAATTATATGGCAGAATAGCTAATTATCAAAAGGTCAGCATAAAGTAATTATTCTTTTATCTAACAAAAAATAACTTCTTTAGTAAAAGTTCTTTCTTTTTCCTTTTTTTGAATATTGTGCAATTTTAAAATAGTCTGTTTCTTTTTGATATAAAATAAATCAATACATGCATGTTTAATAGAAAAATGTTTACATAGATTATTAGACATCCAGCACTCTATAGATCATCCTGTGGGAAGCACACACTTCTTTTGCAGAGATGGTTGATTCTTCACTAGCCACTCTGGCTGGCTGGGTTATTCTGGTGTGGTCCATTGCAGTTGGTTTAGTCTCCTTCTTTCTTGCTTTCCTGTTTCTTAGCAGCATCCATTCCTTTCTTCAGGCATAACATTGTTAATAATGGCAATACAGATGTTCTTTCATGGGTGAGTTCAAATTCAGATGGGTAAAGACTGAGCAAATGGCCATTTAGAGTCACTAGCCATGCATATTAAGAGACATACACCTGCTAATATTGCTCAGAAATGCTAGTCTCACGTTTAGTTCTTTAGACATATCTGATAACAAAAAAATCCAAAAATCAACTAATTAATAATCTCAATCTGCCTTATTTATAGATTTGACGGCTATTGTTTACTGGAATGCCACTAATTAATAATATATCTTTTCATATATTTATTTTTATTTTATACAGATCTATGATGAAAATTTTGTACAAGTTTCACATTTTAATACAATTTACATTTAAACTTACTTTTTTTTTTACAATGTTTTAAATATCATAACTTTCTAATACCTTTTATTTGTTATATGTTTCTAATATCTTTTGTTCACCTTTTTTTTTTAATAAATGATTTTAAAGAGAAAAAGAGATGTATTTTGTTATATACCCCCTTCACCTTCTTTTTTTTTTTTTTTAGAAATAAAAGTCTTTATAGCCTTTTAACTAATTTTCAACTAATTATTAGCCCTTTCAAGAGTTTTATATATATATTTTCCCCTTTACTTTTGAAAAATATCAGTAACCTAATTCTTTTAATTTCTTTGTTTGTTCACTTTTACCTTTTAACTAATTTTTATTATTATTATTAATAAATACATACATGTGTGACTATAATCGTATGTAGTTGGCACAATATATATATATTACCCTATACATCTCATATACATAAAACCTAACCTTTAAACCATTCAAATATTCTAATTTAAACTATTCTATAAAACCAACTTCTTCCTATTTATTTCTTATTTATTTTATTATTATAATAATAATCCCAATTAACTCTAACACTTAATTTTTTTATTTTATCTTTTTAATTTTCTTTACTTCCCATCAACTATTTTTTTTTTTTACAGTTAAACCATTTTTCACTTTAGTTTACATTTAAATCTATAGCTTCTATACATTAGCTCCCTCTATTGCTTTTTTTGTTAAATAATTTTTTAACTTAACTTTAATTTTAATCTTACACACTTATAATAACTTTTATATTAAATTTTTTTTCAAACCTAAATCTTTATCATTCTTGGTTTAATACTATTTATATACATAACTTCTTTATTCTTTTTTTTATATTTTACTGAAAGTAGAAGAGAAAAAAGATTAAAGAAGCTATTTATATAAATAATATTAGACCAAGAATGAAAAAAGACTTAGGTTTGAGGAAAATTTTAATATAAAAGTTATTATAATAAAAGTGTAAGATTAAAATTAAAGTTAAGTTAAAAACTTATTTAATAAGAAAAGCAATAGAGGGAGCTAATATATATATATAGAAGCTATATTACAATGTAAAGTAAAGTAAAAAATGGTTTAACTGTGAAAGAAAATAGATGATGGGAAGTAAAATAAAAATAAATAAATGATACAGTTAATTGAGATTATTATTATAATAATAAAATAAATAAGGAAATAAATAGGAAGAAGTTGGTTTTACAGAATAGTTTAAATGTAGAATATTTGATGGATTTAAAGTTAGGTCTTATGTATACGAGATGTGTAGGGGATATATAAAGTATGTATATATAAACATTTAAGTAAGTATAATAAAAAAAGTGGAAGTAAAAATGAATGAAATAAATAAGAATTGATACATAAATAAGATGTTATTATATTATAAATATAATATTTAATAAAAAATTATGGGTATATAATATAAGGTTATAAACATGGATTAAAAAAAAGTTATAAAATAAAAATAATAAGAGAAGAATAATGAAAATAAGTGTAATATTTGAAGGATATAAAATGATAGCATAAGAATACAGTAAGGAAGTATATATGAGGAAATAAAAAATAATATTTATAAAAAAATAATTAATATATATAAAATGTATGAAAATTCTTTAAAAAAAATTAAAGAATAGAATTTTAGTAAAGGAAAAGATTACAGATTAAAATGTTCGAGAAGTTTATTTATTTATTTGGTTTTATATGTATTCATGTATTTAAAAGGATATATAAGTATATGTTTGTATATTTTTATGAATATATATGTATGTATAGTTTATATAATTTGTATTTTCTATATAATTTGTATATTTATGTATATATTTTATAGTTCTGAAGAAGATTGCAGGGTCAATCGAAACTGTTGTTAGATGTGTGATATGTAAGCATTGTACTAGAAATAAAGAATTGTTCTAAAAAACAGATTAATTAAATAAACTTTGTGTATTTATCTTTTATTTCTTTCTCAATAGTAGTTTTGTTAATAGTACATATTTCTATTTCCAAAGCATCAATCCATTCCTTACCCATAATAGCTTTAAAATTACCTTGTACTATATACAATGATAACCTATGGAGTACCTTACCTCTACTTTCCCTAACATTCTCATAATATTACTAGTATTTTTCACTTTTAAATTAGTCATCATTAAGATAAAGGGGTTCACACAATTTTCTTTTACTATTTTCCAGTCTTTGACTGCTATCATTGACACACCCAGCTTACTGTCAATTTCCATTTCCAAATATGTATTTAGCCTAAAAACGATTTACTCGCTGACGAAGAAGCTTCCAAATAAACAAAACAAATTTCGCATAAAACTATTAAATGGGCCAAGCGCTTTCGAGGTTTGCCCTCATATTCATGGCCGACGAACGTAATAAATCTTTACTTAGTGTTATTAAATAACAAATATGCAAATGTAAATGCAAATCAGTTTGACCATTTTTTTGAAATGGAAAAACACGTGTCGCGTCTATTGATAGAATTGTTGTCGCAAACAATAAAGTACACCTCTTTGATCTTTCTCTTACAGTAGTTGGTTTCAGGGCATACAATCCTGGGGTTGCCTGGTTCGAACACATGGCCAGTCTGCTTTTCATGTTCCAGAAATATTGAAAAGTTATCGCTGTTCTTTTTTGCTCTTCTATAGGTATACAAGTGTTGAGCTGCTCTGTTGTGAACAGTGGCCTTAGTTTCCCCATAGTATATGGCTTTGCATCCGGCCTGTGGACATGACATGATGGCCTGTGGACAGCATGTCATGTCCACAGGCCGGATGCAAAGCCATATACTATGGGGAAACTAAGGCCACTGTTCACAACAGAGCAGCTCAACACTTGTATACCTATAGAAGAGCAAAAAAGAACAGCGATAACTTTTCAATATTTCTGGAACATGAAAAGCAGACTGGCCATGTGTTCGAACCAGGCAACCCCAGGATTGTATGCCCTGAAACCAACGACTGTAAGAGAAAGATCAAAGAGGCGTACTTTATTGTTTGCGACAACAATTCTATCAATAGACGCGACACGTGTTTTTCCATTTCAAAACAAAAAATGGTCAAACTGATTTGCATTTACATTTGCATATTTGTTATTTAATAACACTACGTAAAGATTTATTACGTTCGTCGGCCATGAATATGAGGGCAAACCTCGAAAGCGCTTGGCCCATTTAATAGTTTTATGCGAAATTTGTTTTGTTTATTTGGAAGCTTCTTCGTCAGCGAGTAAATCGTTTTTAGGCTATTACGTTTTTAGGAGAAGTATATTAAATCGTTTTACAAATATGTATTTAATAATTTTACTGACATAATGAATTGGTTGCAATGAGAAACCTGAGTATTATACATCTCACATTTGTATTTGTTTTTCTTTTGAAAAGTGGGTGATACACTACAATCATTTTCCCCATTAGACCTACACACATTCTCTAAATGACTTACTTTGCCACAGGCTCTACAATGCTCTTTGCTAAATCTACCCTTACTTGCCATGTGATTCTTTTTTGCACAATAGTAGCAAACAATTTCTTTTATCTTACTTTTAGCAGGCTGATATTTATATTTGGTTTTTCATATAAATGTACTATCTTCATTATTATTAGTAAAATTTTAAAATTGCTTTGACTGGTCAAGCACTATCTCATTGGATACTCCCACTTCGATTGCTTCTTTACATGAAGTCTCTTGGGCCATGTAACTGCTGTATCAAGCCTATCTTCAGACATTCCCCAAAGTAATTCTTCAAGAAGGGCATGTTCTATGCATCACCATAACTACAGCTCTTAGTGAGTTCCTCAAATATTTATCATAGTCTTGCATGCATTCCTCTTTATTTTGTCATCTATTTCTAAACTGTAGGCCATGCTATATGCTTAGAGGGCTTTTGGATAAAATAATTATTTAGGATTTCTAACTACTACATCGTACAACAATTTCTCTGGTTCCTCATAACATAAGTGATTTGCGATTTCTATAGCTTGTTACCCCCAGCATAATGTAACAACATGTCAAATTTAATGGGGTCACTGACATTCCCATTTATAAAAAAACAATCTTAATTCTTTTGAGACAAATTGGCCAATCAACAGGACTATTAACATTAAACTGATTTATTATCACTTGTGGCACAGTCCTTTATTAAAACTCTTATTTCGAACAACTAATAAAAAAAATATTCTATTTTTTCTTTCTTTTCCCCTCTATTTCTGAATATACAATTCTGCAATGACAAAATTACAAGTTAAATTTTATCTTGTCAACTGTGCCAGAGTTCTTTTATGTACAGCCACCATGAGTCCTACAATGGGGTAAATATGGTCATTCCAACTTGAACAAAAAATAATTCACAAATAAATTATTATAACTAAATATTGACTTTATTGCCACAAGTAATACAATAGTAAGACTTACCCACTAATGCTTTATATATATATTATTATTATTATTATTATTATTACTTACAACATGCATGGCCAAAAAGATGTATATAAATTCTAATAAAGCTGATGTGGCCTGTATAGTCCCTAGGTACACTTTGGTACATTTAGTGGTAGAGTTCACTGAGCCCCTCCATAGTCCTCCTTACACTCAGCCACTTTTGTATCTTCTGGAAGCATGATCAGCTACTCTGATATGAGTGTGCATAAACAGACCTAATTTTCATTATCTCCAAGTTTTTACATATTTCCCGATGATGTAGAATATTCCAGAAAACCATTATTTATATTTGTTCTTTATCTTTTAATCAATCCTTTTCATACTGGGTAACACTTTTCATTTTTTTTTCTTTAAGTTCTAATTATATATATATATGGCTGCAGAAAGGAGTTTGCTATTAACTGAAAGGAGACCCTTTGATTCCTCTTGGAGGCCTTAAAGGAACCGAGCAGGCCAAATTCCTAATGTCCACTCCATATGTTCTTGTCGTTGCAGCTGTTATTACTATGTGATTATTCATATAGTATACGAACATGGATGGGCTGCTCACCAACACGCATTAGCCAGCATGGAGAGTTTATTGGCTTTTTACCTCTGAGTTTAAGATCAAGAAACACCATGGTCTTTCTTCTCAGTGCCTGATAAGGCAGAATGAATGTTTGTGTAAATGATAAATATTTTTCCAATACATATATACAATTATGACAGACAAAAATAAAGCATGGCCCTTATTCCCAGGAGGCTGTAAAGTCACCAACCAAGGCAGCGGTTGGTGGCCGAAGGCGGAGGGTGCTAAGAATCCTCTGATTGTGGACCCAGGCTGCCATTTGATGACGACTTTTTATTTAGGTACTTACAACTGCAGATCACTTTCAAGTGAAGGAAGATTGCAAGAATTAGAAGAAGAACTGTCTTATATTAAATGGGACATTATTGGACTTTGTGAAGTTAGAAGAAAAGGTGAAGAAACAATTGATTTAAAAAGTGGACATATACTCTATTATAAAGGCACACATATTGGAAATACAAGTGGAGTAGGATTCATTATAAATAAAAAGTGGAAGAACAATATTGTGGAGATTGATGGTGTATCGGACAGAGTTGCAAGATTAGTTATACAACTTAATAGCAGATACCAAATGCAGATAATTCAGGTTTATGCCCCAACAAGTTCTCATAGTGATGAAGTAGTAGAAGATTTTTATATGGATGTACAAAAGGCTTTTGATCAGAGTAAACAACATTTTTAAAATTGTTATGGGAGACTTTAATGCTAGAATTGGTAGACAAATGAAAGATGAAATTGCTGTAGGTAATTTTGGTTATGGTAATAGAAATGAGAGAGGACATAGACTTGTGGAGTTTGCAGAAAAAGAAAAACTTTATATTATGAATTCATTTTTTGAGAAAAATGTTAAAAGGAAATGGACATGGAAGCATCCAAATGAAGGTACAGCAGAATTGGATTATATTTTGACTAACAGGAAATACATATTTCAAGATTGTAATGTTCTTAATAAATTTAACACAGGAAGTGATCATCGATTAGTAAGGTGTAAGTTACGTGTTAATGTAAAACTAGAGAGACAAAAATTATTGAGAAAAACAATATTTACAGTTGATATTCCTAATCTTCAGAAACATTCTAATGAATTTAAATTAGAACTTACAAATAGGTTTCAAGTGTTAGGAGATTTTGAACATGATTCAGATTTGAATGAAATTAATATGAAAATAACTGATACACTTTTAAAAACTGCAACAAAGATAGCTGGTAGAAAAAAGCAGCAATTGACTAATAAAATTTCTACTGAGACTAGAGAATTTATGAAGAAAAGAAGGAATATGAAGATATACAAAAATGATGTATTAAAAAGAATTGAATATCTCGAATTTTGTAAAATGGTACAGAAAAGAGTTGAAAATGATATAAGAAAGTATAACTGTGAAATAGCAAGGAAAGCTGTAGAAGAAAATAAAAGTCTCAAGAATGTTAAACAACATTTTGGTATTGGTAGGAAATTTATATCTGCAATAAGAAAAAAAGATGGAATTATTACTAAAAAGAGAGATGACATCATGAAATTGGTAGAAGATTTTTATCAAGAATTATATAGTAATAAAGAACAAGTACCTCCTATATCTATTACATCTTCCGAATTGCCCAGAATTTTAAATGAAGAAGTGAGACATGCAATTAAATGTATGAAGAAAGGAAAGGCTCCAGGAAATGATGGAATTATAATTGATATATTAAAAGAAGGAGGTGAAGAAATAGAAACAATTTTAGCAAAGTTATATACCAAATGTCTAAATGATAAAGATGTACCGGAAGATTGGAAGAATGCAGTAATAATATTAATATTTAAAAAAGGTGATAAAGAAGATATTAGAAATTACAGACCTATCAGCCTTTTATCAGTTTTATATAAAATTTTTACCAAGATAATTACAACTCGTCTACAGAGAACTTTGGATTTCCACCAACCAAGAGAACAAGCTGGATTTAAAAGTGGTTTTAGTACAATAGATCATATCCAGGTATTGAGAGAAGTCATAGAAAGGACAAATGAATATGAGTTGTCATTATGTTTTGGATTTGTAGATTATGAAAAGGCATTTGATTCTATACACATTTCTTCAGTGATTAAAGCATTGGATCATCAAGGTATAGATCCAGGATATTGTCATATTTTAAAGAATATTTATAAAAATGCAACAGCAACAATTAGATTACATAATGATACTGGGAAAATCAACATTGAGAAAGGTGTAAGACAAGGTGACTCCATATCTCCAAAACTTTTTACAGCAGTGCTGCAAGAAGTATTTTGTGGATTAAAATGGGAAACTAAAGGAATGAAAGTAAATGGAGAGTATTTAAGTCATTTAGATTTTGCAGATGATGTAGTTGTTTTTGCAAATAATGCTTCAGAGCTGCAGGAAATGTTGCAGGAGTTAGCAGATGAAAGTAGAAAAGTAGGACTAAAGATAAATGTTAAAAAGACTAAAGTAATGTTTAATCGATTTGCTCAAAATATGAAAATAAAGATTGATTATGAAGAATTAGAAGAAGTTAACAGTTACAAATACCTTGGTCAGATTATTAATACAGATGGAAACATAATGGAGGAAATTAATCATAGAATTAAACTTGGTTGGAGTGCTTTTGGTAGAAATAACTTGATACTAAAAGGAAATATGCCTATGTGTTTGAAAAGAATGGTTTTTAACAAATGTGTTTTACCAGTTCTTACTTATGGATCTGAGACTTGGACACTTAATAGAAGAGCAATACAGAGACTTCAGACCACTCAAAGGAGTATGGAGAGATGTATGTTGGGAGTAACAAGAAGAGATCGAAAACGCAATGTATGGGTAAGACAACAAACAGGTGTTACTGACCTTATTGAAAAAATTAAAAGATTGAAATGGAGTTGGGCTGGACATATTGCTAGAAGAAATGATAATATACGGACAATTGAAATTTTAAACTGGATTCCAAGAGATTGTAAAAGACCCAGAAAGAGACCACATGTGAGATGGATGGATGAAATAAGAAAATGTGCAAGGGTGTTGGGGAAAAGAGAAGCTAAAGATCGGAGAAGATGGATTAAACTTGTAGAGACCTTCATCCTGCAGTGGAGTGATAATGGTTGATGATGATGATATATATATATATAGTGACCTTTCAGATTGGCACCATGAAGAAATGTTGGAAGTTCACATTGTGCCAACAGTGATCAGGCGTAGCTAATAAGAAAAAATGAATTGTAGTATAACTTAATGTTTTAAACTTGTTTAAAAAGTTATCAGGATGTTATGGTGTACCAATCATTAAAATTCCTTTTCATTTATGTATATCTAATAGTGGGAATGAGTATTGTTTGTCTATAAGGCCATAATAAATATTTATTCATTAAGTTTCTGACCTACTGTTTATTGCCATTCCAAGACCTAACTTGTATGTGTGGTTGCATGTCCATTCACATCATCTCACACTTCATTCATATTTTTTGATCATCACTCAAAATATCTTATCTTGTAATAGCATTATTTCTTTGCCAAAGAAATTGTTAATAATTCAGTCATGAATAGACTTCTGGATTAATGGAAAAACAGATGCACACATATTCTCAGTTAGTAGGATTTTTTATTTATTTATTGTATAAAATCTTTCAGTTAAAAATGTAAAAGTTATTTTATTTATTATTAATCAGTATTTGTAACTTAATATATATTGTGACACTACTTTTTGTATCTAAAAGTTTGTAGGCCAAGAATCAAAGATTTTAATTACAGCTGAAATCGTATCATACGAGAGTGCCACCAGTAAATAACCTGGACATACTAACACGAATAGGACAAAAAGCTAAGTAGAAAATTTTTTAAAATTTTTATTTGGTTTAATGTTGTTTACGTGCACATTGATCTTTTGTGAGCAGCAATTTAAGACTATTGATTGTGGATGAAAGTATAAATTGTGATTGAGAGAGTGAGTTATTTAAAAGATTGAAAATTTTTTTTGTTTAACTGTTTGAAAGATTTTCGTTTGCCATTTTAGGCATAGTAGTTTTTTTTTAAAAAAAGTTGTTCTTGGTGAATGTGTGTTAGTGTAAGGATAATTATAAAAAAGATGTATGTAAATTTAATTCATTTTAGTTAAGTTTGTTACTGAAAGTTTTTTAAATTTCAAAATAGACATTTATTTTGAGAAATAAGGCAACGTTTGAAGCCTAACGTTAGGAAACACGTGGTTGTGGTTATAGTTTGATCATGTTTGGGAAAAAGATTTCATTTTTTCTGTATTAGGGTGTGTGAAGAATAGGAGAGGTATTATAAAGAGGTACTTATAAAAAAGTTGTATGTAAGTTTAATTCATTTTAGTTAAGTTTGTTATTGAAGGTTTTTTTAAATTTTAAAAGAGACATTTATTTTGATAAAAAAGTTAATGTTTGGGAAGCCTAACGTTAGAAAATAAGTGGTTATAGTTTGATAAAGTTTGGGAAAAAGTTAGAGAGTTTTTATTTTTTTGTATAAGGGGATTTGAAGAATAGGAGATGCATTATAAAGTCAAATATACAATAGGTGAATTGAAAAATAAGAATATGGATTATATTTGTATGGTACAGTGTATATACAATTGGCAGAAAGGAATTAGAAGAGCATTAGTAGAATGTACAGTGTGTGCTGAGGTGTATCATTTGAAATGTTTGAATAAGAATAGGAAGGATGTGACAGATTGCTGGTTATGTAGTCAGTGTGTAAATGTGATTAAAGAGGTGAGAAAGTGGTTTTTAAGTGTAGGTAGGCTAGAGAGAAAGTCAGAGGAGAGGGAACAAAATGTAGTTAAGGAAGATAGGACAGAGTATGGTTTTAGTAGAGTGACAGAAAATATGGGTGGAGAAAGTAGTAATGCAATGGAGATGGTTAGACAGAGAATAAGTAAGATAGAGGAAGAACTGAAGGATGTAGAAGTAAAATTAAAATTGTTAGAGACAAAATGTGAGGAGATAAAGGAATTATTGAGTAAAAATGATGAGGAAGAAATGGATAAGGAGGTCCAGAAGATGGTAGACAAGGTTACAGATGGAGTAGAGAAAGTAGATTATGAGACAGTTGATAGGAGCTTCACTAATAAGAGAGTGTGGGAATATAATTGCAAGGAAAAATACAAGCAGGTATGTTAGAATATGTATGCCTGGAGCAAAAATTAGGGATGTAACAGATAAAGTAAAAAAGCTAGGTAGTAGAGATGTATATGTTATGGTAGGGATTAATAATTTGTTAGAGCCATCAGAGAGAGTAATGGATGAGTATGTAGAATTGATTAGAAATTTGAGGGAGATTAAAGGAAGAGTAGGGGTAGTTGGAGTATTACCAAGATTTGATAAGAGGTATTTGTTAGATAGAGCATGTTCTATAAATGAGAGAGTGAAAAAATTGTGTGAGAAAAATAATGTTGTGCTTGTGAGTGTATGGGATTGGTTTATTGGAAAGAGGGAGTTGTATAGTAAAGATGGATTGCACTTAGGAAAACAAGGAAGTGAAGTTTTATGGGGTTTGATATTTAAAGAATATAATTCGGAAAACTTTTAAAGGGGGGTGGGCTTTTAAATTGTAATATTATCAAAAACAAGACGAATGGAAGGGATATAAAAAATAAGCAAAAGATGGTGATTTAGATATAAGTGTAAATGTGGAGAGGGAATGGTTTTGTAAGATTAATGGTAAGAAAGTTTGTTACAAACATAATGGAGAAGAAAGAATCAGAAGAATTTATAAAAGAATAGTTAGGAAAGAAAAAAATGTTAAAATCGGGTTTTTGAATATGCAAGGTGGTAGGAGACCAGAAAAGTGGCTGGAATTAAATAAAGCAATTGAAAATGAAGAGATGGAGATATTAGCAGTAGTGGAAACTCATCTAAGAGAAGAAGAAGAACCTATTTTGGAAGAGGTGGTATGGCAGGGTGTAAACAGAAAAGAAAAAAAAAGGGGGTGGTGGTATAGGTGTTATATCGAGGAAATATTTAAATATTGTTAAATGTCAAGAGCATTTGTGGTTTGAAATAAGGTTGGGTAGACAAGAATGGATGGTGGCTGTAGTGTATATAGCTACTGGAGATAGTCAAACTGTAGTGGAGTGGAATAGTAGTATATATGAATGCCTAGTTAAGGATATACAAATTTTTAAAGAAAAGGGGAAAAGAATAATGGTTATAGGGGATATGAATGGACATATTGAAGAAATTGATGATGTAGATAATAAGAATGGTCAGTTTTTGAAGGAATTTTATCAAAGAGTAAATTTGAGCATTGGGAATTTATCAAATATGTATGAAGGACAATACACATGGTCTAGGAATAATGTATTTCACACAATAGATTATGTATTGGTAGAAAAAGAGGGAATGAATAAAATACGGAAAATTAAGGTGTTTGATAATGAAGAGAGAGTATGTAATAGTGATCATAATTTTATTGTAATAGAAATGGTTAGTAATGTGATGGAGGATAGAAATAAAGGTAGAAATAATGGTGAAAGATGTGAATGGAGAGTGAATGATAAGAATAAGTTGGAAGAATATAAAATAAAAGTTGAAGAAACCATGGAGCAGTTGGATGGGGATGAGTATAAGGACTGGTGTGGTAAAATAGAAAAAGTGGCAAATAGGGTTTTAGTTGAGAATATGCAGAAGAATAAAAGTAATGAAAAATGAGAGTTAGTAAAAGTGTAAAAGAGAGGAAAAAGCATGCAGAGAATATAATTATGCAATTAAGAACAAAGAAAGTGAAAATGATATTAATGCTAAATGGGGAAAGTACTTAGAAAAGAAGTTGGCTAAAATGGATAATTATAGAGAGAGGATGAAGTTAAATAGTAAATTGTTGGAGGATATTAATAAAAGTGGAAGAGATGGGAGTAAAAAATTTTGGAATTACATTAAAAGGAAAAATGTAGGGGAAAGAAAGATAGTGTGAATAGAGGATGAGGGAATAGAGTGTAGCTCTAGAGAAGAGGTAGAGAGAATCTTAAATAGATATGTAATCGATATAGAAAAGATGTTAGATGTGAAGGAAGTAGTGATAAAAAAATGAAAGCAGTTAGTAATGGGAATATTAGGTTAACAAAAAATGAATTGAATGAGGCAGGAAAGAAATTGAAAAGTGGAAAGGCGAGAGGTTTAGATGGATGGGCAGCAGAGATGGTAATGAATTTAGGGCATAGAGCAAAAGCAAAGTTATTACCATGTTTTAATAAAATGGAACAGAAGACAGTTTTTCCAGTTAGTTGGAGTAATACAAGAATAAAATTATTATTTAAAGGAAAGGGTAAGGATCATAGAAAGTTAAATTATAGACCGATAGTGGTAACATCAGTTTTATATAAAGTTTTCTCATATATGGTAGCTGGAAGAGTTGTAAAATGGATGGAAGAGAATAATGTAGTGGGGGAAATGCAAGGAGGTTTTAGGTCAGATAGGCATATAGGAGATAGTTTGTTTGTAATTACACAACTTATGGAGATGAGTAGGCATTCAGATAGATCATTATATATGAGTTTTATAGATGTAGAGAAAGCATATGATAGAAATAGATTATGGGTAAGGTTAGCCAATTTGGGAATGGATGAAGCTTTAGTAAATATTATTAAGAAATTATATGAAAATAATTATTATACTTACCAGTTAGGGGATATAGAATCAGTTAAAGTTAAAAATAGGGTGGGATTAAGGCAAAGATGCCCTATGTCACATATTTTGTTTTTGAGTGAAATGGAGAAAGCAATAGAAAGACTAGGAAGAGGGGTAAAGATACCATTAATAGGTGACAATGGAGTATATATTTTATCGGGTCTTTTTTTTGCAGATGATATCTTTTTGTGTGCAGAAAGAAGAGAAGATATGGAAATTATGTTGAGGACATGTGCAAGGGTGGGTAAAGAGATGGGGATTAAATTTAGTGAAGAAAAATCAAATATAATGATGGTTAATACTGGGGAAAGAGAAGATGTAGAATTTTTATTGGAGATATAAAGTTAAGTGTGGTGGATAGATATATGTATTTGGGAATCATCTTATGTAATCAGGAAAATTGTTTGGATGAATGGGAGAAAAAATTGGTAAATGAAGCAAAGAAAAGAAAGGGTTTGGTAAAGAAACTAACAGTACTTTCATATAATAAATATGATGTAGCTAGAATAGTATGGAAGGAAGTTGCAGTAGCAGGGTTAACATATAGTAATGATGCATTATGTGTTAGTAAAAGGGTTTTAGATTATTTAGAGAAAGTACAAAGGGAAGTAGAAAGACATGCATTAGATGCAGAGATGTGGACAGCAAAGGAGGCAATTCAAGGAGAAATAGGATGGTCAAGTTTTTATATGAGGGATGCAAAAAGTAAAATAAAAATGTTTGGTAGGTTGCAGTTTATGGATAGTAAAAGAATAGCAAAAATAGTGTTCAATTGGGTTATGAGTAAAGGGCAGGTAACAAGATGGGTGAGAAAGTAATGTGGTATGCGAAAGACTTGGATAAAGAATTTATATCAGTATACTTGTATAAAAGGTGGGGTGATTGTGTTAGGAGGATTGTTGAGTGTTATAGTGGTAAGGAATGGGATAAAAGAATAGAAGCATTAATAAAAAATAGGGAGTTGGAGAGATGGAGAACTAGTATGGAGGGTAAGAAGAGTTTAAATATATATAGAAGTAAACGGAATATTGGATGCGAGTTAATTTATGATAATAGTAAGGAAAGTAGTTTATTATTTAAGGCTTGAATGGGATCTTTAGCAACAAGAGAATATACATGTAAATGGAAAACCATGGATAATTTAGTGTGCAGATTGTGTAAGGAAGGTATAGAAAATATTAGGCACCTGTTGATTGAATGTAAATGCTTGAAAGCAGAAAGGGTACAGATAATGAAGTTATGGGAGAATAAACATGAACAAAGTGACTATGCAGAAAGTGAGTTATTAGTTTTTATGTTGTGTTTGTGAAGAGATAAGGAGGATTTAGATATAAAGGCTATAGAGTTGACAAAGATTATGTTATGGAAATGGGATGGGGCAGACTATGGGAAGACTTAAGAGTGGGGAATGGAGAATAAAATGGCTAACAGGCTTATCTGAGCACAATTGGTGAGATATTCTTGACGTCATTTAAGGAGAAGCCAAATACATTAAATACATCACATCACCACGAAATTAGAAGAATCTTATATTGCGGCTGTTAATTTTTATACGTATGACAGCTCCAGTTAACCCCCCTTCCAATCCCATTTTTTTATATGTGTGTATACGCTATGGTCATATGTTTTATTATCACATACAAATGCTAAAGGAATGAACACGAACACTTACATATGTTTCAAATAATAATCAGCTTTATTATGAGTTTTATTTTACTTTTATTCAAGACCTCAGATAGAAATACATCCTAGTAATCCCTCAACATGCCTAACATTATTGTTCTTTCTCTCTCTCTCTCTTTTTTTTTATATAAATAAAAAAAAACCTACAAAGGTGAAGAGTAATATATATTTTTCATTCTCAAAGGACCATGCGCTCTTATATATATATATATGCCCCAGACCGATCGGAATCTTGATCGGTGCAGGGACTAAGTGACTTACTATTAGGAGATAGTTATTATACTAAACCCCTACCCTCTCTTTCAATATTTACTCCTCCCTTAAACTTTTCGTTTACCTTCTTAAATCATTTCTATTTTTAATCTCCACTATAGTCTTGAATTTCGTCAAAAGTTATTTGAAAAAACCCTCAAAACAAAAAAAAAAAAAATTTAACAAAACATATAAACAAATTGAACAATGTTATTATATGCATTATAAATATATATATGACAAAACCCCTTCTATTGTCGCGGCGAATAGTTCATGGCTGATTCGATACAATCCTAATCAGATATGTTTTTATGGATCAGCAATCAATAGTTCAATTACAAAAAAAAAACAAAGTTTATATTACCCTGATTGATCAGTGTCCATACATATTTCTTGGGATCCTTTGGGAGTTGATTCACAGTAACGCATTTTGTCCTCCGGCTAACTTTGCTTTCTTTTCGGTGGTTTCTCGGCAATGAAATCCAGGAATTGGCTAGTGTCCCAGCTGGGGATGGATTTTAGTTGTTTAGCCTTCTAACATTTTATTTTCACTCCTTAATAGTTATTTTCTTTCATTAAAAATTTCTTAATAGTTATTTTCTTTCATTAAAAACTAATAAGCAACCTCTAACAATAGGTTTGTCTCAGTATTTATAGTCCTTTTTCCATTGTCCTTTTATCTGATCATGTTCCAGCCAGTGATTGAATTTCTTTAGTTTTTAACACCTTCCAACTAGAAGCCACGGCAATAGAATTAATTACAACTCTTTCCCCCCTCCACCCTCCCATCAGATTAGAAAATTTAATTAAAAATTGTTTTCAAAAACAACCAAAAATATATTTTTAATATCACATTCGATTTAATCTCTCAATGATATAAAAAATAATAATTAATCTACCATTTTGCATTTTCTTTCTTTTTTTTCAAATCCCAATAAAAAAACTAATAAATAATACCAAAAACCTACTATAAAAAGACTAATAACTAATTCCAAAAAAAAAAAAACTTTCTATACACACAGCATTTATTTATTTATACCTAATATACATATGTGTATATACGTAATTTACATACACAGAAATTATAACATGAGCCGAACAAAATTATCAGCTCAATATATATATATTTTATTTCAAAACTCTATTCTTAACATTTTCACAAGCAATAAATTCTTGGATATTGTTAAGCTCATTACAACTATAACAAAAAGAGGTGTGTCTAAGTAGAGAGAAGACTTCAGAAAAAGTTTTACAGAAGACTTCAAGAAAAGTTTTACAGAAGGCTTCAGAAAAACAAATTTAGAGAAGGTGGAATAATTTTCTAAAAGGAAATATAATAAAACAAGTGAAGTTAACAACTCCATTGGATTCCCCACTATCTCTCTAATAAGGAAAATTCTTCTATACTACTCAAGAATAAATGCCAACATATAATTGTGAAGGACACCCAGATGATATTTTCTAAAATGGAAGGCTAAATGTTCAGAGGTACAACAGTTTTTAATTTTTATCAACTAACAATTTGAACTTATTTTATTCATAATGCATAGATATTATTTAGAAAAATCACTAATGCAATTTTATTACAATGTATTTTTAATAAATAGTGTGACATTGGAATTATGTAAAGTGGTCATAATAATAAGAATTGAAAATTTTATGCTGAACTATGTAATGGGATATTTAAGTGACTCTTATTTAATAAATTTTCTATTTTATTGTGTAAGAAAAAAGGTTGAAAGAGTAAAATTATTCAAGCTAGTACTCTATATATATTATCATAATAATTATGTACATTAAATTACCTAACCATTCACACCCATATAGGAGTGAAAGAATGCATGACAATAATACTTGATAATTAGTTACCAGAAAGATATGCAAATGTGAATGATTATGTAAACTTGATCTTGGTCACTATTAAAAATGCTTTAAATATTGGAAATTTAGACAAAATAAAGTTTATAAAAAAAAATAATAAATGGATCCAAATACTTGCAAAAGTTGCTTAGAAAGTCTGTTAGGAAATCCTAAGAACATTGGAAGTTATTTCTGCTTTTGCCAAATTTATGTCTAACCTGCAGGGATAATATTTGTATGCTTTAATGTTTGTTATTCATCTTATCATCATGAGCTACACATGCATTTTCATTTATTTAAAGTTTCAAGTATGAACCCAAAAAAATTTTAAAATAAAAATAATAAAAAATTAACTTTTATTTTAATGGCAGAAGGTTTGATATATGATAGATCTATTTATTTATTTATTTATTTTCTTTTGTTTAATTTGACATTAATTTGGTTTATTATTATTATTATGAACTTATATGTAAATCTCCTTTAGAACATCGTGGAGATTTTGGTACAAATTATACCAAATGGGTAATATTTCTTTTGTTGTATTATGTAAATTTTATATATTCCCATGCTTGAATTATTAGTGCAAAATTAGATGCTTTATCATTATTCATTAATTAGTAATAGTAAATAGATACATGAAAACATTTAGGCCAGTATTGCTGAATGGTTAAGCTTATTTCATAGTATTTACACTAATTTGAATTACGATACTCAGATATTAGACTCATTCATAATCTAGTTAATGCTAATATTGTCTGATGTGATTTAAAAAGAATATTTCATTAAAGATCATATATCCACGTGTGTGTTCAATATCAAAATATATTGTATAAGAGTTAAATTTATGCTTATTAGTTTCAAATCGGTTGCGGCTGGTACTATGACTAAAGATTGGAAAAATTGAAGAGTTTGTTTGTTATGGATATGTTCTATATAAAATGCATTAGATACCCTTTGAGTGGAGAGGTGATTGAGATGATGATCATGATATTTAGATTAAGTAATGTTCATTTTATTTGTTTATCTATTGAGCCGTGGATGGTAGTATTCCTTTATTTAGTAGTATGCGATATGATAATTATGTTTCTTAAAAGGGAAGTGATAGATGCCCCATTTATTGAGGATAAGTTGGCTAAGTTCCGCACCATTTGCATTAAAGGAGTTGATAGTTGCTATATAGATGAATTAAATTGATCTTTGGAGTTGTTGTTAATCCCCCCCCCCCCACACACATATATAAATATTTATTTGATATTATTTTGCTTTCCCTTTCCATTCCACATATTTATCATCACACAATATATGTTAGTTAGTTCAGATAAATATTTCAGTGATTTCTGTAATGTACTTGAAGTTGGATTTGTGATTTAGAGATTAGCCCATAAGTACCTTCCGTATTGTGAAGTTTGTTTATTCCACAAGTCAACCAATGGAAATATAATCAATAAAATGTGTTGTGATTGTGAATTCATAAATGTGCACACATTTGGAAATATGATAAACCTAGAGATATAGAAAAAGATCATCGCTGGAATTGTATGTTCTGAGTAATTAGTCAGATCATATTACATATTATCATTATTTCATTCATTGTTGGTAATTTATCCTCCTGGTTCAAATGTAATATTGTATTACAAAATTTTGTTTTATTCAAGGCTAGTTTTAGTAAGGTTATTACTTAATTTCATATAACAGATATAGATTTATAGGCATATGGAAATAATCTAAATGACATTAATTGATTGTTTGACATCGTTTTCTTAGTTTATTAAGAGCACAGAGTGGGAATACATGATATGAATATTAGTATATGAATATAGAATTTTTTTTGTTGTTGCTAATAATTTCACTGATAAAATTGTAAATGTTATTGAAACAGCATATAAGAGGGAAAGCCTCTAAATATTAGGTGTTAAATTGTGTAATTTAAGTGTTATTTTATCCAAGTGTATTTAGTCAAGTTTGTGATCAATGTAAATTATTGCTAAATCATCATCAATGTGTCGTAAAAGAAAGTGTCTTATAATAAATGTTTTGTTGAAGTAAGATTCCCTCTTATTTTATCATATATGTTAGATTGACCATTTCCACACACACACATATGTTCAACACAATATAATTATAATATTCATCAATTTGCTAATATATGCAATTTATCTCGGTAACACTGAGTTAATTGATTCAAACATTGCAAATGCCAAGAATAGATTATACCTTATTTAAAATTGTATCACTTTTCAGTTTAATAATATATGCCATTTATTTAAACAATACAGGATTAATAGATCCAAGCATTGTAATGCTAAGATGCAGATTTTACCTTGTTTAGAATAGATAGTGATGTGAGATAAAATGTATCCGATCCTTATCATTGTCTATCTTTTATTTTATTGTAATAGATGTCAACTTTACAATAGTCCTCATTACTTAATAGCCATCTTATATTGGGATTGACTTGTTATTCATATAGCAGAGCCCTGAGATTAGTTCATCATTTAATAAACATTGATATAGCAGTTCAATCTAAATTGAATGCCAATAGATTGATTATTGTTGCAGTGATCCCCAAACATATTAGATAAGGGGCATGATTGGTCTGGCATGTATTTGGATGATGACAAAATTTAATATATCATGATTTAAGTTAATCCACAAATGGCTTCATTTTGATAACTTGGTAAATGTTTATAATACAATTAAATAAACACTACATAATTGTTGTTTATAAATACTTCTCTCATTCCCATTTGCATTTTAGATGACCATGATACCCTACGATCCCCAACTGAGCTAAGCTGTAAATTAATTGTTCAATAAGAGTCTTATCAATAAATAGAGATGCAATCTAGATTCTAATTTTATTCTATCATGTATAGAATTGGTGCCTGGGTATTTATTTGTGCATAAAGCAATATAGATGAATAGTGAAGAGGTTACAATATATATATATTTTAACCGACAACCCCTTTTTAACCATCCTACCTAATGCTTGTCCACAAAAATAAAATAGATCTTTAAAATGGGCACGTGGACCACATGATATAATAGATGGAAATACTATGGCTGTCTAGTCACCATAACACCTGTAGACAGTATTTAAGTACTATCTACCAAATTGGAATTCGAATATGACTTAATTATATATATTTTATTTTATACACGCAATTTCTAGATATTACATATATCTGATGTACGAAAATGAATTACAAGTTTTCCAGTAACCATTGTCCCTTGAGTAAGATCTATAAAAAAATTATATGGGAATAATATATTTATGAGCGTCAGTTGATAGCTGACCTCAAGTGCCAGACTCACTATTTTGGTAAGAATTATACTTTCCCTACTTTTCCTATCTAATGAGGTGCATGACCCAAGCTAGCTCATTCTCAGGGTTGGGAGGAAAACCTATCGGATGAATGGAGATAAGTTAAGAAGTATGTGGATTTGAACGCTCTCTTTAAATCTTTATTCCCCAAGTTAGTCCCTTTAATCTAGTCCTTAAACGTTTGATTTGAATGTAAAATATACTGAATATATACTTGCCTATTCATATCGGACGTATTTAGATAATTTTTCAATTTATCTTGGCAGGTAAAGTAATAGACAAATATAAATGATAAATCAATATAGAACTTCAATTAATAAGGTAAATATATGACTTTTATTATTAATGTTTTAACATATCATTTATAAGATTAAAATTATATATCATTCCCCAGATTAAAATATAATAAAGCCATAACCATAAATAAAAAAAAAATTTTAATACATAACAAATAAATATTAATTCAAAAAAAATATACAGTTACATGCTATAATTTGATATAATAGACTAATCAAGTAGAATTATTCAGAGGGTAACGAGAAGCAATTCCAAGTTATATTAAGATAAAAATTTCATATTACCTAATGGACCCCGGGGTTTGGATTATGAAATATTCAATCAAGTAGTGTAGCTAGTTCAATTTTATGGTTCTGAAGTAATCAAGGTTTATTTTATTAATGTGTGATATCTTTTATTGGTGAAGTCCGGCATTAAGGTTTATTTGCATTATGAATGAGATGCGATTTAAATTAATAAGGATGTAATCTTCCAAGGTGAACTTGTTCATACTTTTGTATTTGATCCTTTCTATTTTGTTCTGTATTATGCAGTATAGATTATTGATGAGGTTCCTGAGTTTTTCTGCAGGCAGGTGGTGGGTAGAATCAGCTTCGTATCGGTGGCAGATGGTGATGCCCTTCACATATCTGTTATTACCCTGACATTATAAAGATTGGCCTTCTGCAAATTGATCCAGGATATATTTCTTTGGCAAAACACTTAAATAAAAAAAAACTTTAATGTCTTTTACAGCAACTCCAGCATAACCATCTCAATTAATAGATCAAAACCAAAAAAAATGTATAAAAACAAAAATCACAATTTACAAGATGTCCACCATTCTCTTCTGATCAGCTGTTTCAATCTAATTCATTTTAACTTCTTTGTCCACTTTCTAAAAAAAGAATTTATCGGCACTTCAATCTATTTCTCTTTTGAATACTTTTACCTTTTAAAAATATTTTCTTTCTTTAACATTTCCTTTGTCTTTTGGTTCCATCATTCTTGCTATTTTTAGTTCACAATACATTCGCTTTCTCAGAATTTTTAAAGTAATTAATGATTGTTATATAACCAAGAATTGCTTAGAGGCATATACAGTATTGCTTTTCGTTACCCTCATTAATTTAAGATATGATCAAAACAAAAATCTATATTTGAAACAATTGATAACAATATATAAAAAAAAATATTTGCATATAACTGTATTTTTCAAATTTATAATAAACCTTTTACAAAAATATTTTAAAATAAATAATTATGCCTAATTAACCGTTTCCCCATTTGTTTTCTTTTTTTTTTTTAAAAAAAAGTTCAATATTGATTTACATATATATATCTAATTCCTCAGACATTATATTTAACCTCTTGACGACAACTTAAATGATTATCTGTATTAAGGGTAATGGGTACGTGTTATTTAATTTTCTTGTAACAGGATTTGAATCCAGCTACTGTTACAATATATATATATAGCACCCTTGATGGGACAATATTTTTGGATGCAAAGTTGGAACATAATCTGTGAGTATGAAATCTTCATTAATCTCCCACCTATAGAACTGATGGCATTTTTGATTGTGAAATTACTGATAGGGAAATATTTGGCAGCTTTTTCTAGTAGTAGAGCAAAAAAAAAAAATTAAAACCACAATAATATAATATGAAATATCAAGAGTATGCAATAGATTTCTGTAAAGCTATGATAACCTGATATAAAATGTCAGATGAATGAAGGAATTGCATATTTATAAAAAAACACCGGGACAACAATCCAACATTATAACAGATACATGCAATACCAATCCACTGAAATACTAAAAATCAGAATTCGAATGATGACGTTATTTATAAATGAATAGAGAAAGGTACTATAAAAATTAAACACCCTTATAGGTAATACTTGAAAAATAAATAATAAGTTTTAATTCCAGGAGTCACCAAAAAAAAAATTACTAAAAAATTAAAAATGGAAAAAAATAATGCATTTTGAGTAAACAGTTTAAATTTCTTTTTCATTTTAAGCAAAGGGTGTCTAAGAGACAATTTATGCAAGTAAGAAAAGACCATAGAAAATGCACTACATAAATAAATATATATATATAGTAAAAAATGAGTATGAAGACATAATAAAATAATTAAATATAACTGAAATTAATATATAAGTAAAAATTATTCCATACTATTGGAAAGTGAAAAGTTTATTTTTATTTTCTAATAATTCATTTTTATAAAGACTAATAGTTTTAATATTCAAAATTTAATTTAATAAATTCAAATGCTAAAAATAGAAAATTAGAAAAATTCATTTTGTGTTCAATTTTTAAAAATTAAATTTAATTATTAAGAAATAAAGACAAACTGAAAGACAAAATACATTATCAGGAGATAAATCAACATATTGTTTTTTTTTTTAAAAAAATAAATAGCAATATTTTTGAAACCAACATATTACTGGGTAAAAAGATTGGGAACATATAAAGAACTCACATATTTTGTTTATTATTAGTAATGTTAAAAACGAGAGAGCCAGATGTTTTAAAACATAAATACCAAATGACCAGACAAAAATTACTACAAGAAAAAAACTAATATCAAGTTTACTAGTGAAACAAATCTGAAAAAACAACTTATTATTACTGCTACAATGACAAAACTGTTCACTATGTGTAAATCATATAAGGGTAGTATGTGTTCAGTGAAAATGTTAATTGTCCACCATTTATTATTGCAAATGAAATTTTTGATGGGGTATTGGATATGAAACCTAGAAATATTTATATAGTCTGTTTCCTGTTTGTATTACATAATGAATATTTCCTGAATTAATAATCTATCATTAAAAAAACTGTGGATAGATTGAAATTCAGCAACATTATTGAAACAGAAATAATGCAGTGAAAAAACTTATCTTATAAAAAAATAAAATTCAGAAAGCATGAAAATAGAATTATTGCAGAGGAAGAAATCAATGCCTGAAAAAAAACCTCCAAAACTTGAAGGATTTACATTGCAAAGCATATACTTTAAATATTGTAAAAGTACTCACATAGTAAAAATTAAACTGCAAAATAATGCTAAGAAATTGATTGAAATATTACTTACCAAAATCTTTAATAATTCATCATCATCATCATTATCAACCATTATCAATCCACTGCAGGATGAAGGTCTCTCCAAGTTTAATCCATCTTCTCCGATCTTTAGCTTCTCTTCTCCACATCACCCCTACACATTTTCTTATTTCATCCATCCATCTTACATGTGGTCTCCTTCTGGGTCTTTTACAATCTCTTGGAATCCAGTTTAAAATTTCAATTGTCCATCTATTATCATCTCTTCTAGCAATATGTCCAGCCCAACTCCACTTCAATCTTTTAATTTTTTCAATGAGGTCAGTAACACCTGTTTGTTCTCTTACCCATACATTGCATTTTCGATCTCTTCTTGTTACTCCCAACATACATCTCTCCTTACTTCTTTGAGTGGTCTGAAGTCTCTGTATTGATCTTCTATTAAGTGTCCAAGTCTCAGATCCATAAGTAAGAACTGGTAAAACACATTTGTTAAAAACCTTTCTTTTCAAACACATAGGCATATTTCCTTTTAATATCAAGTTATTTCTACCAAAAGCACTCCAACCAAGTTCCTCTATTATGTTTCCATCTGTATTAATAATCTGACCAAGGTATTTGTAACTCTTAACTTCTTCTAATTCATCATAATCAATCTTTATTTTCATATTTTGAGCAAATCGATTAAACATTACTTTAGTCTTTTGAACATTTATCTTTAGTCCTACTTTCCTACTTTCATCTGATAACTCCTGCAACATTTCCTGCAGCTCGGAAGTATTATTTGCAAAAACAACTACATCATCTGCGAAATCTAAATGACTTAAATAATCTCCATTTACTTTCACTCCTTTAGTTTCCCATTTTAATCCACAAAATACTTCTTGCAGCACTGCTGTAAAAAGTTTTGGAGATATGGAGTCACCTTGTCTTACACCTTTCTCAATGTTGACTTTCCCAGTATCATTATGTAATCTAATTGTTGCTGTTGCATTTTTATAAATATTCGTTAAAATATGACAATATCCTGGATCTATACCTTGATGATCCAATGCTTTAATCACTGAAGAAATGTTTATAGAATCAAATGGCTTTTCATAATCTACAAATCCAAAACATAATGACAACTCATATTCATTTGTCCTTTCTATAACTTCTCTCAATACTTGAATATGATCTACTGTACTAAAACCACTTTTAAATCCAGCTTGTTCTCTTGGTTGGTGAAAATCCAAGATTCCCTGTAGACGAGTTGTAATTATCTTGGTAAAAATTTTATATAAAACTGATAAAAGGCTGATAGGTCTGTAATTTCTAATATCTTCTTTATCACCTTTTTTAAATATTAATATTATTACTGCATTCTTCCAATCATCCGGTACATCTTTATCATTTAGACATTTGGTATATAACTTTGCTAATATTTTTTCTGTTTCTTCACCTGCTTCTTTTAATATATCAATTATAATTCCATCATTACCTGGAGCCTTTCCTTTTTTCATACATTTAATTGCATTTCTCACTTCTTCATTTAAAATTCTGGGCAATTCGAAAGATGTAATAGATATAGGAGGTACTTGTTCTTTATTACTATATAATTCTTGATAAAAATCTTCTACCAATTTCATAATGTCATCCCTCTTTTTAGTAATAATTCCATCTTTTTTCCTTATTGCAGATATAAATTTCCTACCAATACCAAAATGTTGTTTTACATTCTTAAGACTTTTATTTTCTTCTACAGCTTTTCTTGCTAGTTCACAGTTATACTTTCTTATATCATTTTCAACTCTTTTCCGCACCATTTTACAAAATTCGAGATATTCAATTCTTTTTAATGCATCATTCCTGCATATCTTCATATTCCTTCTTTTCTTCATAAGTTCTCTAGTCTCAGTAGAAATTTTATTAGTCAATTGCTGCTTTTTTCTACCAGCTATCTTTGTTGCAGTTTTTAAAAGTGTATCAGTTATTTTCATATCAATTTCATTCAAATATGAATCATGTTCAAAATCTACTAATACTTGAAACCGATTTGTGAGTTCTAATTTAAATTCATTAGAATGTTTCTGAAGATTAGGAATATCAACTGTAAATATAGTTTTTCTTAATAATTTTTGTCTCTCTAGTTTTACATTAACATATATCTTACCCCTTACTAATCGATGATCACTTCCTGTGTTAAATTTATTAAGAACATTACAATCTTGAAATATGTATTTCCTGTTAGTCAAAATATAATCCAATTCTGCTGTACCTTCATTTGGATGCTTCCATGTCCATTTCCTTCTAACATTTTTCTCAAAAAAAGAATTCATAATATAAAGTTTTTCCTTCTCTGCAAACTCCACAAGTCTATGTCCTCTCTCATTTCTATTACCATAACCAAAATTACCTACAACACTTTCATCTTTCATTTGTTTACCAATTCTAGCATTAAAATCTCCCATAACAATTTTAAAATGTTGTTTACTCTGATCAAAAGCCTTTTGTACATCCATATAAAAATCTTCTACTACTTCATCACTGTGAGAACTTGTTGGGGCATAAACCTGAATTATCTGCATTTGATATCTGCTATTAAGTTGTATAACTAATCTTGCCACTCTGTCTGATACACCATCAATCTCCACAATATTGTTCTTCCACTTTTTATTTATAATGAATCCTACTCCACTTGTATTTCCAATATTTGTGCCTTTATAATAGAGCATATGTCCACTTTTTAAATCAATTGTCTCTTCACCTTTTCTTCTAACTTCACAAAGTCCAATAATATCCCATTTAATATAAGAGAGTTCTTCTTCTAATTCTTGCAATCTTCCTTCACTTGAAAGTGATCTGCAGTTGTAAGTACCTAAATAAAAAGTCGTCATCAAATGGCAGCCTGGGTCCACCTCCAGGATATTCTTAGCACCCTCCGCCTTCGGCCACCAACCGCTGCCTTGGTTGGTGACTTTACAGCCTCCTGGGATTAAGGGCCATGCTTTATTTTTGTCTGTCATAATTGTATAATTGGGAAAATCTTTATCATTTACACAAACATTCATTCTGCCTTATCAGGCACTGAGAAGAAAGACCATGGTGTTTCTTGATCTTAAACTCAGAGGTAAAAAGCCAATAAACTCATCACGCTGGCTAATGCGTGTTGGTGAGCAGCCCATCCATGTTCGTATACTATATGAATAAACATATAGTAATAACAGCTGCAACGACAAGAACGTATGGAGTGGACATTAGGAATTTGCCCTGCTCGGTTCCTTTAAGGCCTCCAAGAGGAATCAAAGGGTCTCCTTTCAGTTAATAGCAAACTCCTTTCTGCAGCCTTTAATAATTATTGGTAATTAAATTTTTGTTTAATATGCTAGCATTAACTTGATAACAGAAGAGGTAATTTGTAATGTTTTTATCAGTATTTTTTTTTCTTTTTAAGATTTCATATTTAAATTTTTTATTTTTTCCTTCATAATATATATTGTAACTAATAAAAATATCAAAAATTAGAGAGCTCCTCAAGATTGCGGGTAAATGAGCATTATAATGGCTAGTATAATTTTAATAGTTTTATATTTATTTTTACTTGTGTGTATATGGTCTATCTGGGTGCCACTAGGCTATCTAAACCTAGATAAAATTACATTATATACCTACTTATAGGTGTACCTGGTTTGAACCTATTTGGTACCTTATTTATAATAGGATGTAGAATTTTGTATTTTAGAACCATATCTCATTTGCACTAATGTTAAGAAAAACAAAACATCTTTATGATTCTTTAGTTGTGCAAATAAAATTATTATATAAGATATCAATATCATGAATGCATTTCAACATTCTCATAAGTCTGACTAGCTCATATTAAACACTATATGTTTATCGGTGGCAATTCACTAAACCTTGAGTGACATTTAATGATCTTTGATTGTAGTCATTATCTCTAATGATGGCTCACCAATAACAAATACAGTGAAAACCATTATTCATATGGCCATTAAACACATTTATTTAGACTATTGATTGATAAGATGATGATGATAATGATACTTCCAGCCACAGCTTTAGAACTAACTTACAATATAAAATTTCATCTTATATAAAACTATAATTATTTACCTAAAATATCATATTTAAATTATGACTTAATGATTGATATTCATCAGTGATGATGATGGTCATAAGTAATCTCATGAGACAATGACTAACTTTTAAAAAAGATATACGCCACTTTTAATAAAAGAAATTTATATTTCTTACTGATTAATCATTAATAGTACAGATAAATTTTTTTTAGATAATTGATAATGATAAATTGTTTACATTTAAATAATAATATAAATAATACCAAAGATCTTCCATTTTTCCTTTAATGATACATACTCAATGTTCATACCATTTAGTGTGATGTATGAGCATTAATTTCTGTAGTAGATAAATAAAATTCTTATATCCTAAAAACATTTTATTAAAAAAAAATAAACACCCTATGCATGCACGTATTCACCTATTGTGTATAACATATATTTTTACATTTATAAATTTAAACATAATATTAAAAGACAAATGATTAGAGAAAAGTTAGTCAGATTATAGAGATTAGAGCATTTAATGAAATCAGCTTCAAATTACCTAACTGATTTTTTACCGATCCAGGTCATTAATTACTATAAAAATCCATCTCTCCTAATGCTAAATTTCTATCAATTTTTAACATTCATGCTCAACAAATATACATGTAAGCATAATTATATTATGGTGTGTGTATGTACACGTGTGAATATTCATTATGAACAAAAAACTATTAATCCATTTTTTACATACATTATAATATAAATCAACATATTTCATAATATTTGAATCAATACACAATAAACACATTTTATAAAAATAAAATACATACATAAATAGTTATATGTAATAATTTAAGAATACATAATACACCAATAGTACAATATCTATTATTATTGAAAATCTCTAATTGATTTTCATTTTAAAATTCAAATATTTAAAGAGAGAGATAAGTGGATTTATTATTAAAAACATTTGTTATTAGTCATTGATAAAAATATAAATAAAATTCATATTACCAGCTCTTCTATTAATTTTGGGGCACTAGAATGGTTTCAAAAAGTCCAATGATTGTAAGGTCAGCTTGTTGAAGGTTTAAAATTTAATAGCAGCCACATCAATATATAACACAGGTAGAATTACCAATTGCAGTGCTTTGCTGAAACAGTCCTATTTTTTGTTTTGGGCTTGTGATTCTTTTACTGTGATTATGATAGTGAAATAACTTGCTTCTATAGAGACTATCTGGACCTGGTATGCTTTCATCATTTCTTCTAAGTAAAATTACTTTTAATAGACTATGAATATTTCTGCTTTTCATATATTTAAATTTTGCTTTGATACAAACTCAGCAAATGGCATAAAAAATAGCATTGTTTCACATTTTTCAGCATTTTAATTTGTAATTGTCAGTATAAGTAAAATAAATTTCTTCCTTCATATTTGGCAATCAGTTATAAGATGTTTTATGTACTTTTGATTTAAACTTCTCTTGATGTGCATAAGTTTTCTGGAAGGCCAATGGTTCCCTCAACAAAATATTTTCTATACCACCATATTAATATAGAAACCTTTAAAACAATTTCTGGTACTCTAAAGAAATTTAGTTTTCTTTTTCTTCTATATATGTGTCTTGATCTGATGACATCACAGACATATCTTTTGTTACCAAAAACATGTCATTTCCATTAATTAAACTATCAGATCAAAATCTTTTCAAAATTGATGATTTTTTAAAATTTATTGTCCAGTAAGAAATCCAAAAATGTCTTGAGCCTATCATCTCACAGCTGACTAATTAATGTTTCTTTGTCTGTATCCTTCCACATGGCCCCCTTTGATTATGTCTGAACTTTGACTTTCATCTCTACTTTAATTAACCCCTGCCCACAGCCTGAAAAGATTAAGTCAAACTCTAACTCTTCCAGACATAATAAATCAAACTGATCCCAAATAATATAACTGTTTTTAAACAAATATAACTAGTTATAAAGAAATTATAAAATCATTTAAATACAACCTATTCTTTTATTAAAACATGCAACTGTCTCTAAGTTTATGTCTGTAAATACAGTCACACATTCAGATATTGAAACACATAAAACCTGTCCATAAAAAAATAATCTGAATGATTTGAAAAGCTATAACTTAAAATTCAGAAAATAAATTAGTAAGCCCATTTAGAATTAAAGTATGATTAAAGAAAGAATATTAGAATCTATTAAGGATAAATTAATTTTAAAGAAGGTTAATAATCAACATCACAAAAATGATTAATTGAATAGTTTGTGTCCACAGACAACTACCTATATGTGCCTTAAAATTCTAACTTTTAAATACAACTATTAAACTATTCAAAATATAGATTATCCCCTTTACCAACACAAAGTTGGATAGAGAGAGAAAAAATATTTCTTCCCTTTCACATGATGATGATTTTTTTCTTTGTTATTTTATGCACACTATTGCAATTTAGTCACAGGTTAAATTGGAATGTGCACAATATATATTATTAAGGTCATATTCTATTAATTTAATGAATAGAATTAACAAATTATTTCAGTATAGTATGTACATATATCTTTGAAATTTTTTCGTAAATAATCACTTACACAAACTTAAAGATATATAAATAAAAAAATAAACTCAGCCAAAAATATGTGCAGATTTGCATGGTTAAAAGAGTCATATAAAGACACACACACACACATAATATTTGTTTGCATATGCATTTAATTTGATTTTTATACTTCAAATTTTGTTGTCACTTTTCTAATTTATTTTATTTAAAATGATGATTTAAAATTAAATAATAAGTAATAATCTATCTTTCATTCCATTCTCTCAATTTCAGTACATAGTAATTACCTAATATATAAAACAAAAGTTCAAAAAATTTCAAAGCATATCAGACAAATATTAACATAGTATAAACGAAAGAGTAAATAAGAGTAGCAGCAACCAGCCTTATCCACAAAACAAATAAATTTCATTTATGTTGTCAATATTTTATTTTATAAACAGTTCAGAGAAATAACTAAACAATTATAATATTGCTTCAAGTATTAGCCACCTTCCAATTTAAGCCACAATAGGATTTTAAGCTTGGAATATGAAAAAAAAAAAGTAAAAATGATTTTATAATATGTACAGTATTAAAAAATAAGAAATATTTTTATTTACTTAAATAGCAAACAATATAACTTTTCTTTTGAATTCAGCATCATACGTAGAAGGTTTTTCTATCATTACTGAGAATGGGTAATAAAGAAATTTAAAATTAAAATACATCCAGCTATCACACGATTCTACACAGCTGCTGTCAACAATTATATTATTATGTGCACGCATGCATGCATAAAGCAAAGACATGATTGTTTGGGAATGCAAGATTGGCAAAAATATATTAAAATATTTCCTTTGAATTAGTCTAAAAAACTCAAAATTAGATATAGATGAATACTTGATTCTATACAGCTGCTATCAAACAGCAACTCGATTAACTCAGGAAAGTGTGAATGGGGTATCACAAATAAACTTCTATCAATGACCATAATACTATGCACATGTGTGGAGTGTAAAACAAAAACACTATCATTGGAGAATGCAGGATCAGCCAAAATAAAATGTTAAAATCTTCACTTTGAATTTAAACTGCATCTTAATTCTACATCTTCAAAATTTGAATAGAAAATATGACTTAAATTCAAAATAATATGGTACTGCTAAGGAAATAAAATTATTTTATCAATAATGTTTCACTGAAATCAAATTTTGAGTAATCAAACAATGAAAATTATTATGATGAGTAATTCTATCAAATGCAGTTAATGATCAATGTAGTAGTTGCTGATTTTTTTAATGATGTTAAAGTAAAAAAAATGTCCACATTGATCTATCAGTCAAATATCAATGGATAAATACCTAGCTTTTCTCTTAGTTTTCCCAACCAAAACATATCAACAAGCTGATCAGTCACACTTTCTTTTTTTTCATGTCATTCCTCGCTCTCTGCATATAGTTCAATTACTAGTTCATCTCTGCAGCAATATTTGTCTGCTCAAACTGACATTTTGTCTATACATTATTTGTTATTGTTTTTTTGTCATTCATGCATACTTTTTTTATATCTCAATAACTTTTCTAATATTTCCATTACTACTTATAACTTTATTTTACATTACTATTGAAAACTTGGTTGCTAATTTAAAAACTTTTTGTTATTTTTCTAAATCTTTTTGCAATCTAAGCATAAACTATTTTTTAAATGAAAGTGCACTTTGTTTTTCTTATAAATTTTGAACCTGTCCAGATAACAAATAGATAATAATTATTTATGGATATGGGTCATTTCTTTAAATACATTACAAATATACAATTGGTGTGTTGTTTATTAATGATAAAATCAAACTAAAATAAATGTTACACAAACAATTGTCAAATTATTAAAAATTTAAATGAAAATAACAAAAAGATATATTTACTAAGTAAAGATGTGTAAGTAATATGAAATCCAATATCATTTTTTGATTCATCAGAATGAAATTTGACCCAAGCATGTCGTCCAGATGTAACTACAGGCTCAATATTTCGAGTAGTGCAAACCTTTAAAAGTAAATAGCTTGTTTCCAGTAAACCATCCCTAATCTAAAATATATATAAACTTTATTAAATATAATAATGCTAAAAAATGTAAAACAATCAATGATTCAAACATTGTGCTCTTTTAGAAATTGTTTATACTTTCATGAATAAATATTTCATTATAAATCTACAAGAATCATTATTATAAAGAATAATGTAATTTGGTGGCCATTAATAAAACAATATTGGGACAAATGCAGATAAATATTTTTTAAGTAAAAACTTCTTGCATTAATTACTATATAAGCTTAAAGACATTGCATACAAAATAAAATTTTAAACTAAAAAAAGACACAATTAAGTTGATTATATTACTTTCACTATGGCTTAAACTTTAAAAAAATAGACTTTCCATTTTGAATTTAACCTATTCTAATTTTTAAAAATATAACTACAATAAAAATCTTATTATCTAGAAGTATTTGAAGAATGGATGGATGGTAAAGAAAAACGGAAATTGAAAAAAAATCATTAGTCATTTTCTTTTGTTAAAAAATAATTGATTCCTGAAACTTAGTAGTGAGAAAACATGTATTTTCTCCAAAATATATTTTTACAAATAATAAACAAATAAAGACCATGTGATAGTACAAAACTTAAAAATAAAACCCATCAATTTAATTCTTTGTGAAAAAAAAAAAATATTGTTAAATTAAATCTATAAAAGAATATATAGAAATTTATGAAATTATAATATAACTAATACTCTGAGCGATTCTCAAAAACAGTAATGATGCTAAATAAAATTAAAAATGAATTTTAACTAAAATAAAAATAATACTTTATTGAAATAAAAATATTAGCCAGGTAAATGTTGCAATAAGTAATTTATGTTTAATATTTTAAAAATGACAAATATTTAAAATAAAACCTGGATATAAATATTTACCCAACTAATAAACATGTTCATGATATTCCTAGTATTAATGACTTTCCTCAACAAAATGTTTGTAATACTAAACAACAAAAATGTTTGTAATACTAAACAACAAAAGTCCATCACTAAAAAATAATATCTTTATTAATATTTGTAGCACATGTGTATTTACTTTTAACTACAATGAAGACCTTGTTATCATTATTATATGATAACTGAACATATATTATTTATCTCATGTGATGATTAACTGGTCAGCACCAATTAACCCTAGGAATGCTAATTATATTAGCTTATGTATCTGATGTATGATGTTTTCTAACTTCTAATCAGAATGCATATATTAAACATTTATTTCAAAATGCTTGAATATCCATGTTATTTATTTGATGTTCACTTATTTTAACTAAAAATTGTTTAATATATTTATAATTTGTAATTAAAAGTTGAATTGTTTTCAACATCTAATTGAATTATTAACTCTTTAATAATTCAAAATCTCCATTGGCAGATTAAAGTTCTAAACTTTTGATTGGTCAATTATAGTATCAGCAGTAAAAATATATTTATTTTTTAAAACTATATTTGTTTTACTTTAGTTTCTAAAATGCAAATTAATAATTTATTAGATTATTAAAGTGAACAAAAGGTTTTTAAAAAAAATAAATTTACATTTAATATTGATGAAAATCATCTATAGCAGTAAAGATAAAATGTATGTTTGTTATCCAAGTACAAAATTATTGTTACTTTGTTCATCTTTCGGTATCAATTTGTATTCATGTAAAAGTAAATATTTTCTACTAAACTCTGAATTCTTTTTCTATAATAATTTATATTTTACACATATTTTGTGAAAAATAGATCGTTAATGTGTCAATAAAGGTTCTAAAACTTATGTTTTCACTAGAAAAATTAAAATAAAAAATTGAACTGTCAAAATTCATTGACAGCCAAACTGTGGTTGAGAACAAAAGAAACAACCAATCAGCACCTTGAAAAGGAGTAGGTACATCATTGTTTCACTATTAAATTTAAATATCATTCATTTATTAGTAGTAAATAAATTCTAAAAGTGGCAGTATCATTCAGTATGATTTTCTCAATAAAATGAATGTAAAATCAGCAAAATAACATTAAAAATAGCAGACTGAGAGTGAGGTAATTCTGCATAAGAAATATTTTCCTGAAGGTTTGTAATATCACTGGTCAGGCCAGCAACACTTGAAGAAGAGGGAAGAATAATACCTCTTGAAATATTGTGTATATACTAATCTGTTTGATGTGCTATTAGTAACAGTTGAATGTATATGGAATATTTAAATAAAGTTAAATTTTTCTAAAAACATTCAATACATATATTAGATTATGGAAATAGTCCAATATAAAAATACAACTGCATACGAAATGACTGTACGATGCAATTCACATGCTAAGGGTTTATAGAGAAATTCAAACCTTACTTAGTTTTTTAAATGTTTCCAAGTGTTAGTAATAATCCATAGTGTAACTGTATAGAAAAACAAGGGTTATACAAATCTGAGATTACAATATCCCAATAGTCATTTGTAAAAATATACTACATTAGGGCTGAATTATGAGATGGAAAAGAATCATCAACCCCAAATAAAGACAATATAAAATTAAATACCAAAGGAAGGAGCATGAGAGATCAGCATAGATCTAGCTATAATTTATCCAACATTATGCAAAAGTAAATCAACAGTAAATGTTGTGTCTGTATTTGAAGGTGGTCCACTGTAGACCAGGTTAATTATTTAGCCACTACCACACCTAGGGCACAAATACAAACAATGATGATCTAGATGCACACACTTAGATGCTACTCCATCACAATTCAAATAATGCTGAGATACTAAAACAATTTGACCATCATTAATGTGCCCCAGCCACTTAATACCATTAATGCACTGGCTATCTATAAATATAATTCCTAAATAAATGATAAATAAAATGAAATGTAGTGCATGGACTTTAAAGAATATCTCTTTTGCATCAACCAAGATCATTATCATCTAGATGCCCATAAGACTAAACATAAATCTCTAATCCATATAACTGTTGTGTACAAATCCAGCTGAGGATGCAAGAATGTCACAAACTATTACTGTGAGCAAGAAATAATTAAATAAATAAAGCAGTTTATTATAAATCACTTCAAATATTTTTTAGTTTACCCTATTATAAGTAAACAGATTTATTGGATCATTAACCAAATTCTAGAACATTAATATGTCATCAAATAAAGTCACACACATTGCAATTTATGAAACAGAAATTGGATAGAATAAAGAAACTAAGAATAAAAAATTATTTAAAAACATTATTTAATAACTAATTGGTTAACAATAAACAAAAAAAAAAGACATATTATGAAATTCTAAATATTAATATCATAATATGTATATATTTTTATAGGGTATTTAAGAATTGAATATAATGAAAAGTTAAGATTGTTTCTTAGAAGAGTTTTAAGATAAGAGGTTTTTGTATTCATTATATGTATTATGGAATATTTGTATTTAATTTATGTATTTTTTTAGTTGTTCCTTGATAAAGATTATAAAATAATATATAGTTGATGTGTTGGAGTATATGATTGGACATTATAATAGTTCATATTATAATAAATCAAGATTTATATTAAAAAGTTTATGTGTGCTTTGTTATATATACATATTTATCATAAACAATAATAAACAATCAGTTGATTTCTACTCATATATTAACTTTCAATTGAGTTATTTCTTTAAAATAAGTAATATATGGAAATGCAATATTTTTAATGTCAAAGATAACAATCTTTGATTTAGCTTAATTGGCTTTTTGTTAAGTTTTTAGAAGAGAAAATTAATGTTAACAAAAAAAATTATGTTTAAAAAATGTTTTGCAATTTGTAAACATTAACTTATTAAAAATATTTAAAATTATCAATTTTTACAAAAAAGTATTATTAATTTTATATGAAATGTTTTTTCTGTTAATAAAAATACAGTGTACACACACAAAAAAACTTTTAACCATAGTTTTATTTTTCTAATAGAGTCCTTCCCAATTATAATTTTCAGTATTTTCAGTTGAGTTTCCTTTTTGAATGTTTCTACACAAGAACATGATAAATTGGTTCTTTTCCTGGTGTGCAATATTTCCAGGTTAAAAAAGAGCATATTTTACCCATTTCTTTCTACTAAACTTTCCAGGTGATACAAACTCATACAGAGACTCTTGCTCTTAGTTGAAGTTTAGATTGCAGATTACTTCAGGAAATAACTTCTCTACATTTTATTCGAGTCAAGGGAGGTTACATGGTGAACGGTGATATCTAGCTTTTAGCTGACTTTAGCACATGATTTTCATTACAAAAGCCATATCATTATTAAACCAATAGTATGCTAAAAGCTTGATTAAAACAGTTATTTTATGCAATAATTTGGTTAAAATTCCTTCTATACAATGCAACAGCTTGGGAAAGACTTCTGTCTTCTTTATCTGCTGGATTAAGAGTTGATTGTTCTCTCTATAATAGCTAAGCCAGGAATTTGTTTTTACTAGACTTATTCACATTCCCATTATTTTTTCTAGAACAATCTTGCCTAAAAGCCAATCACAATCTATCTCTAACCTGATAATTTTATAACAACCAATTAGATACATTCCTATAAAAACAATTGTTCAGCTATTTCCCTCCTTAATTATAGACATAGAAACACAAGTCCAAAATGTAAATTATTTTAAATTTACTGGCATTTCTTTTTAATTATTTTTTTTGTTGTAAAAACAACAACAAGATAATCAGTTAATTACACTCATTTGATTTTCTGTACTGATGAGAGATAAAGAGAATAAAACCCAGCTCTACTTAGAAGTCAGATTTATAAAAGTATTAAAAGATAATTTTTTTCTTTTTAAAAATACTATTAAAATAAAACTTCCTTTTAAGGTTAAAATTAATATCTATTAGATAATTTACAAAAAAAGAGAAAATGATTATTTCTCTTAGTACATTTTTATGTTTTAAGTTAAAACTGTTGATTAATTATAATTATTGATGAGAGAGAAAGTAAAAAACTTGTTTGCATTCATTTATAGTTTTCTCTCCTTTCTAGAATCATTTATAACTTATTAATGTATTCCCATGCTAAAATCATATAATTATTACCAGATTAAATGTTTGCAAATTTTCATACTATGACAGAGGGATTTAAAATATTGAGTTAACTGAAGGCTTATTACTATTATAAAAGATATGCATGGGAAAATTAAACATTATTTTCCCCATTAAATAAAATAATCCTAAACTAAATCTGAGAAACATGATTTCAACTGATCTAATTACTTTCAATGCAGCTATGTAGCTAACTAGTTTTATTTGTGATTGTGGTAGTTTAGTGCCAAAAAAGAGGGAGTTCTCTTGGTGATAATAATGCATTATGTACTTATAATACAGTGGCTGAATTCTTTATCTATTTTATAATTGCAAACCACTATTCATTATGTGAGCTGTCAGACACTTATCAAATAGTAAAAACATTGGTGAAGACTTTATGCACACATATAATGTAAAAGATTGTTAGATAAATGTTTGATTTCACTTTTGATTTTTCCCATGAACAGGAATATGAGATAGTTAAGTATCATGTCATGGTATGCAACAACATAGTATTGTGTGTTTATGTGTGTATATATAAAATTGAAGGGGAAAGTAAGTATTTTTTAGAGATATATTCTATATTACATTGAAATTACAGTGATGAGTTAAATAATTTTGAATTTAAAAAAATATAAATAAAACATTAAAAAAGGTCTAATTAATATTTTATTAATTCTGATTTTGAAATTAAAACAAGCATGTTTTTATGACTCAATAGATATACTGGTAATTATAAAATTCTTGTATCTATTTTGATTAAAGAAATTTTTTAATTAAAGCTTGTATAATATATTTAGAGATAAATCCTACAATGTTGTTCTTAAAAGGATTAAGGTGAATTGAAAAGAATCATTAAGTTTTTTCAATCAAATTTTAAAAAAAACTATTAATTACTATGTTTTTTAATTCCACTGTGATTAAAAAAAGATTGGGAAAAAAGATTAGGATGGATTTTTTATAGTAGTAGAGTTACTATAAAAATATAATTCAAGGCAAGACAGAAATTCAGCTACTGCTAATGTAACAGTGGTAAAGTATGAATTCACATAAAAGTAACAGACCTACCTTTCCTTGTTCTTCATAGCCTATATTGTGTACTAGATGGAATGTTTAAAGTCTATCAAATTTTAGACAATATGGAAGTGCAGATTACCAAGAGATTATGATGCTATATACTCTTTTATCAATATCAAAAGAAGCACAGACAAAGGTACATTGTCATGTAAATAAAATACAGATATCAGTTGGTATTAAACAATAATAATTTTTAATAAATTATTTAACTAAATCTAGAATAATGAAAAAATAATAAATGACTGTTTCAGTTTCACTTACTAAAAGAGAAATTTACAGAAATTTCCTTTAGTGAAAATGACAATTATTAAAATCGCTAATTTAAAAGTAAAACATCTAAAAACAAAGAAATAATTCATAAACAATTTTATTTTGAAAATAATAAAAAAATCTCACAAAATGTTATTATAAGTGAAGAAACAATAAGTCAAGAGTTTTCTTAAAAAAAAACAACTTTCCAACTGAATCTCATGATGATTTTTTTTTTTGAAAAGGAAACTTTTTTTAAAGTAATGAATTAATTAATAACTTTCATTCATACTATTTTTTTATTTTATATATACACATATATCTGTGCATTTATGTGTTATTAAAAATAAAATTAATTTTATTAGTTTATCACAGATCAGATATGTAATTTTAGTTTATACATCGTGTCTATTCTTATGTTGATGAGCACCAGGTAGATACACATATGTTAAAATTAATTATACTCCATGAATTATTAAAATGAATTATTAAAGTGTATTATTCATTTATCACAAATCTGATAGGTAGGTTTTTTTACACAGACACATCCATAGGCTGATATACACATGTTTTATGTAAACCTATTGACATATTGATAAATCACAATGTGATCACTTATTTCTTTTTGTATTAATCAAAATGAGAAGCATACACACCAAATCTTAATTTCATTTTAATTTAATTGTTATTAATAAATTTATATTTCATTGTTTAAATTATTCCAGTAAATTAATTTAATCCTAAAATATTATAAATTATTATATGTTGTATTATATCTTTTGGTCGTAGCAAGTTATAGAGCTTTTGTTCTCTGAACTGGATTTGTGCACAATGGTCTGTTATATAAAAAGGGTTTCTATTTAGTGTTTAAGTATATCCAGTTGATGATGATTTTACTACTCCAATTCTGGATGGTGCAAAGGGAATATCCTTTTAAGTCCATGCACTACATTTTATTTTAATTATTTATTTACAAATTATATTTATAGTTGGCCAGTACATTAATGGTACTAAGTAACCAGAGCATTGATCATAATCAGTATGTTTTAGTATCCCAGCTTTATTTTCTAATTGTTATATTCTTATGAATTAGTACCTAAGTTTGTGCATCCAAATTATTGTTGAAATAATGTCTCAAACTGACAAGGACCTAGTATATGGTGGACCCATTTCAAACACAGTCACAGGATTGATTGCTTTTTAATTTTTGATAATTCTTGATGATGAATAATTACTTTTGTATATTGCTGGTGAATGTATAATTAATTATAGTTAGAGTTTTGCTGATCTTTTATGCTCCTCATATTCATGCCTTATGCTGATTATATTCATCACCAGTCCTTTTATATTCTAAATTTCTATTGAATTTTATATTTTGACTTAGGGTTGATGATGAAAAGTGCCATCACCTCAGGTTCACCTGACTTTGTACCATTATTTTTAGATGCTATAAAAACCTTGTTATCATTATTATATAACTCAAATCTTATAATATATTATCTATCTCAGGTGATAATTAATTGGTCAGCACCAGTTATTCAATTAACCTTAATTAAGAATAAAACCTATACTTGCATATGTATCTGATGTATGATATTATCTAATTTCTAATCAGAATGCATATATTCAATATTTTTTCAGAAATGATTGCATATTTATATTATTTATTTGATGTTCACTAATTTTAATTAAAATATATTTAATATCATTATAAGTTGTTTTTTTTTTTTAATTATTGATATATTTATAAGTTGTAGTTAGAAGTTGATTTATTTCCAATATCTAATTGAATTATTAAGTGTTTATAGATG